>JAZDUA010000136.1:15000-347500 GCA_038098605.1 Gryllus longicercus | reverse complement strand
CGTCATCCGATCCAGATTTTTTCGTTTCATTGTGCTCTAGGTAAAAACAAAATTAACTACAATTCAAAATATAAAACTGACTTTAAATTATAAAAAAGTTCTTAATTTTTAAAAATATTTTTTCTTAAATTTTGTCTTTCCGCATTAATGACATTACAGGGCAAAATGTTGGTTAAATAAAGTCATCGTCAAATTCGATCAACTTTTTTTAAAAATTGTGTTTCAAACTGATTTTTATTTTAACTTTTCAGTGGCTTTGGTGAGAAAGAAATATATTGTTCCCTCCTTGCAACGCTTGTCTCTACCACTGAAAAGAAAGGTCAGGTACAGTTCCGCACAAATACTGCAAATTCAAAGGTCTTAATAAAAATAGCAGTTCTACCATACAATTCAGGGTATTGTTCTCTATCCGTGTAAAAAGTATAATTAAAATGTAAAGCCATATTTCTGAATCTCGTTATTTTTTAATCTTTATAATTGATAAAATTCTATTCAAACTTACGCAAAAAATGCTTTAAATTTATTTATAAAAGCGAATATATCATTTTGAACATTTCATTATGAAAACGTACATGTATTAGTTGAATAATGTTAGGTGCAGATGAGTGCCAAAAATCAATTGATCGTTTGCAAGTTCCAAAATTCCAAACGTTTTAATGAAAATCAGAACAACATATTTTCAAATGTACTTTGTTCTATTCTAGCAAAACAATAAGTAAAATAATTTCAGACATTTTTATAAAATTGTAAGTCTTGCATATTACCCTCACAAATTAGAATATTACCCAAAAAAATCGCAACATCCGTTTTAAATTCGCAGGGCTTAGTGTCCAGCCATATCAGGTTTGAATTAATTCTTGGAAAAATTCTGTGCACCGATTAGGCACTACTGTTGTCCACTACATGAAGGACGGACAATCGGAGACACGTTTTGAAAAAGAAAAGATTTTCGCTATCAGAGACGCAAAAAATTCACATTTTCATCAAAATATCTAAAGAGTTTTTTTCTGCATTACAAAACTTTCTCTATTCTATCTGTGTGCTACGTATATATTGGTATGCGAGAAAGTACAAAAATTCATTTTTGTTTTACATACACTGCAGTTAAAAAGACACCTAATTTTTATTTTGATCTTCCATATCTAAGATGGTTCGGCCACATCAGAGAAATACGCTTTGATGAATCGTTGATGGGCAGTGATGTTGATTTGATTTGAGTGGTGGAGCAACAGTGGAATGAGATATATAGAATATTGGAGAAATCTGAATACACTTGCTACAAAACGTTTGTCCTGCACAAACCCCGTGAGGATTGACAGGGATTTAAACCCGATAACCAGAAAGGGAATCGTCAGTAATCTTACCATTATAGTTTAGGACTCACTAATGACAGCTGTGCTCTTTAGATGCTTATAGCACAACTATTCTATATAGATATATTTCTTTGAAAAACATATTTTTCAAACTAAACAAAACCACATTGACGAGAATCCGAATAACATCGCGAATTTCCACACGCCAGGGTCCAAAACTATTACGAAATAATGTTTTCGCATGGAATCTGCTAATTCCTCTCGGCGCATGTTACAGAGCCGACATCGCCCAGCGCTCGTAAGAGACCTCTTCCGAGGGTTCTACTTTCTAATTTACCTGGTCTGCATCTCAACCGCAATTTCTCCATCGCCACTCATTTAAAGTACTGTCCGGTGAATAAGTAAGAAGTGAGAAAAAAATGCCAATCCTCTTCCCCTGCTTGTTTTCTACCGTCCTTTACCTGTTGGCAAAAAAAAAAACATGTAGCAGTACGCATATACTTTTTAATGTTTTCATTTAATACAGAAAGTAATTAAAAACATTTTTAATGAGTTGTTCCTGGAAAATATATATTAATGAAAAAACGAAAGAACCGTTCAACAGTTCAACCACCACGCCGTGCCTAGGAAATTAGCGAGCAAAAATCGTATCGCTCCCCTACCGCCAGCGTCTCCGTGCTAATTACGTTCATTCGTGGCGAGGGGGGGGGTCGGCCTTTCAGGCAGCCTGTAAGTCCCACCCGCCGGTCTCTCCTCTTGCTGTCGCTTTTCACCGTGTCCTACTCTTCTCCTTCTCCTCCTGCTCCCAGATTCCTCCCGGCTCCCTTAGGCATTCTTACGCCCTCCCTATCATGCTCTCTATTTCTTCTCTCTTCATTGTTCCTCTTTTTTCTCTTATCTTCTCGCTCTATCTTCTTCCCACCCTTTGTTCTTTCCATATGTCCCTCCCCCCTCCGCTTCGTCCATCGATCGATCGATCGATCCATCCATCCATCCTTCCCCACGCTCTCTCTCTCTCACACGTACACACACAGCGTAAGGAACTAAAAATATACTAATATAATAATATAATGTAATATAATAATATAATGTAATATAATAATATAATGTAATATAATAATATAATGTAATATAATAATATAATGTAATATAGTATATATACATTCACAGAGAGAGACAGAGACAGACACAGAGAGACAGACAGACAGAGACAGACAGACAGAGACAGACAGACAGAGACAGACAGACAGAGACAGACAGACAGACAGACAGAGACAGAGAGAGACAGACAGACAGAGAGAGACAAACAGACAGAGAGAGACAGACAGACAGAGAGAAACAGAGAGAGACAGAGAGACAGAGAGAGACAGAGAGACACAGAGAGACACAGAGAGACACAGAGAGACAGACAGAGAGAGACAGAGAAACAGACAGAGAGAGACAGAGAGAGACAGACAGAGAGACAGACAGAGAGGGAGACAGAGAGGGAGACAGAGAGGGAGACAGAGAGGGAGACAGAGAGGGGGACAGAGAGGGGGACAGAGAGGGGGACAGAGAGGGGGACAGAGAGGGGGACAGAGAGGGAGAGGGGCCGGCTAACCTTAGTTTAAATGGATATACTTGTATACCAAGATAATATTATCCTGTTTTGTCTTCATGACTGTGTTGAATTTTTAAATTATTATTAGCATCCCATAGATGACGTAAAATTTCTATTGCGAAGTATCCAATCATTTCTCTTTTGTCACAAGTTTCAGACCTTTATTCAAAAGGATTCAATTTCGAAAAGTGTTCTTTTTAATATGAATTTCGCTCTGGAACTTTTGTATTCAGTTTTACTTCAAAATTGTGATTTATCTCTGAACTATGAGAGGTATTCATATTTTGAAACTTTAAAGTTCAAATAGAAATTATTATACTGATACACGTATACATGCAGTGATATATGTTATAATTGGTGTAATATATAATCTTTCTGACTACTACATGACGTACTTAATAATAATAATGTAATAACAACAATAATAATAATAATAATAATAATAATAATAATGTAATAACAACAATAATAATAATAATAATAATGTAATAACAATAATATCATTATCAGTATTATCATAACCTCTCTTTCATCTGCCTTTCTCCCAGATCCCTCTAGCATTTACGCTCGTCAGGCTATTTTTAAAACCAGGCTTGATTACCTCAGAACAGAGCGCCGCCGAAAACGTTCTGTGCGACGTTTTGTCTGCCCTTGTTTTTAGGTTTATTTTTCCTCAGAATGGAGAGGAAATATAATCCCATTTAGGATGTGGAAAGAACCGCTCTAACGTGTGTATGAAACGAGAACGAATTGTTTAATTCCTCGTTGTTGAACTTAAACGACGCTTTTCATTCTTTCCGCGCAACTGAGCATGATCTAAATTGTAGAAGTTCGGATTAATGCTGTATGTGTGTCAAAACGTATTTCAACATTTCACAACAAACACGATATGCTTTTATTGTCTTAAGTTCTCGCTGAAGCCTATCCAATGAAAGTAACCGAGAAGCTGAGCGTGATATTTTCAACCTCTTAGTTCTGATGCCCCGTCGGCTTACTTACACCAAAAAAATAGTTTACGGGGCAATTGAGAATACTTACATTGAAGTATCAGAAACATTCGTAAATTATGTTCAAACAATAGTAGAGCCAATTAACGAATGCTCATTATTTCTGTTTCTTTATTTTCGGATTATTTATTCCCTTTAATAGATTATTTTACAGCACAGTAATAATGCTCTGCAAATAAGTTCATTTTACTAACCATTGTAGACGAAAAAGAGCAATATTTATACCCTGGCCAGACACAAATTCGAGTTCCAACTGCAACAAAATATAACTATAAAAGAAGAGAGCTTTGAGAGTCGATGTGAAAATAAAGTACGATTGTGCTGGTATCGGATTGATAGCAGCATTACAATGAAAACAAAAGTGTTTGTCCTCGTTTTAGAAAAATCACATCACGCCAAATTTCCTTTCAAAAAAGGCTATGCGTCCACATGTCCACAACAGTGCAGTCGCAATGTTGGAATTCTCGATATCCACGTATAAGCTAAAAAAATGGCGGGACTGATCAGTTTTTGAACAAACAACTATCCGAAACGTTGTTTATTTGCAATTATAAAGCGATCCAAGAAAGCTTTTTTACATATAGAAAACAAATAAACAATTATGATAGGAAGCTGTAAGAGAGCGAAATATTTATCCGGACAGCTAATCGCACGTCTGCTATTCGCTATAAAATATATTTCGCATAAAACATTATTGAAGTTCGTAGAACAAATGGATTAAATATTTTTAAACGTATTCCAACCTTTTAACGTATTCCCGCTTTTAAACGTATTCCAACCACATGTGTCATCGCTCGTCTAATGTTGCAAATAACATTGTTTTTGTGTGTAAATAATAACTAATACATTTCAAATTCCAGAACGATTTGAATTCTCGCACCTCATCAGAAGGATTGTCGTAGCTTGATTGGAAGTATTACAACCGCTCTTCTGCAACAGCTACACGAACGTACCAGGTTCCAAGGCCTATCTAGCACAAGGAAAACTTCACTGCAAGAACCTGAATAGCGAACACGAAGGTAAACTGAGTAAAGTCGGTCAGCTCACGGTGTCCGGAAATATAGTCCCTCATTCACACAACCGCGTTCTCTTGGTACTGGTCGCTTGCCGACCAAACTTCGCCTTTCAAATATTTGCACAGTATATTACTTTCGGCTTCAGGAATGCAATTAGGACTAGTAATTGAAGTAATTTAAGGAGTCAGTGGAGCGGAGGAGAACAAATAAATATTTTCCTCTCCGCAAATTTGTCGGCACCGGCTGGCGACGGGCAGCCGGCGGCTTTGGGGAAAGGTGGTGGCGGCGGCTGCGGCGGGGCAGATGGTGAAGGGAACAGAGGTGCGGAGGCAAGGACAGGCACGTGTGAGGTGCGGCCTGAATCAACAGCGAGAACGGTCGCAGGGGAAAGGTTTGCCAAAAGCACAGACCGTGGAGGTCGTGGATAAATGTAGGCCGTGAAGAACGTTGATGACGAGGAAAAGAGAGGAAGTTGATCGAGTTGCACGTAGGAGCGGAGGCGGGAGAAAGCGGAGGCGGGAGGAGCGGCAGGGGTTGGGAGGCAGGAGGACGATGTCCGTCGCGAAACGCGGTGAGCAAACCGCACGCTGAGAGGGGGAAGAACGACCAAGCGGCCAGACTGTGGCGAAGAATTTATTTAACGCGCGGCGGTAATGTGCACTGAGACGGCCAAACACCGCCCGCGCGCCGACCGACTCCAACAATCGTATTTCCGAGGAATAACATTGAAGCCTTGCAGCGGAAAATGACAATGGTAAATTGTTGGTAAAATTCTGAATGAGGGATGTTTGTGGAACTGGAACAGGCGCAGAATACGTCGGAAACTGTGAGAAGTTTAAAAGGTAATGAAAACTCCTAACGAAAACAAATTCCAGGAGATGAGTGACCAAGATTCATCTACTCCGCGCTGGAAGGTGGAATTATTCACCCAAATGATGTTTACGTATTTTTGGACAGTATTAGGAATTTGGTAAGGCAATAAACAAATAATACGGTTTATTGTACAACAGTTTGACGTCTTAGAGTGCAGAGAACAAAGTGGAGATTTTAGAAGGAACTTAAAATGAAGCGGAGAGTTCATGAAGAATTGATACATGAAATAATACATATTACGTTGCAGAATAGAATGCAGATGTGAGCATAATGTTTCTAATGCACGCCACACGAATAAAGCACACACATGTATAATGGTTTCTAGTAAAAAAAATATTCACCACAGAACGTCTAGCTTAGAAAATGTTTTGAATTGGGTTATTCGATGTAGAGATAAAACCTGTAAATATATCATATATAAATAGTAAGGGTCAATAAAAATATCTATTGTGATGCGTATTTATTTGGGAGGAAAAAGTCGAGTAGATTGTGTGGGGGAAATGTAAGAGCGTATATGATGTAACAAGCGCTAGATTGGAGGCGAGGGACCTACAGCAGCAGTGTGTACAGCAAAAACGCAGATTGATTTGCTTGATTGATTAATTACTAGTGTATTCGGGCGCGTCAACTGCTACGCTCATTAGTCCTGCAAACATGTTTGTTGCAAAGGGAGCTGGCGGCAACCTTGCCTCGCTGGATGGCGAGACACGGCGCCGACTTACCGTCGGCTAGCGGGTTTTACCTCAATCAAGTATCTCCCACCAGCGGAGCTCCGTCCCAACCGGAACAAGCGTTAAGTTCCCGCCCGGCCTCCCGGCATGCATGCTAGAGTAGTGCATGTAAGTCTTAAGTGTGTGAAAGTAAGAGGTGAGGATAGGACAAGGAAGAGGAAAGAAAAATCACGCGCGGTCCGTGACCCGTTTGCTAGGGTATTGCACCGGCATTCGCCTGCTATTGATCGGAGAAACCACGGAAAACTACCAATCGAAGCAGCCGGCCGCTTGAGTCCTCCTCCAGCCAGCGACAGAACCCGGCCTACCTATCTAGCTAGTGCCGAAAATCCGGCCACCGTCGGGACTCAAACCTAGGACCTCCCGGTCTCGGGCACTGCAGTGACATCAGTTGCTGGCCGAGGCCACTCTCCTGGTGAGGGGTTGGTGAGGAGTAGCAGGAAGGCATTGTGTGAGGCGGGAACACAGTAGATGGACCTCAGGGAGAGGCGGACGGAGATGGGGAGAGCGGGCTGAGGCGAAGCCACGCTCTTGGGCGCAGGGGGCGTGCGGCGACGACGGAAACGTCGAAGACAAAATGTTAGGTAATAAGCGGCCGCCCACATGCGGTCGCCCGGACGCATCTGGCCGGCAGGCCTTGAGCGCCTCGCGGTTTTGTGGGCGGATGCGCAGACGGCGGCGGCGGCGGCCAAGGGGGTCGAAACGCGGTCTTCTGGAATCGCCTATCGGAGGGCGGCGGGCGGGCCGCGAGCCGGCAGCAGCGACGGCTTCGCCCTGAACGTGAGGCTCCGCCCCGCGGAGGAGACTCTGGGTAGGTATGGATCCGGGCAGCGGTCTGGGGTGCAAGGGGAAAGGAGTGAGGTAAAGTGAGGTCAGATGGGATGGGGAGGAGGGATGGAAAGCGGTGAGAAGGGGTGGGATGGGGAGAGAGTCTGGGAGGGGTGAGGAGTAGTTAGAAGAAGTGGGACGGGTGGGGAGGAGGAAGTGTGGGGAGGAGTGAAGGGGGGTGAAGAGGCGTGAAGAGGAGCTTGTAGGCGTGAAGAGGGGTGGAGGGTGGGCAGGTGATGCCAAGGCTAGATGGGAAGGTATAAAGAGGGGTGGTGGTCAAAAGGTTTGGGGAGGAGTTAAGAGGTGTGGGGAGGAATGTAGAATAGTGGTGAGAGGCTGCGAAGGGTGGGGAAGCGAGAGTAGTGAAGTGTGAAGTGTTCGGAGGCGAGACGTGAGATGGGGAAACGTGAAGAGGGATGGGATGGTTTGAAGAGGGATGAGACGGCTGAGGAATGAAGAGGTGCGAAGAGGGTTGGGGGCGTGAAGAACATTGAGGAGACGTGAAGAGGGATGGGGGCGTGAAGAGGTATGGGGATGCGAGGAGAGAAAGGGATAGACGTGAAGAGGGATGAGGAGGAGTACGTAAGCATGCTGAGAGTAGGGAGGCAATGAAAAGTGATGGGGAGAGGCGAGGAAGGGCGGGGAGGCGTGGGAGTCATAGGAATGCCAGGGCACCGCGCGGTTTCTACGAGGAGAGAAGCGCGCCGTGCCGTGCCGTGCCGCGCCCCGCCGCGTCGTCGCCCTGCCAGGCCGTAAAACGGTTTATGTTCTATTTCAGCGCAACGAGGGAGCGGGGGGTGCGGTGGTACGGAGAGGGGTGGAGACAGGCACAGCGCAACGAGAGAACAGACAAAAAGAGGTGAATGTGATGCAGGGGCGAGCGTGTGTCTGTGTTCGTACGGATGTGGGGCGGAGTGAGGCGGGGCGCTGGGGCGTAGAAGAGGAAGGAGGTGGGCAAGAGGATGAAGAATGTCTGCAAGTAACTTAGGCAAGGAGGAGGGCTGAGAGGAGATGCGGTAGGAGGTCCAAGAGGAGGGCCGGGAGGAGGTTAAGGAGAAAGGCAAGGAGGTGGACAAGGAAGAGGATAAGGAGGGGGGCAAGGAGGAGAGCAAGAAGGAGGGCAAGGCGGAGGGTAAGGAGGATGGTAAGGAGGATGGCAAGGACGAGAGCAAGAAGGAGGGCAAGGAGGAGGGTAAGGAGGAGGGCAAGGAGGAGAGCAAGGAGGGCAAGGAAGAGGGCAAGGAGGAGAGCTAGAAGGAGGGCAAGGCGGAGGGTAAGGAGGAGGGCAAGGAGGAGAGCAAGAAGGAGGGCAAGGCGGAGGGCAAGGCGGAGGGCAAGGAGGGGGGCCGGGAGGAGGGCCAGGTGGAGGGCAAGGAGGCGGAAACGAAAGTGGGACGGAGTTGAGGAATGGGAATGTGGAGGAATGGAAGTTGATACGGATAGGCGTGAAGGGATTGAGGAACTGGAGGCGAAGGAGGGGCTGGGGATGGAGACAGGCAGAGAGCAAGCGAGGAGTGCAAGGGCGGTTGCGGCACTGGGGAAAGGGCAAGCGCGCGGGGGCGGAGTGCGGACACGAGGTGAGCAAACGCAGCAGGACGGCGCGGGGCCCCAAGAGGCACGGACGCCCACCACAGCCGGTGGCCGTACGATCGCAGCTTAGAAGCAGCGGACGTGCATGCGCGGTGAGAGGCGCTCTATGACGATGGTCGAATGGAGGAATGAGCGCGCACACAGAGCTAAGTTGTAAGCGTGCTCTTGGAGCTAATTGGAGGCCAGCGTTAGAATTGGGCGGCAAGGGATTTCTTTGACCATGTCGGAAGCATTCTTAGCTCTAGACAAAGTGTTTCAATTTTTCTTCTGACATCCTTCCTTCTAAAATTCACGATCGGTGGAATGTGGCTTGTTGAGCGTTGTGGAGGTAGAGCGACGGTGAAGACGGCTGTTAGAGCGGTGACGTGGTGGCGCAGGGGGATGGGGGATAGAGAGGGCGATGGAGGTGGTGGAGGTGGCGTAAGCGATGTGGCCGGCGGCGGCGATGTGTGCAGCGGTGTGCAGCGGGCACGATGTAAGCGGGGGCGATGTGGACGGCTAGGCCTATGTGGGTGCCGGCCTTGATGTTTGCAGCGGGGACGTTTCGGCGGTGAAAGCGATGTAGGCAGCGGGGGCGATGTGCTCGGCGTAGGCGATGCGGGCGGTTAGGACTATGTGGTCGGCGGCGGCGATGTGGACTGCGGGGGCGTTTCGGCGTTGTCGGAGATGTGGGTGGTGGCTATTGTAGTGGTGGCGGTGATGAGGGCGGCGAGGCGGCAATGTAGGCGGCGGCAGAGACGACTATCTGGGCGGCGGGGGCAGCGTGGTTGTAGCTGCAGACAGAACGGGATCGCGCAGTGAGGATTGATGTCTTTCGTATTACCCACGAAGTGATGTGTGTAATTCTGCAGCATGTGGAGTCCCGAAAGCAACTTGTGGGGAAGGTAGTTCAACGCCACCCACTTTATGTGGTGTTGTCCTCAGTCAGTGGCCCTGGCACCCTCTCCTACAATTGCCAGCTGTATATGATCTTAAGCAGAAAACTATAAACACGTTTATGAATCTTCAAGAATGCACCAGGAGTCTTTCAGTTTCGCTCTGGTATATCCACGGTCGCAAACCCTTTATCTAGAAAAAGCGTGTGGCAAGAGGTTCTGAAGAAAAGTTTCGGAGCATATGCGGGACGGAAGATGGATTTTAATTATTTTGTGTTGAATTTATTATTTTTCATATACATTAAGGAACAAAAGGATTCTCCTCATTGATTTTGGGATAAGGAAAATAAATTGAAGTAAATTCCGTGGTGGCAGCAGAGATATTATGATAATCCATAATGATTAAAAATTGAGAGGGTATCAATCACAATGTATCATACAATTTAATTTTAATGTTACGAAGTAGTGGCCATACACGTGTTTAGGGAATAATTAATCCCATCGTGCATTTCACATGATTCATTTTTCCAGTTTAAAATGTTTCAGGGAATTGTTTTGATATGTAGTTGGCAGTCTCAGATTTACATTACATTTGTTCGTCATAAAGAAATGAAAAGAGCGAATAAAGAATGCAGTAAGAGGATTATGTGGAACTTTGAAAAGGCACATCGGCCTACTGAATTAATCTTCATGTATGCTAGATCAAATATCAGACAATAAGTAAAAAATTATACTAAACATATTATGAAGGGAATGGTTTCCCAACTAAACAGTCAAAATCGTATGGTACTTACCTACAAAATTTGAACTGCGCTTCTAATATTTGGTGAATTGTAAAATAATGGAAGTATTTAATAAATGTTTTAAATAATACGTTTTCGTGCAAACGTTTAAGTGAAATTCACTTGTTCCTACAAACAGCCCTAAAATATAGGGCCGACCTTAATTTAACTGCGAAGCGTATAGTTTGAACATATCTTCACTTCCACCGGCGTGATTGCGCAGTTGTTTAATGGGGTTCAATTACATGTGCATACGTAAAAGTGAAACCTATTCACCGATATATGTGCATGCCAATTTCAAAATACTTTTATGAACTATAATCAACTAATTTCGATTCTCGTAGTTAAGGAGTGGAAAAAATGTATATCAGTGATAATATCTCAGAAATTTATCTCAATAATGTTGCTTACTAATATTTTGAATGTTCTTCTGTACCCGTTCAGAGGCTACACTAAGAATGTCGTTTGATACGCTCCCCAATAACCCACGAATAATATTTATTCGCTGGTACATTTCCTTGTGCGGGAATTGCGTCCATCTTTCAAGTTTATAGTTAAA
Organism: Gryllus longicercus; assembly: GCA_038098605.1. NCBI lineage: Eukaryota > Metazoa > Arthropoda > Insecta > Orthoptera > Gryllidae > Gryllus > Gryllus longicercus. Next base: position 336,326 of record JAZDUA010000136.1, on the reverse strand, counting down.
AAGTTGGGAAGGGATTCTGGAGCTCACGAAAACGTGCGCAAACGGTACCTTTTCATATACAATTTTTACTATTCTTTGACAAAATAAGTCAAAATCAAATAAAGTCAATCACATGGATAATTTCTTAAGCTTCTCCACGAAGTTACTTTGTGGCGTGAAATGTCGAATCAATAATATCGCGAAAAATTCTAACCTAACAGAGGATAGGGGAAATAAAAAGATACGAGTTTTTTCATTTTCAAAGCTTCCATACATAATGTGTGTTTCCGAAAGGTCGAGGCAAAAACTAATAATATATATTGGGCTACAGCTGGAACGAACGGATTTTCCGAATAGTTGTCTCCGTCCATTATCTGTGGATGATTAAAGTTTAAATGTTGAAATACATTTGACGAATTGTAGCTGCTTTTTCCCCAGTTATTGCACCTCAGTAATTCATTCTCAAGATAGGCTAAGCTTCCATACTTTTCCCCGGATCCATTACAATATAAATTATAGTCTTTCAACCGAAAATGCATCTATTAAAAGTACGTACGTAAATAAATCAACGGAAATTGTACAGAAAATAATTTTAAGTCTATGATAGTTCTTTGAGAGACAACGAGCTGTGAAATGGAGTCTGGTGAAAAGTGAGTAGGATGCGAAACGCCATTCCTTGCTCCTGTACTATCTTCCGCTTTCTCCATAAGACTGCAGGAAACCGACAGCGTCAATGGCGACTTTTGTAAAACTGTAAATTCACCAATTCGGCCCGAAATTTGAAATTCTGCAATAAGGACCGACATTCAGATGTGATTTTAGAAGTGTTGAAAATTTAAAAGCGGTCGCTTTTTTTAGGACTACAAAAGTATTCTCCCAAACTTTATGTTATATACTACAACATAAATATTTCACCATTACAACATTGAGCAAATAGTAGTTATTCACATTTCTGTCGTGATAATTCCTCATGTGTCGTTTTACAAAACAATTCTGTAATGTGCGTGAAAATCACATCAGAAAATACACATTTAAACATTTGTTATACTTTGCGGTAAGTTTACCAGATTACACTGACTCTGGAAATCTTTCCGACAGGTAAGTTTGCTCATAGGTAGCAATAGTTTGCACATAGGTAGCACCAATGTTGAGGCGCCGAAATACTCGAAGAAAAAGTTGGGAGAGCAACTAGAAGAAGCTGCAACAAAACATCGCCTCTTCTATCAGTAGTTTTTTGTCAGACGAGTGTGTTCTGAAAAAGAAACGACACACAATTGACAAAGATTGTTACTTGGAGAAAGAATTAACGAGTATTAAAGAAATTGCCACAGTTACCTCTGTCCCAACGAAATTAAACCTATCTTTACAAATCTCGTCGTTTTTATGAATTTGGCCGTTTTCTCCAAAGCGCCAAGTTTGAAATGTGTAATGCTTTCCTCCGAAACGCCTTCAAAGAACATCAAAAATGCCCTATTAAAAAACAAGACGCCAAATTTGAATTTGGCGGTCAATGTGCCAACAAAAATTTTGGTTTTTCCATTCCCGAAGTGATTAAAATAACTGAAGTGCGCAATAACCTGCGTACCCCTCGTACTGTTGCGTTCTTTCTTTACAAAACACTGATTTTTTGCGTTTACTTCTGCGTATTTACTTAGAGGCATTTATTTTTGTTGTACTTTTCAATACGGAACCTAATATTTTAGTTTTCGATTTTACGATTTTGTGTAACGCCTTGAACATTTGTTCTGGCGGCCCAAAAAGAACAGTTTTTATAGCTTTTATTTCGTGAACGGCCCACTATATGAGTGGAAAGTATCTTAGATGTTCCGATTCCTCAACTGGAATTCCTGAACTGAGTGCCGGATGCTCTTACTGACGTGGAGGTCCGGCTTTATTCTCTTCTTTTCATTCAACTTGTTTGCTTTAGAGTGTCTTTGTCTCGATAAGATTATTGCTTGTAAGCGGAAATCTGGAATACAAGAGTAAATAATCTGGTAGTAGCCGCATCTGTGGACCCGTTGGGCAGTAATTACATGAATTCATTTATTTACACCTAATTCATTTATAAATAGATTGACTTACTTAATAGCAGATTTATATTCAAATAACTTGACGTAGTCGAATTCATCGTATCATCTTAGGGGTACTTAAAATGAAGTACTTAATGAATTAATTAATTAATTTATGAAGATATTTCAATTTTATGCAAATTGATTATTTGTCGTTTGACATTAATTGTAATTGATTAATCAGAATATCAAATTAATTCAATTAATCGATTTTTATTCCGGTTAATCTATTAATACTAGTTTTCGATTAATTGTTGCCCCTATTACACGTGACAATCAAAACTCTACTGCAATTAATCAACGATTCATGTTTTTGAAATGATTCCTATCTTTATCAACGAATACTCTAAAATGCTTGAAGGCGTACCACCTGCACGTGCGACTTGAATTTTTATACATTTCCGATATTAATGTGTAACATGATAACGAAACACGTGGTAAATTCTGAAGCACATACGCGTTTATCGATATTCTTTTCACTTCCTTTCTCATCGATTTAATGCTCCCGTTTCATCGAAATATCAAAAGTAGTTCATACCTATATAAATTCTGAGCGTTTTATTGACTCCCCGCTTTTCATTCCAACTTTATTATACTGACAGTAGTTCGAACAAAATTTGAAGGCGAATACTTCGATCTCATTGCCACAAAGCCCCAAAAAGAGTGTTGCCCGTCGGACGCCGCGTGGCCAAACGAAACGTATCGGAGAAGAGAGAACGGAACCTGGAGGGCATCAGCGTTGCCCCCGCGCCTCCTTCCAACCACCCCCGAAATTCTCGTCATCCCCGTCTCGTTTGCAGCTATCTCCTCGGCGCCCTCTTCAATCTTCAACCCCTACGTAAAACATGTTGAATTGAATTGAATTGAAGCCTTATTTTACGTGGCGAGACTCGAGCCATCAGGCCCGCTCTTCCGTCTGACCACGCAAATTTCGCTACGCTCCTTACCAACTAGCGGAGAAAATAGGTATTTCTTGGGCGAGAAACAGGCGATTTTAGCTCAGAGGCGTCATTTAAGGATCTTTTACATGTAAGTAAATCTACTGACATGGGTCAGCCGGCTTTACTTCCCCTCCGAAGGAAGGCGTACGAAGGCGTACCCTTAAAAATCCACGGCTTCGATCGGGTTTGAACCCGCCAACTTGGATACACCAGCCCAATACGCTAACCGTTACACCATCGCCGCCGCATGTTGCCATCGCTATCTTCGTCTTCATCTGCGCCTCGATCGCCATACGCTTTTCAGTTACGCACGCACACTGTTCACTTCTGCTCGCCTTGGCACTTACGTAAACGCGCTCTCTCCCTCGTCGCGCCGTGCCCATTCAGACGGCTCCTCGCCACCTCATTTCTACCTTCACCTTCGCCCTCGCCACCCTCCCCTCCGCCCCCGCCACCCTCCCCTCCGCCATCGCCACCCTCCCCTCCGCCCTCGCCACCCTCCCCTCCGCCACCGCCACCCTCCCCTCCGCCACCGCCACCCTCCCCTCCGCCACCGCCACCCTCCCTCCGCTCTTTCCACCCTCTACTCCACCCTCGCAGTCACCGACGCTTCACCCTTTCCCTTCACCAATACTCTCCAAATCAATAACTCATTGACACTAGTGTTCACGTCCCCAACTACGACCTCCATCTTCAACCCTTCCTCTCCATTGACACAATACTAACTGTGCCTCCATTACATTACCCGTGTCGACAGTCGATGCCGGTCTGCCGTCTTGGGTTCCATTCCTTCTCTGCGCTTTCTTATACTTCTTCCTCCTACCGTAACCGTTCCTTGGCCATTGACCTTCTCCTTTTATCATCCCCACCGCCACCTTCTGACCTTCACTTCCGGCTGGAGTTTCCGCGACCCCGTGTCAACTTTCATCAACCTCCATCCAGCAAATTCGCCCAACAATGCCTAGACCTAACATACATCGTAGACCTTGCTCCGACCACCCCCGCCACCACTCCACCTCCCTCGCCGGCGCTGCGCCCCAGACTTTCGCTCCTGCTGCCGCCTGTCGTCGCCTGACCCGCCGCCCGCCGCTGTCGCAGTCTTGCCCATGCCCTCGCGAGAAAGCGATATCGTGCGCGTCGCGTCCATTGTGTCCTTGGAGGCTTCCAGAACTTTCGAGGCGCATACCTGCAGAACAATAGGCGTGCGGGCTCGGAAAACTGTCAGCGTATTTGAAAGGAGTCGAAGGGTCGGATTCTGTAATTCTACCGCGATCGAGAAATACGGAAAAGAATTTATTTCACCGAATTCTGCTCGCATTTGCTGCTCTGAAAGACGTTACAACTTCCCATCGATTGGTGCCGCTGTGCGCCAAATGAAACGACGATCACTTACTAACGAGAAGGACAAATGAGACCACGTTCAACCAAAATATCAGGAAAGATTGTGAGACAACATAAAGAGACACTTTTACAAATTGGCACGGTGTCATTTAATACGTTAGTTTAAAACATGCGAAAGGAACAATTCGTTCCATACAATTCACATATTACATGAAATACATGTACTCGTCTTTCTGACAAAACATAACTATAATCCAAAAAGGAAAGTCAGAATAAAACACTTTGCTCCATCTTTAGTAACTGATATGGTGTGGCAGTGCATCATTATTTAAATTTTTTTCATTACTTTCTTACATTTTACATGTACCTTTGGTTTTTTCTCTACTTCTAATTTACTTGCGAAAATTTGAGAGCAACTACTGTACTCTTTGAAGCTGTAATAAAAATAATAATATATTTCAAACGACAACAAAACGGTTTAACCTATCTATGTATCCGACTGATAGAAACAGATATATGGTTGTCAATTCACCAAAAAATTATACTGCAGGAAGGTGAAGCTAGCAAAAATAAAATACTTCGCAAGACGGACAATAAAGATGGTATTGATAAATCCAGATACGAAATTGTATCTACAATAATTAACCCTATACAATTCCCGTATTATCTCATTGTTCAAAACGTTCCATACAATAAGCCTTGTTTTCCAATATGAAGACTGCAATAATCAGTTATAGTAATAAAGAAAACAGATTGAGGTACGCAATAATATTTCTGTTATGTTTTTTCAATTATAGCACACTACCTTACAACCTAATTAACCCTAGGATACATACGTTGAGCCGCAGAAGCCCTAACGTTCTCTATTTCCCCATTTACTCTGCCCTCCTGCATTTTTAAGAGTTTGCCCTCCGTGTAATCGTTCTTCTATCATATACTTTCATTTTAGTCGTCGGCAAGAGAAAAATTCTTAGAAGTTGTAGAGGTAGGTCTTAAAATTTGATTTTATTAGATCAATGCATATGCAGGGCATTTAAACATCTCTAAATGTTTTTAAGATCCTATTAATCATTATTTAAATACATTTATAACAAGAAATCTTCACTGACGTTAAAATTATTAAGATATTAAGTTAGCAAGATATTAAAATAGTAGTGCTACATAATGGTACAGCCTTTCCCGCATTAGCTTTCTATATCCTTGGTTCTCGGCTAGGTATGAGAACTTGCCAAATTCTCTTGCCATCTATCGCTGCCCAAAGTTTTTTTTAATTTTCTTCATTTTTCGGTTTCCTAAAAGTAGAACGGAAATATTATTTTTAGAATATTAAAGAACAGTAAACCCTCATCCTAAACGGCAATTTTCTTTGAAAAAATTGAGCCGTTTTTAAGAAAATGTATAAGCATTACTGTAAATTCGAAATTTGAAGCTCCTTTCATAGACAATTTTGGAGTTTTCGAAAAACTTGATTGCGAGTCATTTGAAGCACTTTAACTCACAAATACAATTGTGTTTATAAATTACTGAAAACGTGCATTTTAACACAATACATTATACACCAATACACATATTACCAAATTAGTTTCGGGTACCTCTCCCCGTCTTTTAATGTTGCTGGTTTTGTACCACTGGGAACAGTTCCTAGAAACTAGTTTGTGTATTGGTGTACATAATGTGTTAGAAACACTATTTGTACTTTATTCATTCTGTTCTGATTACCACCACTAACATACATCTATAATATGCACAATTTCTTCTAAAATGCCATCACCATGATTACCATCGTATTGCAGATAATCTGAATATACGCTCACTGCACTATGATAGGGAATATTATAATATTTGTTTGTACAAATTGGTAAATAAGTTTATAGATTCTCGGACATTGTATACTAAACTTCCTTGAGTGAAATTCATGCGTGCACTGCGTTCTGTACTATTTCGGTCCTGTACTATTTAGTGTTCCATTTACGAGAACAAATTTTTATTATGCTCCATTATGGAAGACGTGTCGATGAGCTAACAATGATGTAATTGATCTAAATTGCACGATTTATAAATTGCGAAAACCTGATTTTGAATGATATCGTGAATGTCTTGATTATAATTGGGCGTTTGCCTGTATTGTATTTAAAATAAAATACAATAAAATAAAATACAATAAAAAATTACAATAAAATAAATTACAATAAAATAAAATATAATATTTTCATTCAGTTATCTTGCGATTGATTGTGGGGTATAACGCTGTCCCCCTCCCCACCTGGTGTTCTCCGGGAGCCGCCTGCCACTTTGACATGCGTCTGTGATAAAATATGCCGCAAATGAACCAGGCTCCTCACCAGACCGTCGCGCGAACCACAGATTTCCCAAAGAATCGCACAGGGCTCCACCTGCTCTGCGACACCGGCCACTCGCCGCCACGAGTCCACGCGTTTTTCAATTTTGCAGCGAGCGAACATATTCATGAGATGCTTGTTTGAACTTCGTACTCGGGCTGGAGTTATTTAATAATGATAATGCAACTGGATACACATGAATATCTAAATATTTTCCCGGTCCATCAAACGGAATGATAAATTCCAAACGAAATGGTAAAATATGTATGTAAATCCAATTAAATAAACACCAAGCATTTTTTTTGTAAGCAAAGCACACTGCTTTGATAGGGGATGTGAAGTTACAAAAAATACTCAATATGGCAGCAAAAATCGTATTATTTTTTGCTCGCTTCAAAATTTATTGCAGATTTACTCGAGCATGTGTATATCAGAATAAAAATATCTTACTTGGAAATAGAAGGTAAAAAGCTGTATCATCACGGTTTAATAGACTGAGAATGTAGCTAAGGAACATCCATAAAACGAAGATTGACAAAGGAAAAGAAGGTGTACGTTATAGTTTACATCCACTAATACTCACCTACAGTAATTAATAGAATTTTCACAATATTGCCAGTTCAAAGGCAAATCATCAAATTTTATTAGAGGGCAAATTTAAAATATGGATGTGACATTAAATGGAAACGGTTCTCTTCCCTTGAATGTTTAAAGCTAGACTTCCTAGAATTACAGCATTATTTGTTCATTAGTCGATAAATATAACATGAAATCACTTGAATTTCTAGGTAAACCTATGAAAGTTTCCCAAATTACCGCTCCTTTGCCGATACAGTGTTGTCCTCTACCCTTCGGAAAAAATATTTTATTATAGAGAACAATGGAAAATAATTTATAATCATTTATTTTTTAATAATATATTTTAGTAACATCATTTATATTTTAACAATATAAAACAATAAAAATTAATGTATTAAAAAAGAAATTTTAAAATGTAGAGTGGGATGTTCAATATGCGTTAATAGAAAAAACGAGGTGCAGGTGATATAACAACAAATATTACTGTTTCACCTACGACGTACTTGAGTAGCAAATACATTGTAATGCTGTAGCGGAATATCGTGAATTTTCGTGAGAAAAACTCGTTTTGTGACGTCAGATATCGAAAACGTTGATGCATTTTGTGAATATATGTAGTAAATTACTTCCTCTAACATATTATGAAGAGAGAAACCGTCTTTCGCGAGTACTTTATATACAGAGGTTTAGGTATTGTGGTGAGTTACCGTTGGCATTTCCAATGAAATAATTATATGCGTCGTCATTGCCAACAATATTACTATTAATATTGTTGGCAATGACGACGAATATAATTATTTCATAGAGAGGTTTATTGTAAGAAGGGACACCTTAGAAAACAGCTGGGAGCATAACTATAGGTTATTCCCATGTGTTATAGCTATTAACATAAATAGAAACACTTCGTGGTATGTTCAGCGTTTTATCGGTCACCATAAAATCTTAATTTTTTGAGAAATGTTTTCGACATTACTGCGATATGAAACACATGAATTTTGTTGTTGCGGCACGATAATCGATATTGTTGGGTATTGCATGCCATATATCTACTTCACTAATACACTTGTATACCGTGGCTCCAGGAAAATGGACGCTGAAAATTCGTCACGAAATTTTGAATGCAGCTGCGGAATCCACGCGAGATTTAATCCCTGAAAAATCTAAAGCACGATACCAAAAGGCAGCAATTTAAAGTTTGGCAACTACAAAATGTGATTTTTTCATAATAACGTTGACTTGCAATGAATGGCTGGTTGTTTATTTAGGTTTCTAAGAATGTTAAAACCCGTTGCTAATTTTAAATTTCCTAACCTGCAGATAGGTACAAGTGCACTTAACAAACTTATAGGGGTGCATGTTAACAAGAGTTAAAGACGCATGTGACCAATAAAAATAGTTAATGCGTTCGTTTGCAGTAGAAATGCTTTCGACACAATTTCTTGCAATGCCATCTTCCAACAAAACGTTGTTTTGTTTTCCGACCAGTCAAACTGTTCCTTTCTTAGGCTAAATACTCATGCCTAAATAACTGGTTCACAGCCAAACCTTTATCCGTTGCCTATACCGATTTTTCAAAATTTTGTGAAAAATGATTCCAATTTTTTTTCATTAATTTTTTTTGGTAAGAGCAGTGGACGTTAAAAAAATACGCACGACTTATTTGAGTTTTGTGTCTGCATTTTCTAAAATCGCAAAAGATTAACATTTATTTCGGCGTCATCCTTCAACGACAACATTCAAGGCAACCCTGTCGCTCGCAACCAGGAATGCCTTCAATGCTGTTTTGCTGATTTCAAAATTTTACCATTTTTAAAATCTTTAATGAACTTCAATAGTGCCTGAAGCTAAAAAGCACCCACCAAATATTGAAATAAATTTTAAAACAACAACAACTAATACTAATAATAATAATAATAATAACAACAAATGTTAAAAACAAATTATGTAGTATCTATGAATAATGGTCCTCTTCATTCAATATAAGTAAATATTAGAGTAGAAAATAACTGCTGCATTTTTTTTCTATTGTAATTATAATATATAAAAATTATAATTTTATGGTGACATATTTTGGTTATAGAAGCATAATCACAATGGGCTCAAAATAAGATTGAAAATATATTCTAGTCTCCGAGCAATTGCTACGTTTCTTCTGGCTTTTTCAGCTGAGGCATTGAGGTTAAGAGATTCGGTTTTGTATTTCATGAACATTTCTTCTCTGCCAGGTTAAATCAGAGAGAGTTAGAAGGCAACATTGTAATACAGGATGAAGTTTTCTTCACTTCATTGAAACAAAAAAGTCCATTATTAATGTTAAATACACAGAAGTTGATATCTTGGCATTTTACCAGTTAGTTTTTGTTATGGAGTTGTCATGGAGTAGAATGGAAGCTCATGGTAATTATCACTGGCGGCGACAGCTTTGTGATAATTACTTAAGCTGCCTTCACTTTATGACACTAAACCCATTCCATAGAGACTTGTGCCACCAAGATCTTCCAATATATTCTTTATTTAAAATATATAATGATTCCAATTGATTAATTCTTCTCGACATAATGCATTGCATTTCTCAATTTTCACTAGACACTTTACTTGCACAGATTCGTCCGCTTTGTACGTCACACGATTTTAACATTAAAAAAATAAAAACACAAATAAATTAATTTAGCTAAAATAAAACTGCAAAATACATGTACGTTTGTAGACTAGTATGTTTGTAGGTATGTTTGTATATTTCTTTGCATATATTGTGATGGGTTATAACAAGGATAAATAAACAGGAACAATACATTCACATAATTATAAATACGGACAATAGAAACAATAAGGGGACAGAAAACAAACAGGTGAGTGTTAAGTGGAAAGAACACAAGGAAAGGACAACATAACTGATACAGAATACAGAATATGTTGATAAATAATGTAGCGAAAGGACACGTGACCAAAATCCGTGGGGGAGAAAATAAATTAACAAAGTCATTAAGAAACAAGAACTAAAGAATAAACATATACTGTGTTAAAAGGCGTGCAAAAAATCAGGAATTAGATTGTGTGACAGGAATTGAAGGGTCTGCGCACTACAACCGAACAGGAGACGCGTTTGGGTTAAATTTCGCGCAGATAAGCTACAGATGAATGGCGCGCAAGATAACAAGCAGATGGTGTTCCGACACGGCGCGACTCGGATGTAAGAGGGGGAAGATATTTTGATGCGGGAGGAGTCGGACTGAATTGTTCAGTAGTCAAGAATGCGGGATTTTGACGCGATAATTTTCGAATGCAGGCAAGATTTTACGAGTTAGTAATAAAGTTTTTCTTTGTGAGTAATTAGTAAGTAAATGTATAATCAGAGAGGATATATATTTGCGTGTGTGGAAGACGTAGATACCATTGGAGTGGACAAAATTCTATGGCAATGGAGTCTGGACAACGTTCAAGATTGCGCTGGATCCACGAAAGAAAAGTAACGACACGGAGGACATTTTTTATTTGCCACTATAAGAAGACCAAGTCTTGCATCAAGTAGGAATTATAATTTAGTAATTACGAGGGGAAATTGGCCATGCATTCAAAAGGGAGGGTTTTATAAAGCGTATTATATAGTGGTGGGAGAAAAATTGTTGTTTTTAAGTAGAATATTTCGATCAATATGCATGTTTCACAGCCTAATACACAAGGAAATGTTGATAAACCGAAGTAAGTATAATTATTTCTTAGTAACATCAAAGAGAGTTTCCAATCCTACGTAAGGAGGAAATAAATTATTTTACGTGAATGTTTCGTCCCGGAACATCTGTATAGACGGTCTATCGGACTCACATATGTAAATTTTTATCATGATATGGAGATTTTGGTACAACCTTCAGGAAACAGTAGGGTGAACTTTGAAATAGAAAATTAAGAAGGTTAAGTAAACAAAAAGGTACCAGGAACGGTTCCCAGTCATTCTGTGTACATTTGAAATTTTGTATGTCTATATGTATTTTTGCATGCACGATTCATGTTGTATATGTGTATTTATGTAGCGTTAGTATTATTATAGCACCATCGAAAATTAATTAAATGCAATTGGGAGGTATTAAGGCAACAAAATTCTGAGATTGATTGATATCTGGGAAGAATTTATAGGAAAATAATCGCCACCGTTTAATAGAAACAATTTGCTAAGGCAAATCAGGTAAGATTTTGGCTATTATCACTAGTGCTTTACGTGAAGGAATTTATTTCCTGTCCCGCTAAAATGGAAAACGATTATTTGAATATCTACATTCCTAAAGATCTCACGAAAACGTGCACACTTCTTAAAGCTACATTTATGTCCAGAAGCAAACCAAGGAGCCATTTCAGCATATGCTCAAAGATCAGGAAAACTGGACGAATACCTTATCGAGACGGTAGTCACTGACCTAGAAGCTGAGTTAAAATACTTGCTATAGGCAAATTTAAACCTCCGAAATTATGCAGCCTAAATTGAAATTAACACATGAAATATCACTGTTAAAATCAATATTATTTTCTTCTTTGGTTCTTAGTATAGTCTTTAATTGTATAGAATCTGTCATCTGGTAGTGAGTTGTAAAATAAAGAACGTTTATTGTTCGAAAATAGTTTGAAGTAATCTGTTGATTCTTATTCTTAATGCGCGTGGTTTCTATGTTGAGAGTTATAGTTATACATTTCTGCATTGGTTGTAAATACTTTCCGCCCTTCTGTAAGTAATTTGTTATCTAGTGGTGCGTAACACGTTCTCGTGCTAGTTTATTTTCTAATTTCTTTGGTCCAGTCTAGCTCTTGTCACATACTTTTACCAGCTGCCTTCTATCAACGCCCTAACTACATTTTTCTTAATTTTTCAGTTTAATAATAGTAGAAACGAAATATGACTTTAAAATATGAAAGAAGATAAAAACCTCGTCCAAATTGGAATTTTAATTGAAAAAATTGTGGCAGTTTTTTGGGAAAATGGCGTTTGAGCGTTTCAGAAAATGCGGAATGTAAATATTAATAACGTTGTAGACAAGTCAAAAAAATCAAACTTCTGTAATTTAAAAAAATAAAAGGTTAGAACAATATGGTGTTTATAATGCATTTAGCACTACCACTACCAAAAGGATTCTTGGCTGTCCGGCATGTGCCGCGCCTCAGTCGATGGAGCTGACGTTTGGCCATCGTATTGTGGCCTTCTTCAGAGCTATACTGCTGCTGAGAATTATTTTTCGGGTTTCCCCTCTCCAGTTGCCCTGGAGGGGGCGGGAATTTATTATGTGGGGTACATATATTTGCTGCAGCTGTTTAAGCTTTTGCAGCTGCAAGTAGGGTCTATCTTAAATATACTAACTTACAATCTAACTTATTAACTAATACATCTGCCACTTTGGGCCTATTCTAGTTATTACACAGTATTTATAATGTAATAAGAACATTCCACGAAAAATTTGAGGCAGTTTTTAATATTTTTATTACACTACGTTAACGTTCAAATATTAGTACGTGATCTTAATTAAAATTTTAATATTTTAAAACAGATTTTATATACAAAAATTCTCTATCATCAATATTGCTAATTTGCGTTGCTAAAAATTGTCTCTATTTCACCCAAAATTACGCCAACTACACGTATGTTAAAAAATTGTACAATAACGCATTTTATGAAGCATTTGGACAAAAGATTTCATTCAGGAAAAATCTCTAACTTCAAAATTTTTACTTTCAAAAAGACGTCGAAGAATTTTTGAACTTTTGCAAATTTCGAAAAACTAAAATTTTTAACGGAAATATGATCTACTTCATTCTTATAACCGGTATTTGCTCTATACGGGAATCAATGAATGACTCCGGCAATATCCTATATACAGAAAACGTGCAGCCATTCTTGAGGGTATTTTCAAAATTCAATGGAGGCTTCATGTAAAGTACCCACAAAAATCATATCAGTTTCCACTCGAAGAGCCATAACCATTAAGATCGGTTAGAAAATATAAATTTTGGAGAAAATTGTTCGAGCGATTTAAGCATTGTCTTTGACCACTGACGGACAGTGGATGGACAGCAAAAGAACATATTATGGTGAAAAGGACAATCCCACACACTCTCGTTTCGCCGTCACTCAATTTTTAAGTACCAAGGATTCTTAATACAGATTCTGACTACAAGGGCTGCTGGTTAGAAGAAATAAATTATTACATAAGAATGAGAGTTAGTCACTTACCAAGGCTCGACAATCATTTTTCTGTTGAGGAATCCTTTAAAATTGACGATTCACGCCGCACGTTCACAATAATTTATCTTTATTACTTACGTAGTAAGGTGAGAGAATAAATTTTCAGGTATCAACTTATACGATCGTTCTCCATCTCTTATCATTATGGATATAAACACACCTACGGCTTCAATATGAAAAGGATAAACGAACAAGGAAATAGTACTCACATTGGTATGGTTTTCGTTAAAACATGTGAAAAGCAAAGGGAGCAAAAATATGAAAAACAATAACCTTAAAAAAATTTACCTTCAGTTTTTTTACATTGAGATATTACTCGGGGAGATGAAACAATTCCAACAAATTGAGGTTCATTTCAAAAGTTTACGATGTGTGTTTCCATATTATCTTCTTTTTCACGAAAACCGCTAATTTTTTCCATTTTCTCAACTCCATTAGGTAAATTTTCACAATATTACACGCTAAATATGGAAAATGAATGAATGCATCTAAAGATTAAAAAGAAATGTCCAAACAACTTTTTAATTACTCCAGGAGTAAAAAGTATTTAATTTCTCGTAACACAAAAAGCGTATCGTCGCTGCACACAAAAATAAAATGTTTAATAGATTATAAATGAACAACATGAAAAATTCTTGATGTAAAAAAACTAATTTTAATGTAAATGGCATCTCTATGAATCGTGTTGTAATTATACTGAACATCTAACCGCGGAATCTTCTTAAAAATACTGCAACAGTGATAAGAATCTATTTACGATTATAATTTGCTAATGAACTAAAAATTGATTTTATATCGCGGTGCGTAAACACATTCAAACAATTTTTATATATTAATACTGGGACATATTTTGCATGTATATTCATGTCCTACATAACTATATGTATGTATGTGAGTTTATTTGGTATCAATAATGTATTTAATACTTCTCAAAATTGTATTTTTTATGCCAAGGGTTTGGAATGTGGTTTCTACAGGATATATACACAAATTAAATATTGTTTTCAACTAAAGTAGTTTCATCTTGCTTTGCACGATTATATTGCCAGATCAAATTTTAGCATGCTGCAGAGAAACGTTAAATTCCCTAAAGTGAAGATTAATAAACACCATGGCAACAGATAATTTATATTAATAATATAAACGTAATTCCAGAGATTAAATCCAGGAATGAAACCTATTTAAACCTATGGGTCACGTCGTCAAATTCTCAATATCTAGCGTTCTGTAAGGATCTTCAACTTCCAACCTAGTCATCTTTAAAATATTATGATACAACTCAATATTTTTTACCATGCCCATAATAAACAGAAAACATCATAGGGGTTGTCCAGATTGAATAATTTAGTGAAGGAACACATTTAGGATTTCAGCAAAACAAATTGAAATATGTGATTGTTGTGTTTTCAATTTAACACGTGTTGCAATGACATCACATATTTTCTCGTATTATTTTTAACCTTCGTAATTTTCAAAATTTAGATACCTCAACGAAAAGAAGATCTGCGCTATCTTTAAGCGTCCTTCGCTCTATTCAAAGAAAAAATTTAAAGAAAAAATTTCAAACAATTATCAGAAATTTTCTTTATAAAGTACCTTTCCTTAAGGCAAAAATTACGCAAAAACTGTTATTTTCAAAAAACTGAACATGACTATTTAAATATCTGACGCTTTTGAACAGATCGTATTAACGAGAAAACCTCTATCAATATAGTACTTTTGAAATTTTAATATTTTGCAATATTTGAAAATGGAAAAACTTCAATGAAAATGAACGTCAAATAGCACACTCATAAAAAACACTATTTCGTGGCGACATGAAACGTTTTAATGATGGCTAAAATAAAAAATAGATAACATGTATCTTCTTCTCATTTTTTCTAATCCCAATTGTTTTCCAGAAGATGATTACCTATAATTTTTTGGAGCAATCCTAAGTGCACTTATATATTCTTGCAAATGATGTGAATATTATTTCTATATACATACGTAGTATTTATAATAGATTTCATTTTAAAATACATATTTCCACATAAGCCTGACATTTAAAATAATTTTTAAAATAATCATGTATTTCTACACTAACATACGAGTACATCTATCGAATTTCAAAATCTGAAACAAAGAAATAGCATGTAACAGCGGTTTATTAGAAATTGTTTTTTATAAATTGCATTAATTTGAAGTACAAATTTCGCCAAAACTACTGGATTCTCCAAAAAATTGTACATGTCACATACTCACGAAGAGAAAGTTTAAAGAAACAAATTGGAGTGGTCTTAGAGAAAAAGTTTTAAAAAATTGTTTATAGTTCGCGCAAAATAACAAACAAATTACTCATATTATCAAAACATTGAACATGACCTTACTTCAAAATGTTTTTAAATAACTTATTTCATAATAAGTATAAATTCTTATTTTTGATGTTGTAGTTGTAGGAAGAAGCCTAAAAATTCCACTTTTTGTAATTTCCCAAAAATCTGAGATTTAAACGAACATGAGATCTGCACATTTTCTTAAGTGTCCTTTACGCTATCGGAGAACAACGTTTAATAAAAAAAATGTAGAGCTATTTTTGAGAACATTTTCAAAATATTTTTCAGCTTCATGAAAAGAACCGTCAAAAATCAAAATATCCATTTGAAACTTCCTAAGCCTGGAGTTCGTTCAGATGGATCGAGGAATGTCAATTTTAGAGAAAATCGGCTGAACGGTTCAAGCGCTACCGTTTACAACAGCCGAACAGCCGGGCGTTTTGCCGTGTTTCGATATCAAAGACCAGAAGAACATGGATTCTGACTACACTACGCGTTAGAAAAAATAATTTACTATATCTATACATAAGAACAGACTTTATCCTCTTTTTCGTTACCAGGACCGCACAATAACTTTTTCTATTGAAAATTCGCCGTTCTCCTGCACACGATTACAATACTTCCTCCTTCTTACATTCGTAGGGATGAGAAAGTAAAAGACAGCTTGAAGATAGGCCCACCGCCGACCTGGCCGCGTGCACTACATTGCTTCAGTACAACGACGTCCGAACGCAAACACTGCGTGAGACTTATGTTATATTATGAATCGCAGAAATATGTCGCAATTTTTTAGGATTCTGACGGAACCCTCTACATGGTTTCATTCAGGGAGGGGCGGGGCGGATCTTGCACATCGTATCCAACTTCAGCCAATCAGCTTCAGACATCAGTTTGCGTCACAATATTAGCGCGAATATTAAATGCAGTCAGATACCAAAATTATTACCTCGTTACAAGACATTGAAACAGATTTGTGAAGCATTTCTGTTACATGTTAGGTCTTATACACCATCGTGTTATTTTTGGTTGGTTACGGTTAAAAATTGTCATTTTGTACCACCAAAATGTGTCTCAACACCACTTGTTCTCCGTGCAACATAGCGGCGAGTGTCTGGTCTGGCTTTTCAAACGAAGTGGCCGTGCTGTGGTCACGTAGTTCGAGACGTTAACTGGTGGTGCGAAGAACGAGCAGAAATCAGTGCGCCGGAGGGACTCGCCCCTTTATTTCCACCGTGGCTCTATTTTTAAACAACGTATATTGCCAGGATCTCACCGAAACAGGGCGGAGCATTCTTTCTTCTACATACATAGTTGTATAAACTGATGTATCGGATAAACACATGCGTTTTTCTGTGAAGTTAGTGACCATGGATACCTTTATTAAAATACCAATACTATTATTTCCGCCATCTTAATATAAAAATCAGTAGTAGATGATGTATATATTTTCGTACTGTCACAACTAGCATTCTTGGGAACCTAAAAATTGACTTTTTTACTAAATATGTTTTCTGTGCTTTAAAAAAAGGGTTCAAAAGTTATTTCTCATAACGTGTCAAGCGAAATTTTTACAAGAAAGTGAGAGTTGTTAAAATTTGTGAATGTCGGAAATATATCTAATAGAGCCAGAGATGAATAAATGCGCACGGTTGGTCCTTGTTAGACATGCTCATTGTAATGTACCCTCCAATTATGAAGAAACGCACAGAGTTAGTTCGTGTTCTGCTACTCCAGCAGTGTCACGGAAATAATAGATGTTTAAGACTAACCTTGAGTTTGATATCTCGCGGAGAAATTACGATTAGCGAAAGAAAACGAAAACAAAAGCAGTATCCCCGTCAAAAACCACAGAAAACCAAAATAACCCTTGACGAGGAATTTCGTGTGGAAGAAGACCCATATACGCCATGAGGAAATTCAAAAGGAAGTCTTATTATTGAAAAATTGAAAAACTATTTCTAAGCTACTCTTTAAAACAGTTAAATCGTTGTGCCAAATAACGGTCCATTTTAGAATATTTTCAAAATCACGTTTTTTGTGGAATAATTGAAAATGAACCGTTGAATAGCTGGTACGTGTACGTACAGTGTATGACAAGAAGCAAAAAATATTAATGAAATAACAATCTATGTTACCATTCTACTAGTAAAATTAATGAGGGGAAAACAACTAGTGTTTCGGCTTGGCATGTACAATTCATTAATCGTAATGTCGACGCTTCAATTGAAAACACAAATAGATGGATGCATTTAGCTTATTTAGCATAATAAATTTAGGAAGAAAACTCAATTCCTCCATTACAAAGATGGTTACAGAATGATAAGAAGGTGCTTGCAATGTGGAAAGGAATATGGAATATCCGCTTGCTATTTAAAAATATGGCACGGCATGTCCTGAAACATCGCGTTTTATTGTAGTTAATAAGCGTTAACGTCGCGATTTATTGAAGTTACCCTTCTATCACCCTTTCTCTATTGCAACACAGAAAGCTCGACAGAAAACGCGACAAAATAAAATTTCACACCAAGAGTTTTCCTTACCCAGTGTGAAGTTTTAGGAAATAATTCATTCATAATTCAAGATGCAATTGATAAAACGAATTAAATTAATGACAAAGTTACCCTGCAACTCATTTTTGCTATAGTTTAAGAAAAACAACGATATTAAACATCAAACAATAATTGCTTTTTCAGAATACCTGAAAAAATTCTGAATGTATTCTTCGACAATGATAATTTCAATGTGAGTGGTGAATGGCATTCTACTGCTTGGCAACGTCTTATATTTTTACTTCACAATATTGGTACTAGATTAGTAGGTTATTATTAATTTTATTTAAATTATTGTTGAACAACAGTCTTAATTACCATATACTGAACAAAATGTCCTTATTAGCTACATGTCCGAATATAATTAGCAGCATTAGCAGTTTTCGAATATTTTTAACTCGTGTTTCCATAAGATTTGCAAATCTATTGAAGAAAAAGTGACAACAACAAAATAGCTCACCATTGTCTCGCATTCAGAGGAAAGTATCGCACATAAATAAATAAAAGGAGAGAAGGAATTATAGATTACACTGTCTACGTTTCGGAATTCTTATTAATCCAGCAGACCTTCGCTGCCATGTGCCCGGCAAAGAAACTGTTACAATGGCAGCTCAGGAATGCGTTGAGGCATAATCTGGATCCACAGTTCTTATTCAACTCATTCGTTATAAAACAATAATTGAGAATTTTTTCACTATTAACGAACGTAAATAAAATTAACGTTAATGATTAATTATCAGTCATTTGGGACGGACACGTAAATGGGGCCGAAATGAATCAGAAAGCCAACGAACTACCCAAAACTTTCAAATTTTGGCAATCTGCTGCATGATTTAATAGTATTTTTCTCTCACTTTTAGCGTTTATTCTAGTAAAAGGGGAAACAGAATATACTGGATTTCCTGAAGAAAGATTTGACATCATAATATTTTTAAATTTCTTTTTCGTAACGTTTAGTTATGAAACCCGTTCTTAATCATTTAAAAAATTATGAAAACCTTAGTTGAAGAGTAGTTCGTGAACATGTTTTGTCTCATGTGCGTAGTATTCAAACGTTAATATAATGATACTAGATGTATTCTAGAAGCGCTCGGTGTCTCGTTGGTTAGCGTGCTCTCTTTCCACGGCGGACCCCGGGTTCGATTCCCGGCCAGGTCAAAATAACAGCTGTGCACTTTCTTTACAAATGCCCCAGTATCTATTGTTGTGTGACGATGAGAAAGCCCTCCTTAGGGTTATGAAGACCAGTGTATGCAGCGGGTGCTAACCACGCAAACACCTTGTCACGTGGCCGAGAGGCTGGGCCAAGACCCGTAGCGGGCTGTCGAGCCATAGAACAGGACACATGTATTCTATAATGCTCCGAAAGTTATAGAAAAAGGTTGTATAGAAAGAAACATCTAATATTCATGGCAGATGCAACTAAAGGCGATTCACCAGGACACATTTTTCCAAGTTATGTGACATAGTAACGAAGTATTAAATTGTATTTTCATTATATGAATACTTCCGAACCTACAAATACACGTAGTTATCTTTTGAAAAAAACATTATAATAAACAAATCACGCTAAATTGAAAAAATGTATAACGTTAATTTTTCAAAATTCAAAATGTTTAATAAAAAATAACTTCTCTGCCATTCAGATTTTTAATTATTCGAAGAATTAATATTTTTTAAGTTTTAATAACATTATTGAAAAAATAGATAGAAAAGAATTTGAACATTTCCAAATATCAAAAATGTGGAGATCTTAAGGATAAACGCACCTGTATCACCGTTTGCAAGAAATTGTTTTTATATTCGAACTTTAAAGTAAATATTGCAGCTTTAGAGCTGTGCGCCTTTGACGGTAAAGAACCACAAAATATGAAAAGATCCCGTTCAAATTCATAGAGACCGTAGTTCGGCCAAATTGATCGGGGAATATCCATTTTAAGGGATCGTCTGCATGACAGCGGTACTAGAGCTGTTCAGACAAAAAGTTGGGTGCATTATACATTTCTGGATATGTCCAATCTTACGAGGTTTTCGAGTACATTTGTACTTCATTTTTCTTACAAATTTAAACGGGATATTAAGAGACATGCCACAAGTATCAAAGAAAATGTGCGACTCGATGTTATACATCGCTAATGGTTCAATAAAAAATAGTTTATCGTTTTAGTCATAAATATTTCAGACGTTTCAAATTTTTATGTTTCTAATGGAAATTAGTATATCACAATTAGTACTACATCATAGTAATTCCGCATTATAAAACTGAACAAAAAAGTCTGCATTCTATTTTTCTTATTTTGAAACATTGCACTCACGAGGCATTTTTTATTATTTTGTCATCGTGTTCATGAATGGGCGAGTGTAGAACCATCTGTATTCTGCACGTTCATTTTATGTCTACGTCTGTGTCAACGCGTTTCCCCCTTTGGCATTTATCGAACTTTGTTTGCGCAGTACTGAATACACAGCTGTAACTTATTAGTGAAGCATCAGTTTCGGAATCAGTCGGGTATGATTCAGAAAACGTTGGTACAGTTCAATATTTGCATAATCAACTTATAATTAGGAGAAAAATTCTTGACATGAACTGAGAAAAATTTTCACTTACAGTACCTACACCTTTCACTTTCATCGCACGGCTAAGAAAATTGGCAAAAACTGAAATAAAGTAGCCGGAGATGAGTCACATGACAAGGCGCCACGTCAATTCTTGTCATTGTGAATGGTATAATAAAACTCTACTGCACACAATTTATAACAATTATTACAGAATAGATTCGAAAACTGTTTAGGGCAACATCGTATTTTAGTACAAGACAGTTTAGAAAATTAATCAAGACTTAATATTTGCAAAACGCTACACCCCAAAAAAATCTAATCACTTAAAATCTTGCAATAAACTATTTTGAATAAATATCATAACTGAAAAATGAAATTCCCCCAAAACTAACATTTTCTTTATCCTGAGTTCACTTCCGCGATTCTCATTGCTAAGAAGTTCAACATTACTACATAAAACGCCAAAACTATTTCATTCGATATTTATCATCTCTCCCGAAAGGCAAATGTAGAATCAGAAGATATTTTGGATCCGAGATATTTCAGTAAGAAAAATGGTTGAAACTTTGTACGCTCGTTTGTTGACTGCTAAGCTCTGAAACATTTCCAAACTGTTACAATGTTGCTGATACGATTTACCAGAAACTTAAGTAGTGCTCAACAGCGTATCGGAGTTCATAACTTGCCATAACTCCGGGAGACAATAAGTCACGCCGTAGTTTTGGTGGAATTATTCCAGTCCAAGGGCTAAACTCAAAAGGTGGAGTACTCCGAGGTGCGAATTCGCGGATCTAGTGGGGATACGTTTCTCAGAATATGACGGCATGAATCTTGTACTATGGAAGAGAACTCGAGAACTTGTTAAGAAAACCTAACAAACGCTTTGAAAATATGCTTCTCGTCAATATCAGGTTATAAGTGAATTTGATTAATACGCAATTAAACTATATTATCAACTTGTAATTAGGTGAAGAAACGCAGCAAAAACTGAGAAATGTTTTTACCATGAGTCCATCTATCACTTTTGTTGTAAGGCAAAAAATGATGGTGGAAATTGGAATGAAGAACTCATTTGTGCTGATTCGGAAAACTTCGATAGTACTGCATCATAAAATATAACTTTTTATGTAATTTTCTGATAGAAAAACTACTTCATATTACGAAAATGAACATGCAGCATAGAAGAAAAAATGAAAAATGGCTTTCTGCGTCAACCGAAATATTTCTTGAAAATTCGTGTCGTTTAATATGTCGTTCAATGATACTAAAAAGTTACTATAATTCATAATAATGCACCAGCGCATTTTTGCAGGAGGCTCATTCTTCTTTCAAATCATAATTAATCATAATTCATTTCATTCATTCATTTCATTTCATTCCTTTCTTCTTCAACCAATGTAGCAGGAAATAAATAGAAATTTGTTTCGAGAGAAATATACAGAGTGGACCACCTAAGTTGTCCACAGCAAATATCATGAAAACGGTTTCAGGTTTTGAGATGCTATTTGCGCCATGAAGTTGCAGATGATGGGGCAAATAACATTTCGTTTCCTTGTTTGTACAGTATGTAATTTTAGAGATATTGGCACAACTTTCGTTTTTTAAATAGAAATCTATATTTTTCTCCATTATTCCTCAAGTTCTTTAAAAATTCAATGCAATTATATAAATATTGTTAATATTCGAAAAGAATTTTTCAGTGCAATTAGAACATCGTAAACACCATGCCTCAGCGCGAAAGGACAGCTGACCTTGCGCGCTGCGTGCATATAATTGCAAATATTATCAAATCTATTTTATTACCATTGGAAACCAATATAATTCAACCCACAATACATATCAACAATTATTAGTTCCTTATATGTGATGTTTTCATTGGCGATTTTGTATAATAGAATAAGTGTCTAATTAAAGGTTTTTTGGGGAGAGTACGTACAAGAATAGGTTTTCACAACGTGAATAGCAAAAAAAGAAAATTCAAGGATCACTCATAAAATTCTAGAACATTGGAAAATCAAACATTTCAGCGGATGGCATCGAAATTACTGTAAATTAATTCTGCGACAAAACGAACTTTCCACGTAATCCACTTCAGAGCCTTGCGCACACTTCAAAGAATTATTCAAATACATTTCCATGTGAATGTTACGAGTATTTCCGTTGAGGGACTTTCGTACAAACTAACAAGCAACTCGACGATGTGAAGAACAATGCGGCTCTCCTTGTATAATGAGATGATTTCTGATAATTTATTGAGTGGATTCGTCAAAAGCAACTTCCAATGCTTTTTCGTTTTACAAAATATTATATGAAAACGAAAAATATTCTGTATTACGGATTTAAAATAGACTCTTTAGAAAGGATCGCACAAAAGATGTTTCTTCCTAACAGCAGTTCATTAATTTATTTCCGTTGAAATGAATGTTTTACTAAAGTTTCAAATTGTGATTCTGTGAAAAAATAATTGACAAAACGCAGAAAGCCCAACTCATAGGAATACAAAAAATATCTATAAATTGGCCATCTAAGTGAATACTTTTAAAAAATGTCATGTCAAGTACAACTTAATCCTCCAATGTACAAACTCCTAAAACGAGCCGATCCCACTCACAGAACGCAATTTTTCTTCTAAATGTCCCTAAAATTATTTTGAGAATATCGGAAAAGGAATATTTTAAATTGTCTGTCAGTTTATTTATCTCGAACAACCGAAAATCTCACATCACAAACGATTTACCGGCATTTTTCTAAAGTGATAAAAAATTTAAAAACTTTGCAAACTCGCTTCAAAAAGTTCATAATATGTTTTTTTTTTTCTAAAAAAGTCTTCCTAACAATCTCAAAACTTATCCATCTTTCCAATATTGTAGACACAGGTACTCTGAGTACACAAATACGAAATAAAATGTTTAATTCGACATAGATAACTTGAATTGTTGAATAATAATAATAATAACGATAAAGATATTTCCCTTAAATTATTTCCCCTAATTATGATATTTCCCATAAATATGACCTCATAAAGTACATTCCGTGAACCCAAAGCAAGAATTATACAGATGTGATGCTAGAAAATAGCAGATTGATATAGAAATAATAGTACCAACAAATGGATACTGATCGTTTACTGATCAAAGAGCTATGAACATCTGACATTCAATAACCACAAACCTTCTGAGTTGAACCAAATGAATTAATTGATGCATCCGGAAAAAGAACTCCGTCACATATCTAAAGACACAAAAAATGATACACAAATCATCACCCGATTCCCCAAATCAAGATTTTTAACGATGAATATTTCTTATTGGGTTACAGTAAACGTAGTTATTATGAAGAATGTTCCTACTGATTAATTTTTAAGATGTGATAAATTTATTTCAATGTTTTTTTTAAATTTCGGTTGCTTTTACATTTGGATTTCCAACACATGGAATATTTAGAGTTCCCACCTAGTTAAGAAAAAAAACAGAAGGGCCCCCATGCCGTGGCTGAACTTCTTGGCCAAGCTCTGTGCTGCACCGGAAGGTAAGCAGCTCGAGGCATCAGCTCCCTGGATGGGTGACCGTCTGGCAAGCCCATACACTGACAGCCCTGAGCCCATGGCCGATAGGAATAACCTCACGACCTGACGTATAAAAGACTAAGTTAAGGGAGAATTAGTTCACGTTCGATGTCACAATGACTAGGAGCAGATAAAAAAAATACCATCGAACACTCATCGATGCCGCGAGACTCATTTCAAGCAAGCTACAGCGAAATGTGAAGCTTCCTGGTTTCAACAGTATGAATTTGTTTGATCAGCTTTGTTCTTTAGTTAACTGTAATACGCATAGTTGATTCCCTGACAAAGTTACATCAAAGAACATTATTTCTGAATAACGGTGACGATTTTCTTAACCTTTACATTTTAGTAGATAATAAGATTCCATTTCCTAACGATTTTTATAATCCTCAATGAAAAATAATAATTTGTCGAAAGCAAATGTTATTACTTGTGTTATTACTTCTTAAAATATACAAAAATCTTTATTTCGAAAGCTATTTTTAAACAAAACGGATTCCATATTGATTACAAAACAGTATATGAAATATATCAGCCTTTTAATGAAATGCATACAGTACTTCATGTTATCCTACGGGTAGTGTCTATAAAGTGAATCTTAGTTATACAGAAGACAAATGTTCTTTTCTTTCATTATTTTATAAAGCAAAAAAATTGTTTTAATTCTCTTCAGGGCCACTTTTTGCGTTTTCCTTCTTCGAATCAATTTTACAGCTGTTCCAACTAAACTCACGAATTGCAACTGCACTCTCTAGCACCCCAATTCAAAAATAATGAATACCTACACAAAAAATACCGTTGCCGCCCAGCGGCCGGCTGGCGGGCTACTAGCTCCAAGAGACGATCGTTATTTGCAATTCTGGATATTCGGGATTTCGCATGGTTCGCCGAACAGTTGAAATAATGACTTTGTACATACTTTCCAAAGGAAACGAACGAACTTCACTTACTAATCCAAGGAAAAAATGCAGAAAAGATCATAACAAAAATGACGAGGCTCACTGTAAGCAGTGGGAAAATACACAGCACAAAGCCGAGAATAACGGCTATCAGATCCACAGCAGACATATGCCGTAACAAAGATGATCAAATTTTTATATATAAAAATTAAAAGTATGATAAAGAGCGCAAGGCACGAGAAGCAACCTGTCGGCGACAAACCTGCACGGGACTGCGTGCATGACAGGGTTCTTTAATTCAAATTTCGGATTCTTCACGTGTGAGAGAAAATTATTTATTTTACAGAGAGGCGTTCTTGCAGCAGTAAATTGGTTCCTTCAGATTAGAGCACTATAAGAGATACGATCGAAAATCTGTAGCTTATTTTCCATTGAAAATAGTTTTCATTACAAGGGCGCGAATATTTATATCAAATTTCGCCTAAAACATTAGTAGCTATACTGAGTTTATTCAGAAATCAACTTAGTATAGTTAAAGAGAGGGTGTAAGAGTTTCTATGCTGAACAAAACGTTCACGTCGCCATATAACCTTCATTAAATGACCACTCAAATTAAAGACAATTTTGTATGGAACCGATTGTGACCGCTGAAAACATGTTTCACTCTAAACATACGAAGGACCCGATAAACGTACCAAAACGTAAGAAACGTGAAACACGAATCGAAGGGTAGCACGACACAACTAGAAAACTAAGACCGATGACCTACCTGTGTGGGGATGCAATTTTGAGTAACTCTTAATTCATCATTTTTAAGCTCTCGTCGAATAAGTGCAACAATTTTACGAACAAGTTAACACCGAACGTAGAAAACGAAACATTGAGTTTGACGCGAATAACTATCAGGTGACTAAACGACCCTGTCCGAGTACGAGCGAGTGTAAGTTCTTCGGATTTTGAGTTCCTATAAATTACAGAATGAGTCCAGAAAAGACACAAAATAAAACTGATGGAGATAACAAAAACGTTCTAAAAGAATTACGCATGTATGAGGGCTATATCTTGCGTCATCTCAATTGAATCAATAACATTTCTTCACATTACATTACATTAAAATACAATCAACAGATTGTCTTCGCATTTCATCGAGTATAGGAGTTATTTGAAAGAAATTCTATTTTTTAATAAAAGCAAGCCGGCGACTCACGTACGGCACTAAGTCAGTGACGAAAAATACAGGATGAAAGATGTGCAACGATCGTTAATCAATTCCACGTTCTGATACGTTTAACATTTTTTTAAATCACTAAAAATGTGGAAAGAGAACCCGTTCATAATAAGAAACATTCATGCAAAACAATATCGAATCTTGAAATAAAAAACAGTACATAAAAACGTGCATGTATGCGTGGTGTGCTTTGGTTATCTCGAAGTTTAGAAGACCGGAAATTACCTTCCCATTAAAAGCAAACCATTCACATAACACCTAGCAAAGAATTTCATATTAATAGAAAAAGGTGGAAACAAGAAAAAAGGCCGGCAAGAAAACATCTGCGCGAAGATTCTGATGCACCGTCAAGTGTGAAATTTCCACAAATTGGACTCTTCTTCAAATTAACAAAATTGCATTGAAGTACATAGAAAAGAACACCAGTGTAGACAGCTTTTAGACAACAAGTTCTAAAAGACAACGTATGTGTACGGATATAAAACGCATGGCATAAAGATCATGAAATCCGACGTTCGATTTCAAATCCACAGGAGTCAGCGGAAGTTCACACGAAATAAAACAGAAAAGCTCTTGCTGGGAAAAGGAAACCGAGAAGATCAAGTTGAAAAAAGAAAACCGAGAATTTCAAGATGACAACAGAAGTCCAAACAGAGGGCGTACTTGCGCTTGGACAATTGCGCGCAATAAGAGCGGGAATTTCTACAAATTCGACGTCGAATTCAAGAGTGCGCTGACATACACACTAAACCGAAAAGCTCTACATCAAAGAAAAGAAACAACGAAAAGCTCGAAATGAGAAAAGTGGAAGACGATCACCTATGAAGGAAAAGAAGCACGATGATAGAGGGAATTTCAACGACTTTTATATTCCCACCGCATTAACAAGAATATGCAATGTCCATACAAAAGAAAAACTAAAAATATGAGAAAACTTTGATTGTTTATTATATTTGTGATGGTGATGATTAATATTAACGTCACAATCATAGTTTTGTCATACTTGTGTCTCTTTCAAAGCTAAAAGCTCTCGCCGAGAGAAGCAGTCGTACCTGCGCGAAGGCGGGCGCGGGTAGCGCGACGCAGTGCTGGGCGGGCTGCTCGGCGGGTCGGCGTCGGCAGGGGCAGCTTCCTCGTCGGGCTGGTCCGCGGCGCCGACTGCGCTGGCGCCTGCCTGCTTGCCTGCCTGCCTGGCTCGCCTGCTGGCCTGCCGGCAGAGAGAGAGAGCGCGCCGATGTGGGGGCTGTGCTCGACGCCGCCCGGCCGCCCGTTTGCTGCGAGAGCGCGGGCTACACTGGCCCGGCTCCGCTCCGCCTCCGTCCCGCTTCCTCTCCGCCGCCCGACCGAGAGGGGCGCCTGCGCGCGGCCATGGGACGAGGGCAGGGCGAGGGCGGGACGGCACGGCACGGGACGGGACGGGATGGGACGGGATGGGACGAGACGATCTCTCGCCCCACGCCCGGCCCCCGCTGCTCGAATCGCTCAATGACGAAGGGCGAAATGAGCCAACCCGTCTTCACGAACGACTTTGTAAGAATGTTCAATACTGCGAGAGTGACAGGCTTTACGATCTTACTTATTTCCTCTAATAAAAAGCTGTTAGCAAGGTAATCTTTCTTGACAACGTAGTGTCAGCTTAATGACTTTTCGGGGTTACAATAGTAACCTCTTTTATTTAGGTGACACCTTATCACATTTGTTAAAAAAAATCTTTACCTTCATGAAACCGCGGTGTTCATTGATTAACCAGATTTTTTCTTTCAATGCTGGTACTGATAACAGGGATGAAAATAGTGAAGTTAGAGTAAGAAAAGAATATGATAAAAAACAGGGGAAAATTGGAGCTATTTTTTAAAAATTTCCTAGAATTGCTTAAAAATCACGAAAACTTTCTTTTCCATTTGAATATTATCATTAGTTTATTCTATATAATTTACTACATTTTTCATTGTTTGTAACGTTTGCAAAATTCAGAAAGTGCAAAGAAAATAAAGCCGGCCTAGATTTGTAAACGTACTTTGTTCTAATCGAGAAAAAATTAGACAAGTTTAAAATATATATTACTTTTATTTCATGTAAAAATTACGTGAAAACAACATGTATTTTCAAAAAATTCTACATACTTTCATTTAAGGAGAGTCACGAAGCCCTATCTTTCTCATATCAATTTACTTAAAGATTTTTGCAGTCTGAGGCAAATGCTCATGTATGAAATTTACTGTGATCATTTTGCAACCATATATTATTACTTAATTGGCATCCTTCAGAGAAAATTAAAATATTCAGCTAAGAAGTTTCAGAGACAACGGGGCAAGTGTTCCAAAATATCCATTTTCAGGTCAGCGTCGAAGTTAGTCCTTCCACGAACCTAATCACCTCGTCATGGTAACAAGTATATAAAACACAGACGCCGCGTAAATAATTACAGAAAATCAATCTTTGCACTACAAGAACCATTAAATAATGAACCTTCAACATTTAGTGAAAAAAAACAGCTTTCTAGATGGGTTTGTTCAAAAGATATAACGTAAATAGCCGTAACGAAAATACCTGCAGTTTTGAGGTAAAGAAATATAACTTCAAAAATGTTTAAACAGTGTATATTACAATGATGTTTTTTCTCATTTGGAAAATGAAAAAATGAAAGACTCCTCTTAAAGATCTAATTTGTAGTTTATTAAGAGAAAAAGATTTATCGTCAATATTCTAGTTCTGCAATGTTAGTCTTTTTCAGTTTCGAAAATTCAGCGAGTTCAACGAAAATTACGGCAACGAAAAATGCGGCATTTTTAACCATATACATTTCTATACATTAAAAAAATGGAGTAATTTTTTAGCGAAGCGTGAAAATTTTAACGATTCATGTAAAGTACCCCCAAAAAATCAAAATATCCATTCCATTTCAAATTTTCAGGGTGTCGAGTTCAGCGTGATCTACCGAGAAACATCAATTTTGGTGAAAATTTGTCGGGCTGACAGGTTTAGAGATTAGCAATGACAACAGACAGACGTTTTTTCGCAAACCAATTTTTCGGCATCAACGTATCATTTTTCGGTATCAGTATCCACTGTATCCCGTATCAGTATCTCGTTGTATTGGAACAAGTTGATTCTCACTACACTGTGTAATACGAACACAATTTACCCAATTGTTCGATTCAGAGTCACAAAATTAGACATTGTTTTCCTGAAAAGTAACGCCACTTTCCGCTGCAGCATTACGATGCTTTTTCTTAACAACAGATGAATGTAGTAAGTGGAGAAAGTGAAAAGGGACAGCGTATCTCGTATCGACACGTTATTACATTACATAGGAAACTAAAGATACTAAAAAAACATTTTACTCAGAACCCTTCCAATCTATCTGGTCATTTCCGGTATATCCTTGTTATTTCGCACAAAGGTCACCTCAGTACGTATCCACTTATAGGATTCCCCCTACAAATCCTTATTTTTATCTTCAACAATCAATACGCACGCAACAGGTAGTTAACCTAGTGAATGCGATCCAGAAGAAAACCGTAAAAGTGCAGGACACGCGAACTATTTTTAAGTAAATATAAATTTCGATGGAACTGTAGCACATTACTTAGCATCCTTGACGGGAAATAGATAAATTATAGAACGATCAACTGTCAATTATTGGTCCCAATAATATTATGATGCTTCTATACTTAGTACTTTCACATTTCTCATATTGTAAATGTTGAAAGAATTTAAGATCAATTTCAAAAACACGCTAATGGAATAAGGACATTCGAATTAGAATAACAAATTCTTAAGAAGCAGTTCTGATATTGTAGAATAGAATAGAATAACACAATAGAATTTTCCAAAACTGTTCCATAGAATATGCGATAGCAGTTAGAACAATTACAATTCTAACGTCTTAAATCTGTGAAGTAGCTTCTTTTATTAGCTTCATTGATCACATTTTGTTTTATCGTTTTAACGCCGACCATATCATATGTGCATTTTACATTCATATCAAGGCAATGGTCATTTTCATTTTGCGGTATTTTATAGCATTTCATACTGTTTTTATCGTACATTCTTTTCTGTCGATTTTCATTTGATGGAATCAGTCGCTTGGAAAGCATTGTCACGTCATCAATAAAAATTCTGATAAAATCAGTCTATAGTGGTGTTCAGACCAAAAAACACCGCATGGGTAGCCAGAGCATATCATCTTCGTGTTCATTTATTGATTAATAGATTTCTAAATAATGTGCTTTTAGCCCAAATTGAATTTGTGTACCGCGTGCAAACAACATAAGTATTTCCAACATACACACACACACACACACACACTTAAGTATTTCCAACAATCTCAATTGAGGTGAATTACTATTTACCTCACTTCCCTGACGCCGAAACATCCACAGGTGTCCCTATTCAATTTGGCTAGGTGTGTACATATATATATATATATATATATATATATATATATATATATATATATATATATATATATATAATTTCCGTTTATTTTCCATTTAATTTCCGTTTATTATGAAAGTAAACTACAGTTATATACAAAGTCATATATCAAGGTCGTCTAATAGAAAGTTATTTGTCACAAATATTTTGTAATAGCGTTTCCTCGAAAATCATATAAAATATATGGACTTGAGATAGTGAGAGATAGTGAGAGATAGTGAGGGATAGTGAGGGATAGTGAGAGATAGTGAGGGATAGTGAGGGATAGTGAGAGATAGTGAGAGATAGTGTGAGATAGTGTGAGATAGTGTGAGATATATGAGCCCCCCTCTATACGATCCAATCTTTGAACGGGGAGTTCATTCCTTTAAAACATTTGTTCACAAATAACGAGATTTCTGACATTATCCCCAAATGGAAATGGGCACTTCGGAATGATTCCTTGGGAGTGTATTTTATAATATTCGTATTCTTAGTGAATCATTGAATCAACCTTACTACATTTCTTTAATTAAACAAACACTTAACCAAACGTCGTGGAGAGTTACCATTACCCACCATTACATTGACGGGCTGAAACATCTAAATCTGAATTCGTTTCTCAATATGCTTCGAGACGCTCAGTATCTTTGGACTCTCTTCTCCGTGGAATAAGCCGTCGAGGGCCCGGTGATCAATCCCAAGGAAAGAAAGCTGAAAAGACGACAAAGGAAATATTGCGCCCAGATGGCGTTTACTTGCCACTGCGCCAGATGACAAAGACGCGCGCGTTCTAGATAGAGGATCGATGTTCCAATCACCGTTCCGCGGCTGATGAACACAGACCAAATGCGGCCAATTTCAGTCCGGTAGCCGTTAATTTAGAGGTTTAGAAAACAGACTGTCTAAAATGATTGAACGGTTTATCCATAGAAGTCAGGTTTCGTTAAAATTTGAGCAAATATAAATTATACTAACACTTGCTACCGAAGTTCATTAAGTTTTAAATGAAATAAGATAAGCGCACTAATGGATAACCGTGATCCAAAAGCTGAATCACGACAAATCGGGCTGCGGCAGGTTCCTAACAGTGGTGATAAGTTTGAAATACGCGTAAGGGAGGATGATCGCAGAATGGCGACCGAAACGTCGGCACCTTCGCCATGGACGCGGCGTGACCCGGACAGCCAAGTTAATACTCTGACTCTGGCCGCGGAAGCCTACGCTATTGCTTCACAAGACTTTCTGAACTCTCCGGCCGCACCGCTGCCCCTCCCCCTTCCGACCGTCGCTTTGCCGTCTTAAAGATTTCACACTTATGAGAAATCCCAGATTTTCGTTTTCCGTTTAGAAGCTGCAAGGTACTGAAGTTACAGTTTTCTTACGCATGCCTTAATCCCTAAAGTAAAATATATTTGTAAAAAAATATGTTTTGTATAATTTTCAACTCTGCTGATGATCGCTAAGAGATAGAATGAATCTAGGCCAATAAAATCGAAGATACCAAAACAATACTTGTTAAGTAATTTACGACATAGATTTCGTAGTGCTAACAATAAATACAGCAACATGACATGTATCTGTTACAACAAAGTTTTCCGATGAAAATATATTCACATTTCGTGATCGTAAACGCTAGCATCGCATATAGAGTCCAAATTGGCTCTTGTGAATATGGGAAACGCGACTTCCAGAAAAATACACTTCGCCTCAGGAATGCAAATTCCAATAACAATAAGATTTCACAGTTCTCGTGAATTACTTTTGTAGCATTAGCGACAGTTAATGAAAGAGAGGAAATAGTTTCAGCTCATCTATGGTAATTCTGTCGGGCACAAAGACATAAATGCGGGCTGCGTGATTAAAACCAGTGAAATCCCAACGAGCTAGAACATCGCAAATGCTGAGAAAGATTCCTCCAAAGTGACTGATCCAGAGTGTGATGACTAAGGGGGCAGATTTTGATGACCTAAACCATCGCAAAAGAATTATCAATAAAATGCTCCTAAAATGTTTTTAAACTAAAAACAAAGAAAAATGACACAAAAAATGTGTCCAAAACAAATACGGATAATCCACTCAAGCTGTTGGATACGTTACTGTCAACAACTGATGCAACAATTACATCACGCTTACGGACTTCTTCCATTCGTTCAAGTGAACTCAGCCTGCAAACTTGATTTGGACTGTTATCTATTAGGAAATTACTGATAGGCGCCACACGAACCTTATATTACATTACATTACTCACAAAGGCTGCCATTAAATTTTTGAGGGAAGAAATTGAATAGGCTACTCAGGATTCAGATGAGAATATTTGTTGCGTCTCGTACATATTATTTGAAGACAGTACCATTAAAATGATATTAAAAACGATAAAATCAACACTAATGACGGAATGGTGGAAAAGTTAAAAAAAACTTAC
Organism: Gryllus longicercus; assembly: GCA_038098605.1. Taxonomy (NCBI): domain Eukaryota; kingdom Metazoa; phylum Arthropoda; class Insecta; order Orthoptera; family Gryllidae; genus Gryllus; species Gryllus longicercus. The sequence goes on along the minus strand of JAZDUA010000136.1, from coordinate 302,896 downwards.
TTATCGAAATCGACAAAAAATGCACAAAAATGTCAAACATTGGTCCAAATCCTAAAGGGTTTAAAATTCTAAAAAATAAGGACCAAAAACGACGGTTCTGTTTGTGCACAGCTCTGAACTCTTTTTCTGTTGGCGCAGAGCCCTTTACAAATTATTTTGATTTCCTGGTATTGTAAAGTATTGCTTACTCATGACGGTGCATGTTAGCAATCTTCCTCACGATCCTAAAATATCCGGAACTGGCAGTTAAGCGGAAGATATTTCACATGATAGAGATGGACGCGTTAATTGGTAACAAAAGAACACGTTGACTCTAGCAAATGTACTCTCTACTAAATAGAGAAAATTCTTGAAAATGTCACATCTGAAAGGTAGACACGTGTCCTTCATCCAGCAATGGTCAGTGCGACGAAGCATTCTCGAATGAACAACGGCGGCTACGCCACAAGAATTAGAAATAATTTCTTACGTTTCTGGTTACACCCGGCACGTTTCGTATTTCAAACACCACAAAAGATGCCGTGCCCAGCGGTCCTAGACTAGACATCCCACATTGGCGCTACTTTAAACCTGAAATACAGAGTATTCCGCAATTGATGACAGTATTTCACATAATCAAATCTCCGCAATTATTTTTTTCCTTTTTTGTTTTACGTAATAAAAATATTCTTAAGATGATTCTCAATCAAGCTGTCTAATATTCTGTTCAAGAATTACGTTTCTTCTGTTGAACGTTAACCGAAGAGCACATAATCCCAACTTGAACTATAATGTTGAATGTGAATTCTTTACCCACCTGAAAATTTGTGTTACACAGAGATACTTCAAATTGAAAAGTCCACCCTAAAATTAAAAATTTACTGTTTATGTAATTTGTTTTAAGTAAAAAATTTACGTAAAACCGTAAGGAATACGTACGTGCGAACGAGCGCTGATAATATTTTTCACCAATACCTCACACACAGTTTTTAGTTGTTTTTGACCAAAACAAATCAATTCAACAGATATAAGCATGCATTTATGAGAAAAATGTTCCCAGGTTATATTTTTTTATAGATCTGATATAGATTTTTTATAGATCCCATATCGATCAGGTTTTCGTCCAGTTTCCCTGATTCATTGAGCAAATGCTGAGATGGCCCCTTGTTTTGCTTCTGGACGTAAATGTAGCTTCACTATGCGCACGTTTTGTTGAACTCTCCTTTTGCTTGTAATGTTAAGAGTAGAGGTAAGGGCGAGTTGCTATTTTGTTAGCAATGCAGAAAAATCACACTTGCAATTCGTGTACCGATGCAAATAAGTTTTCTATAACTTAGAAACGAAAATGACTATTTTTCAAATATTGTTAATCTTGCAATTTTTAAACTTTATTTTTAAAATTTCATTTTAAAATTTATTTTTAAAATTTATTTTCATTTATTTATGCTAAACTTTCACTCATCTTTCAACTATTTATTGTTAAAATGACGGGAAGGGATTCTGGAAATCAAGAAAATGTGCGAAGATAATTTTCACCCCAACGTTACATACAGTTTTTGTTTTTTTGACTGAATAAATTTAAATCTAGAACTTACGAGAGTTTGCAAGAGAATAATGCAACGGGCCATGCCGTACTCTCTGGAAAGCATAGCAGATTAGGACTTACTGTAGTGGTTTAATATGATGTGAAACTGACAACAGTCTAAACATCAGAGAGGTAATTACCCGGCTGGCGTGCGACGAACGCAGAAGCCAACACAAGCCGAGAAGTAGGGAAGAAACTAGTGTACAAAGAAATATTGATGAGATTGGCGAGAACAGAAAGCCATTGCCCAATGAACCGGATTCTACTCGCGCCAAATCCACATATGCCACGCCCGCATCTACACCCCTTCCCCCTCAGCAGACCGCATTGATGTGACCGCACCATGTTTTCCTCCACCCGGTCCTGGAATTCCAATCCGGTTCACAATATGTGCGACATGTGAAAAGCAAAACAGGATTACGGAAGGGTTTCTGGAAATGGGTCTCTTCCCTACAGAATTCAAATAATGATGCTTCCATTATTACTTGCAATCGCACCAAAATTGCCAGTCGCAAGCTACGTTCTTCATTCCATCTCCTTCACAATATCACAGTTTTCTAAAAACTAATGGTAGTTATAATTTCGCCAATATACATTGCATAACTATGGACCATTTATATAAATTACTTTATTTTTACAAGTATCCCTTTTGGTAGTCTTTAACATATTTTGACTATTTAAATCAAAACATAAAAATAAATTCAACTCGTATCACGTTTCTTAAAATTTAATATTTTTTCGTGTTACTTTGGTTTATCCAAAATCGTATATTCCTATTAGCAAAGAAGTATGTGGTGTATGTTTATGTATGGGACGCAAAGATCGTAGTAACAATCGCGTATCAGCCCCACCGACCATTACTTCGTCAGTCAGGGCGCCAGCAACACCGTCCGACAGTTAATCAGTCCGACCGACGACAATCAGTCCGACCGACCGACAGTCAGTCCGACCGACCGACAGTCAGTCCGACCGACCGACAGTCAGTCCGACCGACCGACAGTCAGTCCGACCGACCGACCGACAGTCAGTCCGACCGACCGACAGTCAGTCCGACCGACCGACAGTCAGTCCGACCGACCGACAGTCAGTCCGACCGACCGACAGTCAGTCCGACCGACCGACAGTCAGTCCGACCGACCGACAGTCAGTCCGACCGACCGACAGTCAGTCCGACCGACCGACAGTCAGTCCGACCGACCGACAGTCAGTCCGACCGACCGACAGTCAGTCAGTCCGACCGACCTTCAGACAGACACTCCGCCCGCCAGACACTCCGCCCGCCAGACACTCCGACCGCCAGACACACCGCCCGCCAGACACTCCGCCCGCCAGACACTCCGCCCGCAAGACACTCCGCCCGCCAGACACTCCGCCCGCCAGACACTCCGCCCGCCAGACACTCCGCCCGCCAGACACTCCGCCCGCCAGACACTCCGCCCGCCAGACACCCCGCCCGCCAGACACTCCGCCCGCCAGACACTCCGCCCGCCAGACACTCCGCCCGCCAGACACTCCGCCCGCCAGACACTCCGCCCGCCAGACACTCCGCCCGCCAGACACTCCGCCCGCCAGACACTCCGCCCGCCAGACACTCCGCCCGCCAGACACTCCGCCCGCCAGACACTCCGCCCGCCAGACACTCCGCCCGCCAGACACTCCGCCCGCCAGACACTCCGCCCGCCAGACACTCCGCCCGCCAGACACTCCGCCCGCCAGACACTCCGCCCGCCAGACACTCCGCCCGCCAGACAGTCCGCCCGTCCGTCAAATCTACTTAAAGTAATTCTTGTTACAATTCCAATATTTCTTCGATCTGGAGATGACAAATAGGTTTTTTCGTGCTTATGTCATTTTTCATGCCGCCCTTTTTTCAGTACACACAAGTGAAAGGTTGAAACGTGTGTCATGAGTAATGAGCTCTCGGAAGGCATTAAACATCAATAGAAGAATAACGATTCTGCATATGAGTAGGGAACATGAATTCACATTCACCTGAAGTGCGTTTTTTTTTCTTGTAGACTGGTCTAGCGTACTCACTTGCAACGTGAGAGACCAAATTGTTCCTTATCTTTTACTAGAATTCTAATGAGTGCAGTGGGGGAGAAACTTTGTTATCATCCGTGATATTTTGTAATTCGCTCCATGATACAGTGCACTTTATGTTGACTTATAACACATGAACGTGCCATGTTTACAAAAAAAGAAAGTAAGGTAAGGACTCTAAAGATGTTGGCCGGAATACGATATGGACAAGGGGGTGTATGTGTGTGTGTGTGTGTCTGTGTGTGTGTGTGTGAGAGAGAGAGACTGAGAGACTGACGCAATTCCTCGTTTTTTTCAATAACTTATTTCCGACGAAGAATTGCTGACATAGAGGTTCCATACAGGTACAACATTATGTGACAGAAACTGTGAAAGAAATATTTCCAAGGTGTGTGATATTCCTTATTCCATCCTATTTATCAGAAACGAGGTATTTAACACTACGAAATTAAAGTACAATAATATAAAAACCTTGGCATGAGATCATCCAGTGAAGTTCAACAACCTGTGAGAGGAATTAAGCACCGAGTGAGGGGGAGGGACCGTCCAGTAAAAGGGAAGAACCACCCAGTAAAAGGGAGGGTCCGCGCAGTAAAAGAGACCACCAAGTAAAAGGCACCACCCAGTAAAAGGGAGGGGTCACCAAGAGAAAGCGGCCACCAAGCGAAAGCCACTGAGAGACACCGGTGACCAAGAGACAGCGGCGGTCGCGAGTCGCCACGTGGAAGCGCACGCAATACAGTCACCTGTACATTTCAACTCTTAAGTGGCCCCTCCGCGGTCAGGGCACTCGACACGCGGCTGGCGGGAGAGCGGGCGGCGGCGGGGTGGAGGGGACGGGGGCACCCACGAGATGAACGCGATTCGCCAACCACCGCGCTCAGAGCGGGGGCGACGGGGGGAAGCGAGAGCGAGGGCGAGGGCGCGGGCGAGGGCGAGGGCGAGGGCGCGGGCGCGGGCGCGGGCGCGGGCGCGGGCGCGGGCGAGGGCGCGGGCGCGGGCGAGGGCGCGGGCGAGGGCGCGGGCGAGGGCGCGGTCGAGGGCGCGGGCTAGGGCGCGGGCGAGGGCGCGGTCGAGGGCGCGGGCGAGGGCGCGGTCGAGGGCGCGGGCGAGGGCGCGGGCGAGGGCGCGGGCGAGGGCGCGGGCGAGGGCGCGGGCGAGGGCGCGGGCGAGGGCGCGGGCGCGGGCGAGGGCGCGGGCGAGGGCGCGGGCGCGGGCGAGGGCGCGGGCGAGGGCGCGGGCGAGGGCGCGGGCGAGGGCGCGGGCGCGGGCGAGGGCGCGGGCGAGGGCGCGGGCGAGGGCGCGGGCGAGGGCGCGGGCGAGGGCGCGGGCGAGGGCGCGGGCGCGGGCGAGGGCGCGGGCGAGGGCGCGGGCGCGGGCGAGGGCGCGGGCGAGGGCGCGGGCGAGGGCGCGGGCGAGGGCGCGGGCGCGGGCGAGGGCGCGGGCGAGGGCGCGGGCGAGGGCGAGGGCGCGGGCGAGGGCGTGGGCGGGGCGAGGAGCAGCGCGTTCATCATAAAGGCGCTCGCAACACACCGCTTCCGGCGCGATAAATCGTCGCCCCGCACAATGCGTCTAAAACGTTTCGCACAACTCGCGTTTTCAAGTTCCACTCCCACCGGATGCATACATTACCGCCCTGATAACGGGGCCGGCGCGGCGGTCCCACGGCCTCTAATGGCATTAGCGGCCCGCAGCGCGCCGAGCCGGCCGAGGAGAGCGAAAGAGAGAGCGAGAGAGGGACAGAGAGGGGAGGAAAAGAGAGAGACCTAGTGGCGCGGACAGAAATGGAAACATCTGGCCGCGTGTTTACCCCGCGAAGATCTCAAGGATCTCTCACGCACGTCTGGGCGCGGGTTCCTTCGCCCCTCTTCATCGCTCCGCCCACTTCCTAGGCTTGTCGCTTCTTGACGACGATATTTCCAACTTCCAATTGCGCCAATTGCACTTTTCGAAATGGATTTTCCTCTTCCGTTCTGTGTGTTTGTCGCCTACGTGTTTCTTTGCATGATAAATATATTTTACTTCCTCCTCTCCCTGCATCTCCATTTCTCTGTCTGCTCAATCAACGCGCTCCTTTATACGAGTTTTCCGAAATGCCCCTTCTGCCCTTTGTAACCGATTCTTCTAGTTCGAGCCACTTCACCAGTCTCACACTGGAAAACGGAGGTTTACATTTTACTAAGTTCTCACTTTGAGTGATCTCTTTTAGAAAATGGTTCCTCCGTATTTTCTTCTCTGATGTAATCATGCGATTTCCCACTGGGTCCACTTCAGCCACATGACTAAATACTCAGTCTTTCCATCTCTATTTCACTGTGTCTTAAACTATATCTTCACTACACCCCAAATCCCTGACAGTTTATTCTATCCTGACGCAATTGCTTGCTTTCGTTACTTCTGTCTTTGACTGTCTCCCCGTGTCCCTCTGTCATTTCTTTGCAGTCCTGGCGTTGTCTTCACACCATTATTTTCATTACAAAAACGTATTTCATACGAATTACGACTTAAGAAAGATTCCTTTTATTTACAGAGAATTTTCTCTAATGCAATATCAATATTTTGGCAGAAACTAAAACATACATTTACAGCCTAATTCAGAATAAATTTAATATAGTTAATGAATTTCTCTTACAAATAAGTGCATAATGTATGAACAGTATAAGTCTATAAGATTCAGTCATGGATTAATTAATAGATACCTTGCAAGATTCAGGTAATAAGAATTAAACATTTAAAAACGCATTGCTTCATCTCTCTGAAAATGAATTAATATGTCAATGCGGTTATAGGGAGGGGACATTCTTGGAAGTGTGCAATGTGGTCCATGTATTACGATGAATAAACAGCTAATCCTTGATATTGGGTAGTGCAAAATATGGAAAAGGGATGAGCTAATGTAACTCAATGCGAGTGAATAAAGGTTGAATGAAGCGATATGAAATCTTCTATTCTCGGAATATGTCTCAGAAAGACATCTTGACACGTGTTTACGCATTAGAAGGAAATCCGGATGGACAGTGAGCCATACATTAAATGGGTGGCAACCAGAACGACCCAGAAGACATTTTATAAATTCTCAGAAAATGGTATTTTAGGCTATTTTTCAGTTGCAATTTATGAAACAAAGCATCACGTCGTTAAAGTAATGTGGAATTAAATAAATAGTTTTCTCGTCATTTATAAAATGTCACTTATACCGTTCTGATTTTCACCCAATCAATTCATCTTCTTAATGATTTTCTAGGTACAGGAAAATGACATTTTTCACGTCAACTTCTGACAGCACCTTAATGATCATTGATGAGCGACTTCAATTCATTTTTTATTGATTAATTTCGATACACCTACATACTTTTCTGCGGAAATTCGGGGACAAGTGGCATGTGTTAGACGAAGCTGACAATGCAATTAAATTGTTTATTGACAGGAATAGAAATGTACGTTAGCTGTTACTAAAAATATTCTTGATATTAATGTAAGTTGTTTTTCATAAATTCGTGTGAAGCATGTATACATGGTGAAATCTTCAAAGGACCTCACTTAACATATTAGCATAGTAGCATATTATTCATAACATTTATATAATTAAAACTACGTAAACGATTTTTATTGGGTAATAATTGCAATAATTTATTCTTTAAATTTGTATTCACGTAGCAAATAAGAAAACGAATGGCAAATTGTAGCAGTACACTGGTCGTCAGCAAGTTATAATTATTAACTACATTGCAGTAGTTTTGAGAGCTGCTCATTCAATATCAACAGGACGTGGTAAGTCAATGGATGGTTCAGAAAATCAGGCAAATGTTGGCCAAGTCCTGCCATCTGGCGAGAACATAGAAACTTACAATACTGAAAGAGAACAAGATTGTTCAGTTCGCACCGTGATGATGATAAATCAGAATAACAAAACAAACGGTGGCTTATGAGCGTCTCTTATTGATTCCTTCAATTATCGACCTTTTGAAATCGTGTAGTTATTTCCGTCATCAATTGTTACGTGCTGTTACCTCATCAAGCGAAAATAAATGATTTCGTGCATTCGGAATATACAGTGCTTTAGTAACCGAATATTTGGTTTTGACTTGACTGCCATTTGCTCGATTAGACGCTTCAAACTGTAATGAGTAGCTGTAGAATAACCGGTCAAATTGTCAATGAGCTGTTCATCACAACCGATTTCCAACAATTGACATGGAAATTGGATGCCGATCAATCTTTACTGTGTGTAGTGGAAGAGAGAAAGAAAGAAAGCGCATGCACAAACTTTTTCACGTACAAACTCTATGTTCTATAAGCAGTAGAATTCAAGATTCCACCTTTACGAGTTTTACTTGTTCAATCTGCAGTTTTGAACAAATGCAATAAAAGTTATTTGTTTCCTAGTGGGTAAAAAACACCTTTTCCCGACATTACGGAATAAAATGAACATTTCAATGAAAAAAAATAACGAATTAGCTAGTTGTGAGAAGGAGTAAGTGAAGCAAAAACAAATTAGTGAATGAATAATGATTCAATAAATTAATGCAATTGATAGACAAAAAAACTGAAAAGAACGTAATGTGGGAATGAATAGCAAAACTATTCCGTGAGTGAACATATCGATGACAGAAGATGCATATAAAGTGGTTTTGAAGTCGAATGTAGAATGATATTTATCTTGAAGTTACTTACGTATATATACACTGAAGAGCCAAAACCAGGTACACCTACCTAATATCGTATAGTTCCCCCGCAAGCACGTAAAAGTACGGCAACACGGCGTTCCATGGAGTCTACTAATGTCTGAAGTAGTGCTGGAGGTAATTGACATCATGGAATCTTACAGGGCTGTCCATAAACTCGTAGGAGTACGAAGGGGTGGAGATCTCTTCTGAACAACACGTGGCAAGGCATTCCAGACATTCTCAATAATGTTCATGTCCGGGGATTTTGGTAGCCAGTGGAAGTGTTTAAATTTAGAAGAGTGTTCCTAGAGACACTCTGTAGCAAAATCGACGTGTGGTATATCTCATTGTCCTGCCGGAATTGCCCAAGTCCGTCGGGAGGCACAATAAACATGAATGTGTGAAGGTGGTCGGACTAATGTACGTTTCACCTTTCAGATCTAGACGAATCAGGTCGCATCTAGACGCATCACCGCTCGAACTTCACCCGCTCCATCGCAAAGATTTTACCAGCTTGAACAGTCCCCGTTAACACGCAGGGTTCATGGATTCACGAAGTTGTCGCAATACTCGTATACGTCCATCCACTTGAAACAATGTGAAAGGAGACTCGTTAGGCCGGGCAACGTGTTTCCAGTCATTAATAGTCCAATGTCGGTGTTGACGGGCCCAGCCGAGGCGTAAAGCAGTAATCAAGAGTCCCCGAGTAAGCCTCCGGCTTCGAAACCCCATATTGGTAATGTCTCGTTGAATGGTTCGCACACTGACACTTATTGATGGCTCCGCATTGAAATATGCGGTAATTTGCGGAAGGATTGCAATTCTGTCACGTGTAATGATTCTCCTCAGTCGTCGTCGGTCCGTTTCTTGTACAATCATTCTATGCGATGCCGGGGATTTGATGTTTTACCGGATACCCGATATTCATGCTACACTCATGAATTGGTCGTTCGGGAAAACCTAAATTTCATCACGATCTCGGAGATGCTATGTCCCATATGTCTTGCGTCGACTATAACACCACGTACAAACTCCCTTAAATTGTGATAACCTGCCATTGTAGAAGCAGTAACCGATTTAACAACTGTGGCCGGAGCGGCGTATTCTGAGCCGTATTCTGATTGGTTCCAGATCTCTTTACTTCAATAGGTAGGTTGTACCCGTTTTCTCGCATCAAATATTTATATTATTACTCACACCTCGATTTATTACTACTTTTTGTGCGTAAGATAATAAAGTAACATTTCCTAATGTGTTCATCGTTTTAAAGTACAAAAAGTTGCCAAATGTATAGATTTTACTCCATTTCTCTTAATGCACGGGCTTGGCGCCACTTTGCATCTCCGAACATACGTTATGAACCGTCTCCTGAGGTATCGACTCTACATCCTCAGAAACTATGTGCCCCAGGTCCTGAATACCTGCTTCAAAACGCCCAAGAAATACCTCCTTTCTTCGCTAGTTGGTGAAAGGAGCGTAGCGAAATTTGCGTGGTCAGACAGAAGAGCGGGCCTGATGGCCCGAGTCTCGCCACGTAAAATAAGGCATTAATTCAATTCAATTATAAAAAGAAGCGTTTGGAAGTGATAACTCCCTCACCCGATGCGCTGCTAGTTAAAAGCCATGCCAAGTGGTCTATTACCTCACCCTATTATCGCTTCTCGTGATGAAATTTTAGTCTCTTATGAATCTGGAGGATTTGGTTCAGTAATAATTGTTTCACATCTATGCAGATATAATTGTTCACATCCATTCAAGGTTTTTAAGCTTAGAGACACTTTTACTCATTTGTTTGGGAATAGAGAAAATTTAAAATGTTGAAATCTGCCGCATGCACTCTGTTTGAGACTATCCGTATTACTGTAATTTAAATATTTTAAAACTGTAAGGTAAATGTCATAGTGACACTTTCAATATACATTATTAAACAGAGTATTCTACATTAATATTTTAAAATATAACTAATTATAAATTAGTTACACTTTGACAATCAATATTTAAATAATATTACATTAAAAAACAAAACATCTTTCCTTCCTCTCAAAACTTAAGATGAAACGAAGTGGAAGGCCATAACTGTTTACCACGGCAGGCTAGCGGAGACAAATTTCTCGCTTAATACAAACTTTTACCGAGAGATTTTTAAAAGTGCCCCTAAATTACGTGTTGCACCTCTCCCTTCCAAAGTGCAAAATTTTCACACTGATTCATGTGTTACAACAAGAGTACCGACCAGTGCAAGGAATGTCTCTCTTGCGGTAGACTATCGTGCTGACTTCCTGGAACCCTCCGCTGCTACTCTCGTGAAAAAAACGCACCCCCTCACAGCGTCGGTAAATTTGATTGCAATCGCCAATGAAGGGGGAAACGAGAGTGAATCGAAACTTGGTCGCGGCGCTGCCAGCGAAACATTGTTACTTTACTCATCTAACGCGCCCGTTTCCCTCTTTTTTCGAATACTTGCAAACTCCCAGAACCTGACGCTAATAATATACCATGCAATCGATTTCACAATGACAAAGTTAGTAAGAGCGTGCTAACGAACTTACGTTGGGTTCTAGGTTGGCTTAAACTTCGTGACGAGTGTTTACATCATGACTGTGTCATTTTTATTTACTTATATTACTCATATTTTTTCGTTGCGAATTGGCCTTTCTATAGACCACGCGAACTTGCAGTTACGCTCACCAAGTCCCAGTCATATTGTTTTCCTGGGTGTATGCATGTGAAACACTATTAGGGGGGAAATAAGCACTTTTGCTGAGTCCATATTTACGCCCCAGGGTTGTTAGCCCTGGAGGTGTGGAAGATGAAATAATGATGGTTATGAGCGTTGAGAGGACGTCACACACACACACACACACAAACACATATACACCCATGACCGAGGCGAGATGAACCGGCGATCTTCTTGCCCGAGGCCGCTACGGCACTACTGCCTTAACGATCTCGGGCATCTGACCGGCGATTATTTTATTTATTTATATATTTAATATATGGGGGATATTTTCTGTGGCGTACGAAAACGTCACTACACGTCATCAAGTGTTGTGCGATATAAAATGAACTTTCGTCAAAAATTAAAGGGTGTGCTTTAAAATGGAAAATGCAAAGATTATAATAATAATTTTTCTTGCAATAAACATTTGATTAAGTAACTGTTTGAAACCAAATGGTCTGCCGTATTGTCTTTGTCTATTAATAGAATATAATCGAGGCGAGATTAAGAAATAATGTCGAAAACCTGCGTTTTTATTTATTAGTTACTTTTAATATATTTATTGAATTTTTCTCTTCTTTATTTAAGTTTTGTACCGTATTTTTAAATAAATATTATTTTTTGGGATTTATAACATATTTGGCAATAACTAGGATTCCCCATCAAAAACACACATCATTGTGAAATATATAAAATACCTTATTATTATTATTATTATTATTATTATTATTATTATTATTATTGGCGTATAGGCCATTACTGACCACTCTACACGATTAACGTGTGTAATTCTTCAGCTTTTCAGCTGTATCCTTGGATTACAACAAGGTTGAATTGAAGTGTGAATTGTGAGATGATAGGTTGATGATGAGAGGTGAAGGGACAATCACAAATACGACCATGTCTACGCAGGACACGAACCTGCAGCCTCCTACGGCACAGACGGCTGCCGCAACCGTCTGCGCCACGGGGTCGACTAAAATACATTATTATTATTATTATTATTATTATTATTATTATTATTATTATTATTATTATTATTATTATTATTATTAGCTTCTAACATTCCATAAAGCAAAAAAAATTAGGCAAAATATCACAAAGAGGCATCGGATGTAACAAAATGCTACAATTATCAAAAAGAAAAAATGCAAATCTATTTAAAAAACAATAGTAAGATTAAGTGATTGTTAAAAGTCAGAATATCGGAACAATCAAACAAATTTTGCCCATCTTCAAGGTTCTAATAATGACCATAACAGTTGACGTGCTCTGAAAGTTCAAAACATCAATCAACCAAATCATAACTAGACTTTTACCCCCGAATTATTAGAGTTTCACCTTCAATAACACTGTTTTAACTTTCTTGAGTCATAAAATAAAATTAGTAATTACATATTTGCCGGAAATTTAAGTTTATTTGTATGAAACATTACGTACCCGATGAAAAACTCTTTGGCTTAGTTTGGAGAAAGTACCCAATTATATAATAGACAGTCCACTGTTAACTACTGGTTAAATTTGTTGTTTAAAAATTATTTAATTTTAATTATTTAAATTATTCAATTCTTTTATGAAATATAACTTAATTCAGCCAAAACGATAATTAGACATTGACACCACAATGATAATGTTGTTAATATGTGTTAAACATCATTCACCTTTATTTCTAACAAACCTCTGATGAGTACGTAATATTTGTTGCATCTTTCTATATTGCTGCTTTGTGCTTGCACCGGTTTAATTTTTATATACACGCAACGCAAAGAACTTTATTAATTCTGTACATATTATATTTTACAGTGCCGTATCTGATGATGCGAAATTATGATTTCGTAAAACTTAAATTGTTGGCATTATAAAAATTTTGGTCTTTCATTTAATTTAAATGCTAAATGTTTTCAAACAACAAATTTAACTAATAGGGAAAACCTAACGGTCAAATATAATTGGGTACTTACCTTATAACATTAAATTAACAGACGGTCAAAATAGACATTGTCCTAAAACTGTCGTGACAAAAGGGTCATTCTGGCAACTTAATTGAACACTTAAACAGTAATGACAGAGATTTTAAATAACTGTTAGAAGGCAAGTGTTAGAAGGAAACTCCGAATGCCACAAACGAACTGAAATGTTCTTCCATGAATCGTCAGCGCGATAGCATATAGGAACGCCTATAGCCCCCGGTGAGTAATGTTTACACACGGGTTAAAATTCTTTGTTCACCAATAATTTCTTCCTTTTTTGGTGGGGCATGGTTTACGGTAGTTTGAAAATATTTATTGAGTATGCGTTCAAAAATATTAAAATGCGTTCAAAAGCGACACCCAACCCCACGGTCCGCAAAATGACATTTTCCCCTCGACCCAAAGCTGCAGCTCGCACTCATGCCTTCTATAAATTCGAAGACCGTCTCGTCAGCTGCCTATTCGTCAGGCGCTTCTCATAAATTGCGCCACGCATTGTTTTGTGGTTTCCTCGCGCCAGACATTTCATTTGCGGCCCTCGCGATCAAATGTCTGCAAAGGGCACGGGGCGTTGCTTCCACATGAATAAGGAGAGGTGGCAGCCTTTGTTCCTATAGAGGAAGGAAGGTATTCATCTGAAGGATGCGTGCAATGTTTGCAGAAACAACCCTGACTGAGAACGCAGATGCTTCCCATTCTCCTGCCACTCTGTTTCCTCGCCGTATCATGATGCACAGATGCGACATAACCGGAGCATATTTGAATGCTTTTCCACCCCTGATCCGTACACGCTAATTTTACGTCCGTATATATCCATAGTCTGAATGTTAATACCATTGACTTACTTCTACAACTTATTAATACTATTTATTTACTTTTTCGAATACTCTAGTCATAAATTAATCTTTTTTGTAATTTTATAACTGTTTTAAAATGCGGTGTTAAGACTAATTCTCGGAAATACGGACATAAAATTCACTTAGTTCAGCGAGTAACGAACTGAGGAATGTGTACGTACGAATACAGTTTACACAAAAGACTTGTTTACGCATTTTATTACCTCACAACCACATTCACACATTTTATCACTTCAATTATAAATTTATTTCTACTTTTTTCTATGTGGGCACAATTGTAAAATGTATTTTAGCGTTAAAATTTTATAGTCACTGATGACCCTCCCCGCTTGGGTCTCAAGTCTCTCTTGCGTACGACAATTTCCATGCTTACGTCTGAAATGAAGTACTTCTGCAGCCATACGGAAATCACGTCCATGAGAACCCAACACACACTATCTGATCAAAACTATCTGGGCACGTCCAAAAGGGTGTTATAGTGTGGTCGTGTTTTTCATGGAGCCGGCTTGCACCCCTAGTTTTGTGTGTGACTATCACGGCACAGGCCTAGAGCAATTCGGGGATGGCGATTGCATCTTTCAACACGATCGATGTGGTGGAGTGCTTACTCGAAAATAACTTCCTTTTAATGGACTAGCCTACACAGAGTCCTGTCTTTAATCCTATCGAACACATTTGGAATGTTATGGAACGCCGACTTCGTGCCAGGCCTCACCGATCTACATCGATACCTCTCCTTAGTGCAGCACTCCGTGAAAAATGGGCTGCCATTTCTAAAAAAACCTTCCAGCACCTGATTGAAAGTATGCCTGCGAGAGTGGAAGCAGTCATCAAGGCTAAGTGTGGACCAACACCCAATTGAATTCCAACATGGTGCGCGCCACGAACTGTTAAGTCTTTTTCAGACACGTGTCCGGATACTTTTGATCACATAATGTAACTATAATAGCTTATTTACATTCTTCTACATCTTTAATTTACTAGTATTTGCGTATCTGGTATGAAATTATTACAAAAACTTAATGAAACCGAAACGCGTACAGGCGTCACTCAGAAACATAACAGTAGCCGTGATATTACTTCACGTCCCGAATAACTCCGATGGGTATTTTGCTCTCTCAGAAGCGGCCAGAATTTTCTTCGGCCGAAAAGCACTCTTCCCCTCCTCCGGAATCAAGTCATCATTCACTGCCAACAGAGTCAGCAATGCACTGATATTTTATTTTGTCTTAAGAATGCGCTAGTGAACGCCATTAGAAAAGGAGTTTTGCAGCCTTTAACACTACCAACCGTATTCAATGCAACAAACTAATAACGTAGTAACGATAAGACAAGACCATTAACGTAATGATGAGAAATGGAGAGTTAGTCTAACGATATCTAAAGAAACGAGTACTTCAAAGACATTTAGGGTGATTTTGAACAGGCGTCGAATGATTGATATTCAGGGACCTAAGAGAGGGCATTAGTTCCGTAAATGTTCTACATGTTTTCCCAGGGGAGCAGGCAGATACCTTCCCCGCTGAGTGGTGAGATCCGGCGCAGACCTTCCTGTCGGTTTGCCAGGTTTTCCCCAACCAGTTCTCTCTCACCAGCGCTCAAAGCTCCCGACCGGTCTCTCGACATGTGCGGCACCTATCACCAACCACCTCGTCCGTTCACATTTCATTCGTAAATAACTATTTAGAACGTTTCTGTCGTAAATTAGACGAGAAACCTCGAAGTTTCATTTACATCACATGGAGTTATACAAGTAATTAACATGAACGTAATTAAGAATATTAGTTTCTTAATACTATATTTCAATGTATGATTCCCAAGAACTTCTAATACAAGATATAATTGATCATTAATTTTTTTATCTCAAGCCACATCACTGAGCGAGCCCTGCGCGAGACATACATTAATTGCCACTAATTTTAAGTGTCCAACTCACGCAAGTCATGTTTTGATAGTGAGAGTAGCTGCTGTCCAGAGAATTACATGCTGTCCAGAGAATTCAAATTTCCCCTGGTTGTCCGAGCTGAGAGCGAGGTTGAATACTCCGCGAAGAATAAGGTGCTCCAGCAGTCTGCCAAGCAGCACAACGCTAGCGCGGTAATCAGCGCCGCCTCCGAGCGGCTGCATGCCACGTCTTCAAATCCTCTGTTGCAATTAGAGCGCGCGTGGCCGGCTGTCTACTACGAGCGGGCTGCTTTGTAGACTGGTACGCTGCGTAGAATATCACACTCAAGGGAGGACTTTACATCTAACTGTACGTTACAACACCGAGTCAGAAGATAATGACTAACAGGAATTTCATTCCGTTCTTTATTCTATTCTGTTTTACCATACCTGCGCAATTTCAATCACATATATACCAACATGCCCCTCTTCAGAATCCACAGAAATATTTCCGCCTGAAAAAAATGAAAGGTTCGATCTTTCACTTCTGCATATTATATCGAGATATATAATTCAATTAGTACTTCAAAAATTTGTTATTTAAAAGCGTCTTTCTAAATTTTCTTTCATTATAATTTTTGTAAAAAATTTGAAATAAAATTTATTTTGTCAATTTTTATTGTACCTGAGCATGAACTCAACACAATAAAATAGTACACTTTTATCAAATAAGAAAAATACGGCGTCAATACAAGTTTCATGTGGGTTTCAAGTTGGGTGAAGAAACGCTATTGTTGGCGTTCAAACTTGTGAATCATGAAAGGTTTATTACATAAAACTAATGTATAGTAACGTACATTGATATCCAGTCTTTTATAAACATTCTTCAAAAATTGCTTTTACTCCATATTCATTATTCGCGAATAAGGTTTATTATGTTTTATATTACTATTATTATTTATTATTGTTATTTATTATTATTGTTATTATACTTAGTTATTATCATTACAACTACAATAGGTGATAATATTTACTAAATATTATTTTGTCAAGCTAAGAATTCAGTTGCACATTCAGTTAGTCACGAAGTATAATATTTTGATAGAGAATATCCACGTTGACTTGCTCCGCACAAAATAATATGCTCAATTACTGATGGAAGAGGCTCACGTAATCAGCGTTTGAAGTTCCAGATCTGAAACTGCTCGGTTGGTCTACGTATTCCCCCGGGGACTCCCTCAATTACTCCAGGTAAACACCATCCTAGCCCCAAGCAATCAGTTCTTGCGCTTTTCCCTTCCTTCGCCTGGCGGTTTCCGTTCAATAAGTGTGCAATCACGCAATGCTCCGTTGCAGTACCAATGTCGCGCAGAAGTTACAAGAAAATGGAGGCCATGGCTCCTGGAAACTTTTCACACGAGGGCCATTTTAGGGAAATAGTATCTTTCAATAAATACAACTACATTTTTGCAGTGGTTTCTCAGTTCAAGTTACATGAAGTCAATCAAAGATGCGAAGAACACTAACAACATATGTGTCCTCGAGCTGTCGAGAATAAGAACCGTGCAAAATTGTTTTCTTCCATGACAATATTTTTTCCTCCACAGACAGACTGGTATTTCCAATTTTTATGTTTCAATATTTTCTATTTAAATTCTTGTTTTTTTTGTCGGTTTGAATGACGGTATTTTTGCGTCAGCAGTGCACAATATTTCGGACACGCGATTATCCTGCATGGAATGGGAGTTTTCCCTCATGTCTTGAATTTGCATTCAATATAATTGAACGATGCTCGTAATTCCCATTCCTCCCTTGTATGCTGGTAGAATTATTACCCTTTCAATTGCTGATTTGCGATGCCGCATTGTGTATTTGGATAGCTTTTCTCTGATGTGTCTTTCAACGTTTTCCAGTTGTCTCAGGGACCTTTTCACCACTCGAAAAGTGTATGCCAGAATAGGCCAAAAGTTTTGGTTGCTGAGAAAATATATATATATATATATATATATATATATATATATATATATATATATATATATATATATATATATTGTAATATAAGCGATCAAGTCGCCTAAACTAGCCCGACTAGAGACCAGCCGAATGTAATACCAGCGGGGGAGGGCGCCAGGTTCAGCTCCTGAAATGTAACTGAATGGAAGAGATGGGAGATCAGGAATGAACACAGAGTCATTTGTAACGAATACCAGTTTATTTCTGGCACCAAAAGCTACCAGGGAAATTACAATGTCGCAATGGGCGACGCAAGTTTTTTACTAAAATTACTCTGTGAATTAATTACAAGTGGTTAATTCTGCTGGGCCTGAGCGCGGCCACTTGCAGTTTTTCGCTGTTATAATTGTTCAGTGGGACGGCATCGTCTCATAGTTATCACCAATGGCTGCTGGTCTTCGTGGGCGGGCCGAGGCGGCAGCCTCAAAGCAGAGGCGGCGGCGGCTCCGGGTTGCTGATCTTCTGCGGCGCGTCTTCTCTCGCTCAGGTAGCGGCGATTCCAGGTTGTCAGCTCCAGCAGGCTCAGAGGGGGCGAGTGGCCACGGGCGTTGACGTTGCGAAAAGGGCTGTCACTTAGCCCGGGACGAGAGGAGGCAAGGCTGGCGGGCCGAAGTGAAAACGGCGCGGGATCCGGTAGTTTCCCGCCCGAGTTTTCTCCGCAACAATTTACGAGTCGCGTCCTGACTAATTCGGCTGTGGGAAAGTCTTTTCCCAAACTCGCATCCCGATCGTGAATGACTGGATAACTTTTAGAAGTGAAGTTCTCATGTAACGAAAATTTCGAAGTTCCACGAAGAAATTTTACAAGTCGAGACTGTCGAAGGAATTTACAAGTGAAGTTCGCCGGAAAATCTTAGAAGTAGTCTCTTCAACAAATCTAAGAAGAAGTCTCGTTTCGAAGAAATTTTTAGAAGTGTTCCTCCGAAGAAATTTTAAAAAAAAGTCTTTTTTCTTACTCTGCATCGCGTTTATAAAAGAAGTTCCTTTCCCCTTCCCAAATTGTTCCTGGCACCAAATTTCTCCCTTCCCTCATGGCGAAGCTTCCCATTGGCCGAGGGTGGCTGCGTCGCAGGATTCTGATTAACCAATCTCGTGTCGATTTCTCTGTATTTTTCCGTAAATGTTCTCTGTCTGTCGCTGGCTTCGCTCTCTCACTCGCTTCCCTTTGTCAGTTACTCCGGGAGCTGATCGCATCTGTCTGGACACGTGCGCGCGTAAAAGCGCATTTCACGGATTCCCGATTCCCGGATTCCCGGACCGTCATGGGCTAATCGACACCCTACTGTATTTAGAGAGAAACAACTCCCGCGGGACTTCTGGTGCCCGTCGCGTGCCCCGACTCGTGCCAGAACGAATGTGAGGAGTTAGCATTGTCCGAGAAGGGATCAGTTTGATGGCCAAGAAAGGTTTCGCTCACGACGCGTCGTAAATGTGTCTTCCTCGCCTAATTGACACCCGGCCCAACTCCATCGGGGCTGGCATTCCCTGGTCGAGCGGCAACAGAAAGAACGCGAGGGTGGCGCTTTGTTCGGCCGGTCTTCGGCCTGGGCCTTTATGTCTGTTTATGAGGGGCAATAAACCAGTTGCCTCTGGAAAGAAGACCTGTGCGCGGTCGGGGGGTGGGCCTCCCTGTCTAGCGAAGGGAACCGTCGCGGTGGAGGCCGCGTCCCTTTGACCCACTTCTTTCTCGACGCGAGCTATTTCCAGCTGTAGGAATTACTTTGTTATTGGCGATGCCATAATAAAATTATATTAATTAATTGGTGACGCCACAATATATAGCATTTGATGTTGTATTTTTAATACTGTTTAATGTTTTCTAATAATTTCTGTTGAGGGTTTCCCTTTAATGTGTGTATGGTTGATTCCACGCGTTTGTTGCAACCCCATCATACAACTTTTTGGCTGGCTGGTCTTCGACAATACCTTTCCCAGTACGAAAGCCATTGGCTTGGTTAACTTTCCCATTTGTAAGGTGTCGTGAGTCCACTAATTGAGATCATTGATGACATACGCATGACGCTACTAACCTTTGTTGTTATATCCAACATTTTGTGCAATTGTGCATGCTAATTAGCGTAAATGTTTATGTCATCTACGTAAAGTACATGTATTAATATGAGAACCCTTATCAGACTTCAATTTAAAACCATTCTTTGTTTGATTAAGAGTCTGAATAGATTGAGTGTCATACAGAATCAGAATGGGCTAAGAGCTCCTTGCTCTTTGAAGCTTTTAGAATTTCAGCAAAATCCTCTTTGCTTTTCGGTCATAATGTTGTTCTTTTCGAGATGTTCATTAATCTTCTCAGCTATCTTTGTAATGCATTTGTAAAAGTCAGATAAGCACGTGATTGGATGGTAGTTACCGGAGTTTGCGATTTCTTCGTTTGCTTAATTTTTTTTTGTTTTGTTGTTTTTTGACAGGAGCACAATTTTACTAGTACCTAATCAAAATTTCTAGTGAAGAGTATGTTCGTTTGAAAAAGTTCTAATCTGCCAATTTTTGACCTTTGGTTACAGGCCAATAAAATGCCAAAAATATTAATACTTTTCTTGTCTTTTTTTGTCTAGTAGGGCAATAACGATACACTAAACACATACGTCTCGTATTAAAAACTACAAAAAAGTTCTAACTATAAAAAGACCACAGTGGTACTTTGAACTGACACCCATCCGAAGTCGGAGTTTCTAGTGGTTTACTCTTCGAGATATCTTCCCCGGAGGTGCACCGCCTAAGGTGGGACAAGCTCTAAAGCCCAAAACGACATGTGTGGGGGTGTAGTGTATGTAAGGGTGTGCATGGGCATGTGTAACGTTATAAATAGGGACAAGGATGTGGAAGGAAAAATCCCGTACGTCCCATTGCCCGTCAGTTAACGGTTTGCTCGGGCATTCGTCTGGTATTGACAAAAGAAACCACCCATTAGAGCAACCGGTCGCTGTAATTTGCCTCCACATAGAAACATACTTTGACCCAGTTATGTAACGGATGTCAAAAATTCGTCACCGTCTAGACTGGAACCACAGGATACCCTGGTCAGCAATATTGCAGACTAGGCAAATCTTCCCATTGATCGACCGCAGCAGATCGATACCGTTAACTTCGCAGTTACTACCGCGGAGGCAGGACAAATTTCAAAATCTAATTCCACAAACCCTTCACTTCTATTACTTAAGCAAATTCACGGCAATATACACGCCGTGGTTTTCATCTCCGCCACCGTCTTGACTGCCAGGGACTACCGCCCTGGAGGCGGTGACAGTAACTTCTGCGCGAACTGGCCTTGGCAAGGGACCGGGCGCCTCCAGGCCCCGTGGCAGCAGAACGGTGAGGGCTACCGCTGTTTTGTCGCGGAGGTCGATTCGAGCAGAGTGCACGGTGTCAGAACTTTGTTAGGAAATTTTCAGCGCCAACGGAAACAAACGGGCATAAAAAGAGCGACTCCGACAAAAAAATGTTGGGAGGGTATATATGTGCCTTTTTATCCTTCTCCGACTTGCGTTAAGCTCGCGCGTTTTTTGTGTGTGCATGTGCGTGTGTGTGTGCAAGTTATCTTTATTTATCTTCGTTTCTGGGTTACCCTTAATCTCATTCACGCAACGCGTCGCCAGAAATTTTGACGCTGCCGACTTCGCCGGCGAGTTGCATGGACGGGTGATGTGAAAACGTATGCTAGTTGATTTAAAACGATCTGGTTGCAGGCACTTCGGGTGCTGTGTGGTCCTTCTATAAGGTTTGCGATCTCTGAGAGACGAATTAAAGGGGAGGTTTATTATTTTCAAGTCTCTTATCCACCGACTCCTTGTATCTGGTAAAACAGCAAAACTACTTTATTTATGGAACTTTCTACTTAGCAATTTACTAACACACTAAATTTTCGATAAATATTTAAATACTATGAAAATATTGCTAAACAAACTCTAAAAAGGCTGTTTGCATCTTCACCTTATAGCATCGGAGAGAGATTTTAAGGTATACATAACCTCGGGCAGACGCGAATGGACATGGACGATCATGCACACCGGTGCAATGTACACAGAGATGCAAGTACGAAGACGCGTAAGCACACTGAGAAAGAGGCAAAGACGGGCCGAGGGGCAAAGTCGGGCCGAGAGGCAAAGACGGGCCGAGAGGCAAAGACGGGCCGAGAGGCAAAGACGGGCCGAGAGGCAAAGACGGGCCGAGAGGCAAAGACGGGCCGAGAGGCAAAGACGGGCCGAGAGGCAAAGGCGGGCCGAGAGGCAAAGGCGGGCCGAGAGGCAAAGGCGGGCCGAGACGCAAAGACTGACAGCGAGACAATGACTGACAGCGAGACAATGACTGACAGCGAGACAATGACTGACAGCGAGACAATGACTGACAGCGAGACAATGACTGACAGCGAGACAATGACTGACAGCGAGACAATGACTGACAGCGAGACAATGACTGACAGCGAGACAATGACTGACAGCGAGACAATGACTGTCAGCGAGACAATGACTGACAGCGAGACAATGACGGGAAGAACTATTAAACGAAAAAGAGATAAGCATAGGAAAGAAAGGAGTAATATTTTTGCATAAAGGGACGAAACAGTAAACAATACTACACTTGCCAAGAGTCACGTGCTCCTCTCACTCGTGAAAGGTAGACTGAGGAGAGGGGCTCTCATTCAATTTGCGTGATGCATACGAATGGGTCTGCAGCAGGACAGTGAGAGCCCCGAGAACTGCGAAGGCGACGACGAAAATGAAGGCGAGACGAACAGCGCAAAGGAAATAATTTAATGAAACAAGGGAATGAGCCCCCTCTTCATCACTGGCAAAAAAGTCAAGGAGCGGCAGTGCCTCGTGCTTTTTTACATTGCATGCAATTAATCTCCAGAACTAGCGGTTTCAGTTCTTTTGCAACTTTAGCCTAATATTTACAGAAATGTAGAAAAAAATTTATAAAAACAAATAGTTCAAAACCGAAATTATGATGTTTCTTTCTCGTAACTAGGAAAGGGATTCATGAATTTTCATTCTGGAACCATTAGAAAAGTAAAGGCAGAAACCATTATAGTTCAGTTCAACGAATAACATGGAGCAATCCACTGAAAAATGTAACGATCTAAGAAAAAAATTTAATCTAGAATATACCCAAATCTATTGATTAATACAGAATTATATGATAACCTTATTTTGAATGATTATTAATTGTTTATTAAATAACTCCCTCTATATTCGTATTTTGTCTTTATTAAATGCATTACAGATATTTCTATTTGGGTTCTACATTTTTTACTAGCTGGAGTAATTGGGCTTTGCTCGGACAATTTTTTATTACAATGAACTATTATACAAAGTGACTCATTCCAAAGTTTAAAATGAGAGTAATTTTATTTACAAACCGCGCTGCTCTGTTCCGCTCCACCTCCCACGAGCCCCTGCAAGAACATTCGCATACAGAGACCCAACTCCGATCCGCACATCCGTGTGATTGCAAAAATACGAAAAAACGTCAAAAATAGGTCATATTTGGCACCTAATCTCAAATAGAAACAATTATAACCGAAGTGTTTTTTTTTATTAAAGAGCTAAGAGTGTACATTTCAAACCGTGGGGAGATTTTTTTATTTATTTTTTTATTTCACATCTGCAAATTTGTGGCAGATCTAATGTGTGTTGACGTTTCAGGTTATATGTGTGCTCACTATTGATAATTTGATATAATTATAGAATATTTGATAGATGGTTTGAATGTTCATTTAGCTTCTTCAAATTCTCTGGCTTCTTATCGTAATGCCGTCCGAAATAGTTGAGATTTTTAGGCCCTTATAAAGAGTTTTGTTCTTGACGAACTACGGTGCTCCGGATAACTTTCTTGGAGCCGTAGAGAGAGTTAATTTTCCCGCTCCAAACCCGTGAGTTTCAATACAGAGGAAAGAAGACGAGCTTCAAAGAATAAACGGTTAGATACTTCTTCACAACATGGCTCCCAACCAGAGCACAGCAAAGCCCTGCCCGGGACGAATCGGGTGCTCCACGCGATTTTCCAATTGTCGCTTTTCCGAGAAAAATAGCTGTTTTCCTACTTAAGACAACGTTAGCACGCATTGATAAAATCATCAGCCGGACTAGCGGATAGCGTTGTAACATAAGACATCTTCACATATCGCAAAGCTAATAAATCATTTATTGACTATCGGTGCTTTGTTTCGAAACTCCGTGACAATATTTCCTCCATGATCCAGATACTTTTTTGCGCGTCGGAGCGGAGCGACATGCGCGTGGTACGCAACCACGCACGAACAATACGTCATAAACGTAAATAACTCCAATGGTAGGAAGCACACGATATTTTCCTGTAATAATGAATCTTGGAAAGCAGATTTTACCGCGGACGTGTACTGACAGCGTTAATCTGGTCATCCAAAATCCTCTCCTGCTGGAACCAGTGAGTTTTCTTACAAGTCGTTCAACAAAGATACATGCTCTCCCACACCACAAGTGTAAAACCGAGCCATTTCGACGCCTTAGCTATGTTAGTACATTTTTTAAAAATATTTTAGAATTCGAAATCCTGCACCGCACATTACGCCATGGATTGAGGATAACCGGAAGTGCCGAACCTCTAAAACTGAAATGAGTCCCAAAATATAATTTTGTAAATTGTGGTGCCAGAAACATCACATAAAATGTATAAAATAACATAAAATGTATTCGGTCTTGAAAACCAGCTTTTAGAACCTCCGACGCACCGTTTTGTGTTATGAATGATCTACATTAGACAAACCGTTGAAGGCCGTGTGCTGCGGGTTGCATTTCCGTCTAACAACCGCTTTGTTTTCAACAAAGCTCTAAAATTTCTAGATAAAAATATAATGAGTTAATGTCTGTAAGTAAACGAAATTTTATAACAACTATGTTATCGGTTGCATAATGTTCGCAAGAAATGCAAAGAAAACAATGTTTTTAGATATTAAAACGTGTAAAAACTATTTTCAAAATATTTAAGATTTGAATATCAATAAATATTTAATGGAATACACCTACAAAATCCTACATTTTCTTAAAATGACATAATTGAATATAGCAATTTAAATTGTATTTTAATTACTTTTATTTGCACATTTAATTTTCGAAGTGAATGGCAAGGCATTGTGGAAACTAGTTCTTTAATTAAGCAAAGTAAAATACGAAAAATGGTAGTCGATTTGTGCTGCAACTCCAGAGAAGGGTACAACATAATCTTCACGATAGCAGACTCAATTGGAAGATTTGTGTGGAAATATGATAGCGAGAACCTAGCCGAACTAGTCTGTGGAGTTTAAAGACTACGACGAAGTTATTAGCTATCTCAAGTCCTCTCCCAGACGCAATTTGTTTTGGTCTATTAAGCAAACGTAATGGCGTCAGAGCGACAGTTACTGGAGAGCGACGAAAAGATTATCCAATCTTCTCTCTCTCTCAGCAATCATATTTTGTTGCTAAAATCCAAACAAACAAATTGCGTTATTCGCAGAATATTCATAATATTAATTTTACAAGCGTTCCAAATTTTTGAAGAAAGAAAATATTAAATACGTATAACCCATTTTGTTACATTTTATGTTTCGTGGACAAAATAGGTCCACATATTTGGATGTATAGAAAAGTCAATGAAACAAACATTTTAAGATAATATTAAATTTTTTAAACTACACATTTAAAGGAGAGATATGTTTAAAAACCAATAAAACATTTTGTTAAAGTTTTAAGTACGTGAGCGAATATTCTGGAATGTGGACTAGTAGTGCAGAAAGGTAAAGATATTCCTTTTCAATTTTAACTATTGCATTAACAAAATAATAATTCTGACTCGCATAAGATTGTGCTTAAGGTCACAAGGGATGGGAAATGACAGGTACAATGTAGCCATCTCACGCAAATAGACTTCACAAGTGACAGAAAAAAGCTGTGTGTAAAGACAAGTGGTTGTTACAGTCACGAGAAGAGGAGTGGAAGGCAGGGGAAGAGTGAAGAGAAGGGCGATGGAAAGGAGTAGGAGTAGGAGTAGGAGTAGGAGTAGGAGTAGGAGTAGGAGTAGGAGTAGGAGTAGGAGTAGGAGTAGGAGTAGGAGTAGGAGTAGGAGTAGGAGTAGGAGTAGGAGTAGGAGTAGGAGTAGGAGTAGGAGTAGGAGTAGGAGTAGGAGTAGGAGTAGGAGGAGTAGGAGGAGTAGGAGTAGGAGTAGGAGTAGGAGTAGGAGCAGGAGCAGGAGCAGGAGGAGTAGGAGTAGGAGGAGTAGGAGGAGTAGGAGGAGTAGGAGGAGTAGGAGTAGGAGTAGGAGTAGGAGTAGGAGTAGGAGTAGGAGTAGGAGTGGGAGTGGGAGTGGGCGTGGGCGTGGGCGTAGGCGTAGGCGTAGTAGGAGTAGGAGCAGGAGTAGGAGCAGGAGTAGGAGTAGGAGCAGGAGCAGGACGAGTAGGAGTAGGAGTAGGAGTAGGAGCAGGAGTAGGAGCAGGAGCAGGAGGAGTAGGAGTAGGAGTAGGAGTAGGAGTAGGTGTAGGAGTGGGAGTGGGAGTGGGAGTGGGAGTGGGAGTGGGCGTAGGCGTAGGCGTAGGCGTAGGAGTAGTAGGAGTAGGAGCAGGAGTAGGAGTAGGAGTAGGAGCAGGAGTAGGAGCAGGAGTAGGAGCAGGAGCAGGAGGAGTAGGAGTAGGAGTAGGAGCAGGAGTAGGAGCAGGAGTAGGAGTAGGAGTAGGAGCAGGAGTAGGAGCAGGAGTAGGAGCAGGAGTAGGAGCAGGAGCAGGAGCAGGAGCAGGAGCAGGAGGAGTAGGAGTAGGAGTAGGAGTAGGTGTAGGAGTAGGAGGACTAGGACTAGGGCTAGGATTTTCCATTTGTCCAGGTTAACTTGGATACAAATGTTCATACGAATCCCTAGTCAGATTTGACTGCTGTAATATAATAACGAATTATCCCAATCGTTTTGGAGAGGAAAAAGAAAAACATACACGTCAAAATTAGAAAAGTACACAGTGCATTCAAAAAGTTCCGGGACTACCGCGCGCTAAAATCGGGAAGTGGCGCTATCTCTTCTCCAACGCGCGAACTACTTTCCGCCGACTTCTGGCTAGCTACTGTTCAAATTTCAAACTGCCATCTCGATTCAGTAGCGAGTTTTGGCTGATAGAGTAAAGCTGTGATTTTTTGTCGCGTCACAATTTTAATTATGGAGCAGAGAGCCGCCATCAAATTTTGTTTTAAATTGAAGAAAACTCCAAAACCCTCGAATTGTTACAAGCCGCGTATGGAAATGAATGTCTTAGTCGTAGTAAAGTGTTCGAGTGGTATGCGCGTTTCAAGGCCGGTCGGGAGTCACTGGCAGACGATCCGCGAGAGGGGCTTCCCTCCATTTCCACCACTGATGCGAACATCGAGCGAGTGCGCGTTGCTGTGGCCTCCAATCCACGTGCTACTGTTAAAATGTTGGCCGCCGAGTTACACATCAGCGAGGGAAGTGTTCACACCATTCTAACCGAAAAACTGGGAAAGAGCAAGATCTGCGCGAAGTTCGTTCCTCATTTTTTAACACCAGAGCAAAAAATTCGTCGAGTGGAAGCATCGGAAACTCTCATCGAAATTCGGATTCGGCGGATTCGGACCCAAATTTTTTGGATAAAATTATCACAGGTGACGAATCATGGTGTTTTCGGTACGATCCTTCAAGCAAACGACAGTCGATGGAGTGGAGGGGTCGCGGCGATGGGAGGCCGACCAAAATTCGCGCGGTGAAATCGAAAATCAAGACCATGTTGATCACGTTTTTTGACTCTCAGGGCATTATCCATAGAGAATTTGTGCCTCCAGGGCAAAAAGTGAATGCGGTCTTCTACAAAAGTGTCCGTGAACGATTATTGGAACGGATACGGCGCGTGCGGCCCAACCAGTACAAATCCGGAGAATGGTTCTTGCTTCATGACAATGCGCCCGCACACACCGCGATTTTGGTAGCGCAGTTTCTAGCCAAACGGAAGGTGACTGTCATCACCCATCCCCCCTATTCTCCGCACCTCGCCCCGGCAGACTTTTTCCTGTTTCCCAAGCTAAAGAACGCTATGAAAGGGGACCGTTTTGACGATGTTCCAGACATTCAACGAAATGTGACGCGTATTATGAACTCCATACCGGCTGAGCAGTTTCAACGCGCCTTCCGGCACCTCTACGAACGTTCAAAAATTTGTGTGGAAAGAGAAGTCCTATATGTAGAAAACTAATAAATATCTTTTGATTATCTCGTTTTTTCTCTGTTTTAAAAAATAGTCCCAGAACCTTTTGAATGCACTGTGTATATGTAGCATACATTGCATTTTGAACGTTCGTTATTGTTCTCTCGCTAAACTAACAGAAAAATGTTTGGACTAATTGTAATTTGTAGTAAACGTAATTATATTATTTTTTTTTTTAAATTCATGAATGAAAAATTTGTAATATTATTACGTGGGTATGTAATCAACATTCGTAATATATTATGTGTTTTTCTACAAATATAAATTGCAGTTTCCTTCGATTACGTTTATTTCAATTCATTTCATGAACAGAACATATTTTCAATGCATACCGTCTGTTCCAATTAATTTCTTAAATCAAGCCATTCGTTTGCATGTACGTTTATCGAAGTATATTTAACCCTCGTTGGATTCAAATATTTGGATTTCTATGTACAATCAAACCCAAAATAAATGGGCTGAATGAACGACCGGAAATAGAGATCCCGAAAGTCAGCCAAGAGGGCGCACCTGTAAACGTGGAGCTGGCACGACGTTAACGTGTCCCTTTAAGGGAAGCAAAAAGGGCGTCCTCCCACTTCAGCGGGCAGCGGCGGCGGGGGCGGCGACGGCGACGACCGCTGATAGGCAAGGGAAGTTAGCAGACACTTCCTCTGGCCAACGTAAGTTCTCCCCACAAGAGGAACATAATATACCCGCTGTGCTTTTCTGTTGAGCGACTGTTTGGAACTATTTACTAAAACAAGGTAGATACGTGTTAGCAGGAAAGCTAAAATAATAGGAGACAATATTATTAAAAGAAGGGTAGTCTCAATTCGAGTGCGTCATGTACTGATTTAAAATTTCCAGAATCTTCGAAATGGTTATGGCTTCAAAATGCCGTTTACACACAACAGTTCTGTATCAATGAGGCATGTAATATATCGAGGAGCGTTTGTTTGTAACATTTTGTTTGCATTATTTTAATAATTTAATACTCGACTATAACTTTGGTTTTTCACCTAACATCAATAGATATATTCCTATAAATACAATACAAAATGTATTGTTTGTTAACGTCTTGAAAAACAGGTGAAACTTCGGACCAAAACACTATTTCTGCATCGTAATTTGAAGTTGGCACTTGCAACGATAAATTTCGTTTTATTTAATTTTGCAGCAATGGACAAAAGACACCATTGACAGGGAAGTTGACCCTGACCCAGCCTCGTCTTGTCCTTGACCCAACAGACGCGGTGCTAACTCAGCTGCCCTCCCGTTGGGACAAAGGACTAGGGAGGAAAGTACAGCTATCCATGCTGAGGCGGGAAGGAAACGGAAACCAAAAAATATTTCAGGACATAATGCGTTTTCTTCCCACTATATCGTTATCAAAAATTCATGCATGTTTCATCTGCTTGCACAGGTTTCCATCTCCTACGCCGTGGAAATTTCTTCCGTATCAAACTTACACTTCTTTTGCAATTACCTCCCAGTAGTAGTAAGCAATGCGGGCAATATTTATATACTCACATCCATATAAGGATTTCATTTATATTTCAGGGCGTTCACAGATCACGAGAACAATATTCTAACTCCCCTTTTATATAAAATCATTCTTTAAACATTAATAAATGGAGGCATATGATTTCCAATTAACAATATATCCATTTCAGGTGGAAAAGTAGTTCAATCTAGAAATTAAAAAGAAGATTCAATACTTGTAAAAAATGAAAAACTATTAACAATACTTTCACAACATATTGTATAATGTTTCGCATAATGTTTTGGGGGAATATTACACATATTTATTGGTAATTACATTTCCATATCGTAAACGGTTTAGAACAGGGATTTTCCAACGAGGTAGGCAGTGACCTCCAGGAGGAAGGGGGTCGATGAAATTTTAAATGTGTAAATGGTGATTAACAAATCTTATGATCGATGAAATGCAACTTGATATTTGCATCTGTGTACGTTTCCGAGACTTCGGCGGGAAATAAAGTTTCTCAAATTATCGTTCTCCAAGTTCTCGCGGAAGTCAGTCGATTCCTTTCCGAAGAGCATGATGAGGCCCAAATCTATAGCTGATTTGCCTTTGCAAATACTTTTTATCACAGGGGAACCACTATTTTCTTATAACTTCTTGCCCAAAATGCTTATTTGCATCTATATACAAGATTATTTTGTATATAAGTTAGGATGGGATCCAAGAATTTAAGAAAACGTGCACAGAATACACTTCTCATAATACGTCGCACACAGAATAATAGTATTTGACGTTTAAACATATAAAGAAGGAAGGAAGGTTTAAGTGGCCCACAGGGACCTAATGACGAAATAGGAAGCAGAGACTGTTGAATATAGAGAAGATCAATATATCATTGAATAAATATTAGTGAATCTGATAATTACCTTCTGACACTAAGATAAGAAACATTTAATGGAATATTACAAATTTGCCCGTCTTGATGCGTATACATCGCGAATCGTTAGAATGTTTAGGAAACTTAAGAAATTAGAAATATACATTTCAAGTTCTATGCGGCACAAGAAAATATTCTTCGCAATACTCATTTCAGAAATGTAATGGCTAATTTTTCAAAAACAGCTCAACATATACTGCGGTTTGTAACCATTGCCCAGCAACAAAGATTATAAACTCGAACAGTCAAGTGGAAGAGTCACGAATTACTGGATATCGAGATATTTATAAAAATATTATGAGGAATTGTAATTTTTTAGACAATATACATTTATGTCTTATAATTACAAATGGTGTGTAGTGTTGTACGCTAGAGAAAAACATGTAATGGTTTTATGAATCCAATTGTTTGAAATCCCGGGTTTAGACCATACCGGCGTTTCGTGTATCCTGCATTATACATTGTAAGATTATCATCGTACTTCAGTGAGCTATTGGTTAATTTTAATATGATTGCAGAACACCATCAAATTAACATTTGAAAAACTATATATCACATTCTATATAGAAATCATTTCATTATTTATAAACATTGATTTCAAAACTAATACGTTAAATGTGACAGGGTGAAAAATTCAATACACAGTTTTCGTGCCTCTAATGAATGTGATTGTGTACTCCGGGCATTTTAGATTACAACCATCAGTTGTGTTCGCGCTAAATTTCCCATTAAATGAACAAATATAACTTGTTAATCGTTATGAGTTGAATGTGTTTGCTGCTATCGCTCTAAAAATACGAACACAGTTCACAGCACTGCGCCCGCAGATATCCTTTTCACTTATTTCAAGGTTGATGCAAGCAACCCTACCTAGAAGAATCGTTTCGGGCGTGAGCTTACTACGTATTAAGAGTAACCAGTAACTTCTGTCTCCTGTTTGCTGCTTCGCCGATACGAGCGAGAAGTTACTTGAAAATTACCAACGACTTGTGATGCAGCTGAGTTTATATCCCGGCCCCGCACAGTCGCGTGGTCTTCGAGCTGGAACAGGTAACGTGATCCCGGGCTGTCGCGTACGGGAGGTTGCGCCAGGCGCGCGTCTTAGCGTTTCAGTTTGTGCATGTTTGCGCACTGCGCGGCGCGGAGCACTCACGGCTCCGCGGGCCCCGCGAAGCGACTGCGCGCCTCGGCGAGAGCACGCGGCGCGCCTGATCGATGCCCGCGAAACATCGTTAGCTAACACATGTAACGCGTCCCTTAAGCACTGTTACGCGCCTTCGCCTGCGAGCTGCGGTGGCCCCGACACCGCGCCTTGCCCAACCCCGCTCTCTCCATCGCTCCCACCTCCACTCCAGGCCCAGTTTTGTCAAGCTTTCGCCTCCGCACCCGCCTCCCCACCCGCCACCCCACCCGCCACCCCACCCGCCACCCCACCCGCCTCCCCACCCGCCTCCCCACACGCCTCCCCACACGCCTCCCCACACGCCTCCCCACACGCCTCCCCACACGCCTCCCCACACGCCTCCCCACACGCCTCCCCACACGCCTCCGCACACGCCTCCCCACACGCCTCCCCACACGCCTCCCCACACGCCTCCGCACACGCCTCCGCACACGCCTCCGCACACGCCTCCGCACACGCCTCCCCACCCGCCTCCGCACACGCCTCCGCACACGCCTCCGCACACGCCTCTGCACACGCCTCCGCACACGCCTCCGCACAAGCCTCCGCACCCGCCTCCGCACCCGCCTCCCCACCCGCCTCCCCACACGCCTCCGCACACGCCTCCGCACACGCCTCCGCACACGCCTCCGCACACGCCTCTGCACCCGCCTCCGCACCCGCCCCCGCACCCGCCCCCGCACCCGCACCAGCACCCGCACCCGCACTCGCACCCGCACCAGCACCCGCGCCCGCCCCACACCCGCACCCGCCCCTACGATGATTACACTTTACATTTTGCCACCTTGTAAGTTGTATGTTTAACACTTGGGAAGGAATTCGTTTTCAGTTTTAAATTCCAGGCTAGGACAGTCAATTCTTTGAATAGTCAAATATAAATTATCAATATTATTACTATTATCATTCTCATTCATTATTTCTCATTATCATTATTTTTATCATAATTATTATTAACTTTAAGTGCAAGAATAAGTGTTTTCCATATATTCAGTTTGAAAGAAATTTTTCCTTTGGAGAAGGCGCTTCAAGTGAAAATAGTCACCTTTGTTCATTCATCAGATGCGATGTTGAACTCTGAAATGTAACATTAGGTAGGGATATTAAGGACAACGAATAGCAGCCACGCAATTGCCTCTCTTCTGACTTTCTTCCTTTACTTTTAGTGTCAGTCCATTCGACTTCCACAATTTGTAACTTTGCTACTCTCTGCACCGCCCTGCAACATACATTGCTATTTCCGTTTGATCTTTTGTATGTTCTTCTCCCTCAAATCACATTGCCACAATCCTCCCGCCCTCTGTTGCCTTCATTCTCTACTCGCATCGTTTCGCACGCCGCGTGCGCAGATTCACTTGCGTTAATGAGCAACTGCTCTGTAACCGTGGATTGGGTTCCCATTTCACCAACTCGCTGTTCAGCCCCCGTCTTCGGCTCGGTATCTTGTCCGCCGTTTCCTTCCGGCGTGGCGTCGACTCGTGCAATGCGCGCCGCCCTCCCCAGACACTTCCCCTGGGGACGACGAAACTTCGCGCAAGAGGGTTACCGCACGTGCTCCTTCCGCCGCCGCGGTGGCCAACCCGTGCCCCGAGGGCCGCTTCTGGCCGCTATTGCCCGCTGTAAACAGCACAGCCTGCGCTATGCACTTTCTTTCTGACAGTTGCACTTCCCAGCATAGGGCAGATGCGGGCATTCGCTTTCTTCTGTAAAGAAGTGTATAAATGAAACAAGCCAAGTAGATCTCTGAAATGTTATTTTCACAAAAAGTTGGACTTTAATTTCAATCATCACAAGTAAGAGTATTTATAAAATCCAGAACTGCATAGTTAGAGTAAAAATTACTCGTCTCAGGTAAAAAAAAATTACAGAGTTAATCCTGGCTAAGCCAATGACAATGTCCAAACAATATTCCTATTCGTGATTGAAGTCTCACATAATCGCCATTCTCCTACACAAAGGATTTAAAGCAGGTTAAAAGGGAAGAGAGGAAAATAATTTCATCAGATCAAATCGCTAGCTAAGCTTGTCATAAATATTTCTTTTTACTTGAATGTTCTTATGGCTAAATTAATATAAAAATCATTGCGCATAGCTTGTAAATCGTTTAACATTTCTAGACTGCAAAGTAAGGCGTCGCGTCGTTAGAAAAACTCAAACCCGCCTTTTAAATACGTATCCAATACAATCTTATAAAATTCCAGTGTGTTGAACATAATTTTGAAAACGTTCCAACGATAACCACCACTGTTTGATATCAAAATTAATTTTAGTATCTTGCAGTCCAAGTTGTTAGTTTTATCTTGATAGTGCGGTATTATTGTTATCGTGGTTTTATCAGCTGTTTTTATTGTTTCAATGATTATTATTGTATTACTATTATTATATAAAAACGATTAACAAGTTGTATTTGGGAACCAGGAATTCCTAACCCTTTCATTCATAAAACCCTTACATGTTTTTCTCTAGCATACAACACTACACACCTTTTTTACACTATAACGAATACTTTACATATTTTACAGGCTTCGGGTATAAGGTATATTTACTTGAATATTTTTTAATTTTTGTCTAAAATAACACAATTTTTAGCAAAAAATGTTAATAAATTCAAAGCATACATTTTCTATAATATTCAAGTAGGTGGATACGAAAACTTTGAGATCACTGAGTCACGATCAGAGAAGTAAAATTTGCTGAGAAATCGAGGGAATGTAGAATGCTTAAAAATAAAATGGGGAGATGATTTTCAAATGAGGTAATACGTCTCCTGTAAACCAGCTTCTTAGAGAATGCATTTAGGAGAAACTTTTAGAAATGTGCCCACCACATTTTGTGGCATGGTGATTTTGAAAGAAAAATCTAGTGCCTGATAGAAGGCGCATCCTATTAATACAAAATCTTACCAAAATGTGTATGAATTCTGTTTTCTTAATTCAAAATAAAATGTACAGAATTATTTTTAATTTTCACATGCCCCCTATCTTCAAGTGGCAAAATTGATACGTCATTGTAAAATATTTGCCTTTCTTTTAGCATTAGTGCTAAATGTGAGTCGATATTCAGGTGTACAGATAAATCTGTGAATGCACAAAAAAAAATACGGCCGACCACATTAGCTACTACGGACCGTAATGGACGTCCTAGAAGTTAGCAGGACCATTTCATCCAATCACAAAACTGCATAGTACATAATTTGCCGCTTTTTTGCCGTTCTTAAGATGTGGAAAAAAAAAATTGCCGCGGGTCATTTTCTCAAAAAAATCTGTGGTCCTGCTAACTTCCAATGGAAGTTAGCAGGACCACACCTCTAAATCAGCTACTATTGTAAGTATATACCCAAAATTATACTCCAAATTTGCCGCTTTTTATTTGTAAACGATTAGTGAAAAAATCAAACTGATATCTCAATTCCTTCAAAAAATATTGCCAAAAAACCAAAAAATAAAAGATGCGCTACTTTTGCAAGCGCCGTCGAAGAAGAAAAGACACATCCGCTGGCATTCATTCGCCGTAGCAATTCATACTCAACGCCAAAATATGCCGCAAACACGGGCTAAACATAATCAGTAATCAAAACTTTTGCCGCGGACCGGTTATATTCAATTACCTGGGTTCAAATCCCAGAGTTTGCCTCATACAACAGCTCTGAGAAATTTAAAATGCCCGCTCCTCCTAAACTAACAGCCATAACAATTCATACTCTGCGCCAAAATTTGCCGTAATTAAGTGCTTAATATAAACTATAATAAAAAAATTTGCCGCGGACCGGTTAATTTCAATTACGCGGGTTCGAATCCCGCAATGCCCCTGTAAGGAACGTCCGGCGCAGGTAATGAAGACCATATCTCCTGAACATGCAGCCATAACAACTCATAATCGGCACCAAACTTTGACGCAATCAAGTACTAATTACAATCCGTAACAAAAGAATATTCTCCGGACCAGTTAAACTATTGTATAGGGGTTCGAATCCCAGATTTCGCCTTCCTACGAGAGCCCTGAACACGTGAAGAAGTCCGAAAGTTAAGAAGCCCGTTTCTACTAAATTATCAGCCCTAACAATTCATACTCTACGTCAAACTTTGAAGCAAACAAGTACTAAATACAATCGGTAACAAAAAAATTTGCCGCGGACCGTTTAGATTATATTATCTAGGTTCGAATCCCAGATTTCGCCCTCTTACATGAGCTCTGCGAAAGTTAAGAAGCCCGTTCCTCCTAAACTATCGGCAATAACAATTCATACTCTACGTCTTAATTTGATGCAAACAAGTATTCAATAAAATCTGTAACAAAAAAATTTGCCGCGGACCGGTTAGATTATATTATCCCGGTTCGAATCCCAGATTTCGCCCTCTTACATGAGCTCTGCGAAAGTTAAGAAGCCCGTTCCTCCTAAACTATCGGCAATAACAATTCATACTCTACGTCTTAATTTGATGCAAACAAGTATTCAATAAAATCTGTAACAAAAAAATTTGCCGCGGACCGGTTAGATTATATTATCCCGGTTCGAATCCCAGATTTCGCCCTCTTACATGAGCTCTGCGAAAGTTAAGAAGCCCGTTCCTCCTAAACTATCGGCAATAACAATTCATACTCTACGTCTTAATTTGACGCAAACAAGTATTCAATAAAATCTGTAACAAAAAAATTTGCCGCGGACCGGTTAGATTATATTATCCCGGTTCGAATCCCAGATTTCGCCCTCTTACATGAGCTCTGCGAAAGTTAAGTCGCCCGTTCCTCCTAAACTATCGGCAATAACACTTCATACTCTACGTCTTAATTTGATGCAAACAAGTATTCAATAAAATCTGTAACAAAAAAATTTGCCGCGGACCGGTTAGATTATATTATTCCGGTTCGAATCCCAGATTTCGCCCTCTTACATGAGCTCTGCGAAAGTTAAGACGCCCGTTCCTCCTAAACTATCGGCAATAACACTTCATACTCTACGTCTTAATTTGATGCAAACAAGTATTCAATAAAATCTGTAACAAAAAAATTTGCCGCGGACCGGTTAGATTATATTATCCCGGTTCGAATCCCAGATTTCGCCCTCTTACATGAGCTCTGCGAAAGTTAAGAAGCCCGTTCCTCCTAAACTATCGGCAATAACAATTCATACTGTACGTCTTAATTTGATGCAAACAAGTATTCAATAAAATCTGTAACAAAAAAATTTGCCGCGGACCGGTTAGATTATATTATTCCGGTTCGAATCCCAGATTTCGCCCTCTTACATGAGCTCTGCGAAAGTTAAGAAGCCCGTTCCTCCTAAACTATCGGCAATAACAATTCATACTGTACGTCTTAATTTGATGCAAACAAGTATTCAATAAAATCTGTAACAAAAAAATTTGCCGCGGACCGGTTAGATTATATTATCCCGGTTCGAATCCCAGATTTCGCCCACTTACATGAGCTCTGCGAAAGTTAAGACGCCCGTTCCTCCTAAACTATCGGCAATAATAATTCATACTGTACGTCTAAATTTTATGCAAAAACGTATTCAATAAAATCTGTAACAAAAACATTTGTCGCGGTCCGTTTAGATTAGGTTATCCCGGTTTGAATCCCAGATTTCGCACTCTCACAAGATCTCTGGGTAAGTTAAGAACCCCAAACCTCCTAAACCAACCGCCATAACAATTCAAACTTTGCGCCAAAATGTGCCGTACACAAATGCCTACTATAAATTGTAATAAAAAAAATTGCCACGGACCGATTAGTTTCAATAACGCACTTTCGAATATCAGAATGTCCTTTGAAGGAAAACCCGGCGGAAATTATGAAGACCGTACCTTCTAAACCATTAGCCCTAACAATTCATACTCTGCGCCAATATTTGATGCAATCAAGTATTAAATGATGTCTGTAATAAAAAAAATTGCCGCGACCGGTTAGAGTATATTACCCGAGTTCGAATCCCAGATTTCGCCCTTTTACAAAATCATTGCGAAATTTAAGAAGCCCGTTCCTCCTAAACTATCAGCCATAACAATTCTTTACGCCAAAATTTGCAGTAAATTATTGCTAAATATAATCTGTAATAATAAAAGTTCTTCGACACTTTTAAGTTTCGATTACCCGGGTTCGAATCGTAGAATTCTCTTTTTCAAAATGATCTTATTTGAATATTTGTTTTTGATGAACACATTTGTTTAAGAAAAAATTATCTTCATAATTGTGCGATTGTACGAATTGTAAGATACCGAACAAATTTTTCAATTTTCGAGAAAACTGTGTTCAACGAAAATGGGATCTGAACTAATCATACAAGCATCTGCATACAGTCAATCGTCAAGAACCCACAGAAAGACCAACTACCAACATTAAGTTAGTAGTACCCTCTAAAAATCGCAAACCAGGAAACATGACACCATGTTGGGTATAAGTTAACCTTGTATCGTCTTATTTCTTTGAACAAATTACAATAACTATATTTTTATGATACTCTATCTGTCTCCCTGCCCATCTGTCCGTTCGCCTGTGAACGCCACTAGAGCCTAATTCAGACGTAGAAGTGTTTCCAAAATTGATGTTCTCGCCATTTCTGACGTAAGAAAAGAAGTATTTGAAATCGTACGCCGGAAAACGGCGAATTTTCGACACAAAAACTTTTATTGCCGGCCCGTGTTACGGAGAAGTTGAATAAATCCAGTTGCTAAATATAGAAAAAAATTCCTCTATCACGTTGTGTAGGCAGAATCCATGTTTTATGGGTTCTTGGTACTGAAAACTCGATTGACAGCAAAACATTTGTCCGTCAGACCGTCTGCCTGTCTGTCTGTGTGTCTGTCTATCCGTCAGTTTGTCTGCCCGTCCGTCTGCATCCTTCGCGCATAAACCATTCAGCCGATTTTCTCCCAACTTGATATACCCCTATTGTTGTAGCTGATGTCGCTTTACTTTACAGGAAACCCTTTTTTGAATTCTCAAAAAGTGTCTCCAATGTCTTTATTACATTTTTTTTGTTGGATAGTGCAATGGTCGTTTAAGAGGGTGGTGTAGGTCCAATTTGCGTAGTCATCCCCGATTTTTCGAAAATTGAAAACAAAAACACTTTAAAATTGGACAAAGACAAAGTCTGTTGTAAAAAATTCCTTCTTCTGAAAAGGTTATATAATTTTTTTTGAAAAACAACTAGCTTTCGTATTTTGCGATTGAAATTTACAAAGAAAAAATATCTAAAATTTTATTTCACATTGTTTCTTTAAATTTTCTCCACATATGTAATAAGGAACGGTAAGATTAGCTGTAGTGTCATTTTTGGGTATTGCCCTTTTTTTTGGAAAATTGCAACAAAACAAACAAACAAACAAAAAACCCTTCAAAATTGAAGGTAGAGATTACTCCATCAAATGAAATTTGTTGTCTATAATCTGTTCCTTCAGTAAGGTCTTGCACATTTTTTAAAAACTTACAGTAGTTTTCGTGCAATATTGCGTAAAATACGTATAGTTTAAAAAATGACATAAACAAGATTTTCTAAAAACGGTTCCAAATTATTTTTTAACTTTTGGTAGGGATAGTACCTAATGCACTCTAAGACATGACATAAACGCCATAGTACTCTATTCCTTTGTTTATTTGCAAAATATATAAACTTAATTTTTTCATTAGCCACTCACATCGTTAATATTTATATCAGCGCTGATTTGTTCACATTATTGTATTTACGAGTACATGTGCTTTAAATAATGTCAGAGATATTTTCTCGAAAACGCAACAGTTTTCTGTGAAAATGGTCTCAAAATACTGGATTTCAGAAACGCTCAAATGCCATTTTCTCAAAAACCGCTCCAATTTTTTCTGTAAACTTTTCGAACGGATAGTGATTATTGCATTCTTTAATATGACGGAAAGTTCATTTTGAGGATTTTTTTCCAAATTTACACAATTTTTTTTAAACATCTCTCATGTTAACCTGAGAGAGGTGACGCGGGGTCTTTTGTGTCCTGTGTGAATCTGTGTTATCTTTTGCCTGAAAGATATAAGTACTTTGCGACTGTGCCATGGGTTCTTGGCAGAGAGATAATAGCCGAGCCGTCGCGCAAACTGATCTGTCTGACCCCGCGCCACGACTTCCGTTGGCAGCGCGAAGTGCTTGCAGTAGTGCGATCGTCTTGCTACATTGCTTGAATGTGTCTACGAGAAGTGTATTGTTTATTTATTTCACATTATGAATAATTTGGGTTACGAAATAGAATGTTACCTCAATATCCTCATTGTGCAAGCAAACAATATATCTGTCAGACCAAGGCGACAGTACCAGTAGAGTCTTTCAATGAGCCTTGTCCACCGAATCATGCAATAGAGATCACAAATTTGCCGAAGCAGCTGATTTCAAAAATTAAAAAATTCATTGTTACTAAAGAGGAATAACCCGCGAAAGTAGCAATCTCTCAAAAAATAAAAAAATATGACATGCATGCCCTATAATGTACAGACAGGAAAACAAAAGTTTTCTGTCCTAAATGCAGAAAACAAGTTTGTAAAGTGGATCCGGGGCCCGAGATCGCTTAGGCAATAGTGCCGTAGCGAGATCGGAAGGAAGGATCGCGGGTTCGAGTCCCGCCTCGGGCATGGTTGTATTGTGTTCGTCCTTTCGCCCCCTATCATCGTCATATCGTGTCATCCTCACAGTTACCATACTGATACAAGCAATAATGGTCACTAATGTCCTAGAAGTTGATGCGACCTTAAATAACAAAAAGTTTGTAAAGATCATTGTGATGTTTTGAGAAAACAATGTAGTTTAGTGTGAAGTGTAATAAATTGTTGACATGTTATATATTCTTTTCCAATTTTTCAATGTAATAATTAATTTATTAATATTTGTAACACTAATATAAACATCTTATATTTTGTACTCTTTCTAAATTTTTCTGATTGGATCTAAGCCATTTTCAATAAATTGTTTACTTATTTTTGTGTGAGACAATGTTAGAAAATTAAAAACTTACTGAATTTTCTGATACTTTTGTCGTCGAAATATTCAGAAAAACGTTACTGGGGTCACTACATAAAATAAAAGATAATTGACAATTTTGTCCTTTAATATAAAAATATAAATACTAATAAAAATTTTTAAATTATTCATTTGCATGTTTGTTTATAATAGTACATTATGGTAATACTACCTTATAAGTGATTGATAATCATTAAAATAATTAATTTCACACTTATTTGTTGTCAGATATACTATTATAAAGGAATAACTTAAAGGGGTCAAAAATGTCCTCGCGCCACCTCTAACGTCTCAGGCAACCCCAACTTCTCCACGGTTAATATGCACATTTACAGCAATTTGTAAACACTGATGTATTTATGAGTTAAAGTGCTTCGAAAGATTTCTAATGAAGTTTTTCGAAAACTCAACAATTTTTTGTGAAAAAGAGCTTCGAATTTCGAATTTACAATAGCGTTTAAACGCCATTCTCTTATAAAGGGCTTCAAATTTTTCAAAGAAAATTTCCATTTAGGACCAAATTTTACTGTTCATTAAAAAGCTTAAAATAATATTTCCGTCCTACTATTAGGAAACAGAAAAATTAAGAAAATATCCAAAAAACGTACTTTAGGCAGCGATAGATGGCAGCTGGCAAGAGTATGTGGCATGTCCGAATAGCTAGCCGAGACCAAACGAAATAGAAAACTAATGCGGGAAAGTCTGTGCCATCCTGTAGCACCACTAGGTTTTTCTTTGACTTGCGGCCGTATCAGTGGTTTTCCACATGCCTGTTCATACTCAGTAATAATCGCAGAGTGTGCAGTTTCCTTTCAAGTCCTAATGTTTGGAAACTACGATTTATTTAACACTGTGTCATATATAACACTTATATTTTTCCATGATTTCACGAAACTCTTTTGTTTGAGAAACTAAGTAGTCTTTCTCAGATATCTTTTCTGAGGAGCTCAATGCTTTCGTGATCACAGTAATAAACTGAATAAGCTGAGCAATCAACCCTCACGAATTTGCTCCTCACGATACGAGTATGAACCAATTTCCCCAGCGTTCTCCAACAAATATTTACTTCTTTTCCCAACATTTACTTCCTAGTACAAGTAAAAGGTTATGCACACCAAGTGAAGTAATGCATTTGCTCGATAGTAAATGCTTTTACCATTTATTTCACACTTGAAGTAAAATCTAGGATTTTATTTACACTACCCCATATTTTTTACCCTCCCTTGATACATACATGGAGAAAATGTGAAGAAAGAATTTGGAGCGGTTTTTGAGAAAAAATATTTTAAAAAATTTAAAATTCTCTATATTGAGGAAAATTACTACTTTTTTCGAAAAATTAAACATTATTTCAAGGTGTGTCTTTAAAAGGGATTTAAACAAAAATGGCACCTGCACCACACTCTCACTTTTACGCTATCCGAGGATAACATTTAATAAAAACAAATGTGGAGTCATTTTTGAGAAAATTGTGAAAATGTTTATAAAGGTTTGGGGAAAATACCTTCAAAAATTAAAATATAGTTTTGAAACTTCCTCAGCCGTTCGTTCAGGGCGATCGGGTAATCAATCTTGTAGAAAGTTTCAGTATCAATCAGTAGTCAATATCAATCTTGAAGAAAATCGGCTTAGACTGGTCTTGTAATGACCAGAGATTTTTTGACCAGTTGGCTTTTAGCCCCTAAATTAAGACGTTTTGCCGTCAAGCGATTGTGAAGGACCCACTAAAAAACGATTCCATCATCACCGCGAGTTAGAGGAAGAAATTTACTACGAATATATGTAAGACTTACGTTATCAGAAACCGACGATTGGAGATTTTCTGACGGAATTTCGCAGTTTTCCAGGGCACGATTGCAATTACATTCGTAAGAGCGAGAAAGTTAAAATATATCAAACCATGGTTCAATGTGTCCTCTACGTTCTTGCCTTATATGTTTGTATATTACTTTCTCGTGTTCGTA
Source organism: Gryllus longicercus (assembly GCA_038098605.1). NCBI lineage: Eukaryota > Metazoa > Arthropoda > Insecta > Orthoptera > Gryllidae > Gryllus > Gryllus longicercus. Next base: position 260,425 of record JAZDUA010000136.1, on the reverse strand, counting down.
CATACCATATGCACGTAATTCATTATGTAGAGCTGGGGAAAATGGATATCCGTAGCTAAAGGGAAATATACAGTTTTGGAGAATTTTCTCTATAGATCTTGTTCAAACCATCCGTTCGTGCACCCGTCGATTGTTACATTGTAGTCTCACTGCGTGTACCTAGTAAAGAGAAAGTACTGTAATGGTGCAGTGACGAATTTTCGAAAACCAAAAATTGGTAATGGAAGGCCTTTGTAACGAATAAAAAGATAAATGTTGCTTCTACAAATTAGGTTTAGCTTCCATTACAAAAAATACCTCAGTTTCAGTGTTTGGGTTCATGAGGAATAGTAGATCCAGATTTTTCGAGGAAAAAAAAATTGTCTGCGAAAGTATTGAGTTAACATTTTATTTCCGAAATCCAGATCGGCTGCCGCATCACTGCAGACAGGCGCAACGTCTGCCAACGGGGATGTGCGTAGCGTCGTTTCTCCGCGTATTCACTGACACTGTCGAGTGACGCAATGCATTTTTGTTCTAAATTATAACTACGGTATTCATAAGTGAAACATAGAAGGCTGAACACGAACCAAGGTTTATGGGAATTTACAAACTTCCTGAAATGTTGGAATTTTATTTGCATATCTTCAGTGGGCACGAATATCTTGTGATTTAGGAGTCATACACGTATTAAAAATTAGTAATATTGATGAACTATTTTCATTAAAAAAAAGAATTCAGAAAAATTAAAGGTATTATAGGTATTTTATTAAACCCCTAAGACTTTGATGAAGTCTTCGGTTGTAGAATACATGTTGCCTTATTTTAAGATTACATATCAGTTACAAATAATAGTGAAAATATACTCGTATGTGCTGCTGTAGAAATACTAAAAATAAGATTATAAATTTAAAGAATACTTAATTACTATATTAAGCAGTAATACTTCTTGAATTCACGAGAACACAATTAATTGTAGGAATAAATCACAATCTTCCATTAACTATTCCTATAATATATTAAACAATAGTATTGATAATTAAAGCGTTTGTAAAATATTATGGATGTTTTATGAAAATGCAAATGTCATAATTCTCAATTGTCTAGACATTTGATCGGAAGAATAATGCTCCGAATGTCTTGTCAGAACGAGAAATATCAAAAGGAGAAGGACAATGTGGTGCACGGCAATTACGCCAGCCAACCACAAATGCAGTTTGATGTACCCTAGAAGACACATCTGCTCATGTGTATCGCTACTTAGAAGCTTTAAAGACACAAGCAGTCAGTCCATTTTCCTATAGCGAGGATCTTTGCCCGCTGAATTATTTTACCCAGATCCAGTTAAAGCTCTGGCTACATTGAGAAGGTGTACGGAATCACCAAATAAGCTTATATAAAAAGTTCATTGGTGAACCATATGCCTACTTACGTCCAGATGCAACAGGAAACGTTGCGAAAAAAATTCGCCATGTAGATGATTCTTATTCGCAATATCTATTTGTGTATTTAGCCCTGATGCATTGCGCAGTTTGACAATTTCTGTTACGGAAATGGTCTCAGAAAGCCAAAGAAATGTCACTATAGCATCATGACTAAAAAATGTGTAAACTTTGAAGCTCGCTTTCCAAAGGAAGTAGTGAGTACACTATTAACTATATACAGCCATTGTAATTTGTTCTAAAATATAAGACGAATGAAAACACGTAAGCCTGGGAAAATATTTTATTATAATTACAATTGTCATATTAAGCACTTATTTACCGCACATTTTGAGGAAGAGTATGCTTCGTTATGCCTCATTATTTACTAGGAACAGACATCTTAATGTAGCCAGGCACTCGTTACACAAAATCGGATATTCGAACCCTGGTAATTGAAGGTATCCGGTTACCAGTACATTTGCACTTTTTTGCAATATTTTTTGTGTCGATAATGAATTGTTATGGCTGCTGGTTTAGGAGGTACGGTTTCTTTAACTTGCGCAGGACATCCCATAGAGGGTCATTCTTGGATTCGATCCCATGTAATTTAAAATTAACCGGTTAGCGAAAATATTTTTGTTACCGATAGTATTTAGTACTTTATTGCGACAAAAATTGATGTAGAGTATGCATTGGTATGATAAGGACTTACCTTGGAGGCAACTTTTGGGATTTGTATCCGTGTAATTAATTCCAACCGGCCCTTGTCAATTTTTTTCTTACAGTTTATATTAAGCACTTGTTTACGGCAAGTTTTGGCGTACAGTATTAAATAATATTGCTGATAGTTTGGGACGACTGAGCTTCTAAACTTACGCAGAACTCTCTTAAGAGAGCGAAATCTGGGTCCCAAACTTCGGAATTTAACCGGTCCGCGGCCAATTGGAATCTTACAGATTGTATTTAATACTTGATTGCATCAAATTTTCGCGTAGAGTATAAATTGTTTTGCGGATGGTTTAGGAGGAACAAGCTTCTTCACATTTTCTGAGCTCTCGTAGGAGGGAGAAATCTGAGATTCAACCCGACTAATGTAATTTAACCAGTCAGCGGCAAATTTTCTTGTTACAGATTTTATTTAAAACTTGTATGTATCAAATTTAGACATAGAGTATGAATTGTTATGGCTGATAGTTTAGGAAGAACTGGCTTCTTAACTTTCGCAGAGCTCGTGTATGAGGGAGAAATCTAGGATTCGAACCACGATAGTATAATCTAAGCGGACCGCGGCAAATTTTCTTGCTACAAATTTTATTGAATACTTGTTTGCATCACATTTAGACGTAGCGTATGAATTGTTATGGATGATAGTTTAGGAGGAATGAGCTTCTTAACTTTCGCAGAGCTCAGGTACAAGGGCGAAATCTGGGATTCGAACCAGGATAATATAATCTAACCGGTCCGCGGCAAAATTTCTTGTCATAGATTTTATTGAATACTTGTTTGCATCAAATTAAGACGTAGAGTATGAATTGTTATTGCCGATAGTTTAGGAGGAACGGGCTTCTTAACTTTCGCAGAGCTCATGTAAGAGGGCGAAATCTGGGATTCGAACCGGAATAATATAATCTAACCGGTCCGCGGCAAATTTTTTTGTTACAGATTTTATTGAATACTTGTTTGCATCAAATTAAGACGTAGAGTGTGAATTGTTATTGCCGATAGTTTAGGAGGAACGGGCTTCTTAACTTTCGCAGAGCTCATGTAAGAGGGCGAAATCTGGGATTCGAACCGGAATAATATAATCTAACCGGTCCGCGGCAAATTTTTTTGTTACAGATTTTATTGAATACTTGTTTGCATCAAATTAAGACGTAGAGTGTGAATTGTTATTGCCGATAGTTTAGGAGGAACGGGCTTCTTAACTTTCGCAGAGCTCATGTAAGAGGGCGAAATCTGGGATTCGAACCGGGATAATATAATCTAACCGGTCCGCGGCAAATTTTTTTGTTACAGATTTTATTGAATACTTGTTTGCCTCAAATGAAGACGTAGAGTATGAATTGTTATTGCCGATAGTTTAGGAGGAACGGGCTTCTTAACTTTCGCAGAGCTCATGTAAGAGGGCGAAATCTGGGATTCGAACCGGGATAATATAATCTAACCGGTCCGCGGCAAATTTTTTTGTTACAGATTTTATTGAATACTTGTTTGCGTCAAATTAAGACGTAGAGTATGAATTGTTATTGCCGATGGTTTAGGAGGAACGGGCTTCTTAACTTTCGCAGAGCTCATGTAAGAGGGCGAAATCTGGGATTCGAACCGGGATAATATAATCTAACCGGTCCGCGGCAAATTTTTTTGTTACAGATTTTATTGAATACTTGTTTGCGTCAAATTAAGACGTAGAGTATGAATTGTTATTGCCGATGGTTTAGGAGGAACGGGCTTCTTAACTTTCGCAGAGCTCATGTAAGAGGGCGAAATCTGGGATTCGAACCGGGATAATATAATCTAACCGGTCCGCGGCAAATTTTTTTGTTACAGATTTTATTGAATACTTGTTTGCATCAAATTAAGACGTAGAGTGTGAATTGTTATTGCCGATAGTTTAGGAGGAACGGGCTTCTTAACTTTCGCAGAGCTCATGTAAGAGGGCGAAATCTGGGATTCGAACCGGGATAATATAATCTAACCGGTCCGCGGCAAATTTTTTTGTTACAGATTTTATTGAATACTTGTTTGCGTCAAATTAAGACGTAGAGTATGAATTGTTATTGCCGATGGTTTAGGAGGAACGGGCTTCTTAACTTTCGCAGAGCTCATGTAAGAGGGCGAAATCTGGGATTCGAACCGGGATAATATAATCTAACCGGTCCGCGGCAAATTTTTTTGTTACAGATTTTATTGAATACTTGTTTGCATCAAATTAAGACGTAGAGTGTGAATTGTTATTGCCGATAGTTTAGGAGGAACGGGCTTCTTAACTTTCGCAGAGCTCATGTAAGAGGGCGAAATCTGGGATTCGAACCGGGATAATATAATCTAACCGGTCCGCGGCAAATTTTTTTGTTACAGATTTTATTGAATACTTGTTTGCATCAAATTAAGACGTAGAGTGTGAATTGTTATTGCCGATAGTTTAGGAGGAACAGGCTTCTTAACTTTCGCAGAGCTCATGTAAGAGGGCGAAATCTGGGATTCGAACCGGGATAATATAATCTAACCGGTCCGCGGCAAATTTTTTTGTTACAGATTTTATTGAATACTTGTTTGCCTCAAATGAAGACGTAGAGTATGAATTGTTATTGCCGATAGTTTAGGAGGAACGGGCTTCTTAACTTTCGCAGAGCTCATGTAAGAGGGCGAAATCTGGGATTCGAACCGGGATAATATAATCTAACCGGTCCGCGGCAAATTTTTTTGTTACAGATGTTATTGAATACTTGTTTGCATCAAATTAAGACGTAGAGTATGAATTGTTATTGCCGATAGTTTAGGAGGAACGGGCTTCTTAACTTTCGCAGAGCTCATGTAAGAGGGCGAAATCTGGGATTCGAACCGGGATAATATAATCTAACCGGTCCGCGGCAAATTTTTTTGTTACAGATTTTATTGAATACTTGTTTGCATCAAATTAAGACGTAGAGTATGAATTGTTATTGCCGATAGTTTAGGAGGAACGGGCTTCTTAACTTTCGCAGAGCTCATGTAAGAGGGCGAAATCTGGGATTCGAACCTAGATAATATAATCTAAACGGTCCGCGGCAAATTTTTTTGTTACCGATTGTATTTAGTACTTGTTTGCTTCAAAGTTTGACGTAGAGTATGAATTGTTAGGGCTGATAGTTTAGTAGAAACGGGCTTCTTAACTTTCGGACTTCTTCACGTGTTCAGGGCTCTCGTAGGAAGGCGAAATCTGGGATTCGAACCCCTATACAATAGTTTAACTGGTCCGGAGAATATTCTTTTGTTACGGATTGTAATTAGTACTTGATTGCGTCAAAGTTTGGTGCCGATTATGAGTTGTTATGGCTGCATGTTCAGGAGATATGGTCTTCATTACCTGCGCCGGACGTTCCTTACAGGGGCATTGCGGGATTCGAACCCGCGTAATTGAAATTAACCGGTCCGCGGCAAATTTTTTTATTATAGTTTATATTAAGCACTTAATTACGGCAAATTTTGGCGCAGAGTATGAATTGTTATGGCTGTTAGTTTAGGAGGAGCGGGCATTTTAAATTTCTCAGAGCTGTTGTATGAGGCAAACTCTGGGATTTGAACCCAGGTAATTGAATATAACCGGTCCGCGGCAAAAGTTTTGATTACTGATTATGTTTAGCCCGTGTTTGCGGCATATTTTGGCGTTGAGTATGAATTGCTACGGCGAATGAATGCCAGCGGATGTGTCTTTTCTTCTTCGACGGCGCTTGCAAAAGTAGCGCATCTTTTATTTTTTGGTTTTTTGGCAATATTTTTTGAAGGAATTGAGATATCAGTTTGATTTTTTCACTAATCGTTTACAAATAAAAAGCGGCAAATTTGGAGTATAATTTTGGGTATATACTTACAATAGTAGCTGATTAGAGGTGTGGTCCTGCTAACTTCCATTGGAAGTTAGCAGGACCACAGATTTTTTTGAGAAAATGACCCGCGGCAAATTTTTTTTTCCACATCTTAAGAACGGCAAAAAAGCGGCAAATTATGTACTATGCAGTTTTGTGATTGGATGAAATGGTCCTGCTAACTTCCAGGACGTCCGTAATGGATCATTAAGTAATTTGTTTACTTGAATAAAAAGAAAAAGAATGTCAGCAAGAAAGTATAAAAAATAGTGGATGACGCGCGTGGTAAAAGTCATTGAAATTTGCTCGTAGAAATGCGCCACTTTTTTTTCGGTTAGAACCTTCCCTTCTCGCGAAATAAAGCAACACTTACCATTCGTATCATAAATTGAATCAAAATCCGTATCAAACACTATTTTGTTACCAATCCTGCACATTTTAAAAATCAATCCAATCAATCCAATCCAATCCAAAGAAATGAAACCTTCTCTCCAGTCAATTTCAATATGGACGATGGCACGTAGACTTCTAACAATATACAGACAATTTCACACAAGTTCAAACAATAAAAAACCTCTTCACACTTTCTTTAAGTGAATTTACTACAACTTTTGTTAAGAATTCCACTTTGCAACCTGAAGAAATTTTATATATTTTTCTATACTTTATTTTTGTCCACCTCCATTCACATCTTACTCCTTGTTTTGCTGCGCTATATTGTTCTAAGGAACGGCCCGATTCACCATCTGTTCTTTTAACAACACATCTCTTTCTACTCCACTTTCTTAGTTTCACCACTCGCCACAGATTTCCACTCCCTCAATACTTGCCTCGCCACACGTATTTTCCAATTTCACCAACTCTTTGTTAAGCCGTCTAGAGTTCGGTATCTACTCGGGCGCTACCCCTCGACGCCATGCCACGTGCAATCGCGTACAGCGCTTACTCAATCGCTCTCCGAGGAAAGAGTGTAACGCGGGCCGCAAGGGAGGCCACGGGGGAGGGCCACGGGGGAAGGGTTAAGTTGGCCCGGCCAGAGTGGGGAGGAGCGAGAGGGCCTGTCAGCGAGGAGGGGACCTGAGACGGTGGCGTGAGGGCGGAGAGGGGGCTGGCAACTGAGGGTGAGCGAGAGATAGTGAGAGAGGGGAACGGCAAAAGAGGTCGCGAGAGGGGGGGACAGGGAGGGGGCGGGCGAGGGGGCGGGTTAAAGGATCAATGCAAGGCAAGGAATCGAATAAAGAAACAATGAGAAGAATGAGGGAGCGGGCGAGAGGTGCGCGCCTAAATGGAGTAGGACGGGAGAAGAGCCAAGCGAAGAGGCGAAGAGACAGGAGAGATAAGAGAAATGGCGGGAGGGTGTTTGGAAGGATATAGGCCAGAGGGAAGGGAGAAGTAGAAGAGCGCTGGGGACGGGTGTTGGGGGAACGGGTGTTGGGGGAACGGGTGTTGGGGGAACGGGTGTTGGGGGAACGGGTGTTGGGGGAACGGGTGTTGGGGGAACGGGTGTTGGGGGAACGGGTGTTGGGGGAACGGGTGTTGGGGGAACGGGCGAGGGGGAACGGGCGATGGGGAACGGGCGAGGGGGAACGGGCGAGGGGGACGGGCGAGGGGGACGGGCGAGGGGGACGGGCGAGGGGGACGGGCGAGGGGGACGGGTGAGGGAGACGGGCGAGGGAGACGGGCGAGGGGGACGGGCGAGGGGGAGGGGCGAGGGGGACGGGCGAGGGGGACGGGCGAGGGGGACGGGCGAGGGGGACGGGCGAGGGGGACGGGCGAGGGGGACGGGCGAGGGGGACGGGCGAGGGGGACGGGCGAGGGGGACGGGCGAGGGGGACGGGCGAGGGGGACGGGTGAGGGAGACGGGTGAGGGGAACGGGCTGGGGGGATGGGTTCGAGGGGCGGGTGATGGTGGGGGGGGCGAGGGAGGGGTTCAAGGGGCCACACAAGGGATGGCGAGAGCCAGAGCGAGGAATCGAATGGGGGAACAAGCGGGAAGAACGACGGGCGGGCGAGAAGGAGCAAATTGCGAGCGGAGCAGTGGCGATGTGGAGGGGCGGAGGAGGTGACGGCGGGTTGCTTAGTGGCGCGAGCACGCCCTTGGGTTTCCGTTCGCAGTTAGCCCGTCTCCCTCATGCGCCCTCGGAGGCGAATTGCAGTAGCCGGCCGGGCCGGGCCGGGCCGGGCCTGGGAGAGCCTTCCATTGCGTTTAGAGCTGGCCGGCGCAGGTGGGCCGCTGCGGAAAGCGCCCGCTCCCAGAACGACGAGGAAAGCACGTTGGTGTCGAGACTTGGGCGGTTCGCTTAAATGAAACGAGCAAAAATCATTCATGTGCGGCATACGAAAAACTTCGCGTTGTGCTATTTGGGCACTGACAAGTCAACTCGTCTCTAAGGATTAAAACGTATTTGTTTGCGAAGCTTCGCTGGCTTTTATGTTATTTCCTACCAGCAGTATTAAACGAATGTTTGCTTAAGTGGTTTCCATGTAGTTAAGAATCGAAGAAATCCGATACATCTGGTCTTTACAAGAAAGTGTTTGCAATTTGTAAAATCATTGATAAATATTACCCTCAACGTTTTCATTATTTGATTTTGAATTTACAGCAAATTACATACAATTGGTAAAACGAATGCGCGTTTCATTGCAAAACTACGCTTTCGTGAAATAATGTACGTCAACTTCCCCGTGCAGCTTATAAAATTACACTTGAATAAACGACAAAAACAAGCAGTGCCGCAGTTTATTGAATAAAATGACGGTGATGGGTAAGTTTTCTTCCAGTTACAGCCAAACTTATTTCGCTAGGAAGTTCAGGAAGGTGGATTGTTTCTGACGCCACTATAAAGTATAAGGTGCAATTGCAAAATTTCTATTTGGCTGCTAATACACTTCCGCAAAATACTACACTGACCATAAATTATTCTGTCTTACTGCTGCTTATTCTGCTTCTAATTATACTTTAGAATTATTTAATGTAGATGTACGTAGGGGATTCAAAGGGCAATTTTTAGTTATTTAACAAAACTCATTACGTCTTAAGGGCTGTGTAGAGCAGATTAGTTTCGTACCGGAAGAGCTATAAGTGGATCTGTCCCGGAAACAATGTAACCAGGAGCCCATAGAAAGAATTGAGGATTGATATAGTTAACTAGTAAGAAGAAATGAGTAACATTTTATTTTGTCTATAATAGGAAGAAAAATTCAAGGAAATGAGTGTAAATAAATTCTTATTAAGTACGTTTATGATTGCTAATGAACACGGAGAACGTCACTTGATATAGAACTAAAATGATCGAGAGATCGTGTATACTGTATCCTATGAAAGTATATAAACTCACGACAACACTGAGCAATTAGCACCAATATTTTACGTCAAATGTAAAAACATATGTCTATAATTACAAAACTGAAACAAAAATGATTTGGGGGCGATAGAAACAACTCTACATAAAAATTATCCTGGCCAGTATGGTCAATAACAATCACTCGTCGGGTGCACGTTGCAGCTTTGACGTGAACCTGCTACTTTTGTTTTAAAATGTATACGGTTGGTAAGTTTAAGCGAGCAGCAAAAATCAACACCCTTCATTTATTAATATTTCTATTGGCTTGATATGGTCTCTTTAAAGTCGATATGGCATTTACTAAAAGCGGCTTTGTACCACACGTATGTCGAAAGACCATCTTGGAGAACAGCGCTCTGTAAGGACGCTCTATATAATGCGGCTCGTCTAATGACGGAAATACTGCACGACGTACCTTCTCGGAGCCTGCAGTTTTTTCGGGAATTAATGAAGATCTAATTAAGAGATTTAGCCTCCTGATAGCCATGTCTTGTCAATACAGCATTTATCTTCAATTATTTAACAAGTATTGTACGAGACTGCTGAAGTATACAGAAAACTCTATGATTGGTTCCCTATGCCTGTAAGTGTTTATTAAGTTATTGTACATGGGAAACACATACTTCAGCATAGTATTCTGCCATTTAGATGCCTGGGCGAATAAGCTTCAAAATTCCGAAATAAATTGTACAAAAAGAACAGAGAGACACACGAAAGGAAGGACAGAAGAATCCACAACTTATCAGATATTTTCAACAGAGCATTGGAAGCATCCAATCCCATCATTTCGACCGTCAGCCTCCAGATTTCAAAATTGGAAGAAAAAGGAACTTCCGCTTTAAGTAATCACAATGCTCATATGGCCTGCACCATAATCAAATTCACATAAAGCAACTGATGAAATATCTGATCTTGTTGAAGTATCTGATGAGGATGCTATGGAATAGATACTTTCCAGTGATTAGAGTAAACATTACTTTGTTATTAGTAATACGAATGATGTCTATTTATTTCACGACAATGTGACATCTAGGCAAACGAAAATAGAGATGAATAACTTCATAAGAAATGTTTTCATGACAATTGTTAATTTCCATCTCTTTCCACCTCAAAAGAGTACGTATACGTGAGCCGCGATTTTGAAATTTTGCAACATGTAGTATGATAAATTTATTACTTCTTTTATGTCTATATGTGTACCAACTGTCAGGCGATTTGCTCTTCAAATTACCGAGTTATGACTTTTGGACAAGGATAGCGCACTTTCAATCCATAGCGTGACGTTTCGGAAAGAGGTTGATCTTCCATTTTCAGGTCTATTAGCAGACCTGCGATGATACTCAAGATTGAGCGACCTGGAAACATTCTATCTTATTTGCATTGGAATTCTATGTTTTATGACTTAAATTTATTTCATTTTCTTGCAAGCTTTATCATTTAACCATCTGTTGCATATTATGAACTCAATTACCGCATGCATTAAGTTAATGTAACAAAAAGTTAATTAAACTAAAAAAGTTAATATTGAGCAGATATCTATACACTCATTTCTGAAAATATTAGTTTCGTTTCCATACGAGTTTCTATTGCATCGTTTCCTAATTAAGTATGCTACATAGGATGACGTTATGATGAAAATTATGTATCTGTTTTGTATTTCTTGTAACTCATTTTCTTATCACGCTAGCTTTTTTCTCCAATCACTGTTCTATCCCTCGTGAAGTTAATCCTTTCAAATGTAATCATACTGTAGTTGACGGCACTATATGCTACCATATTTGATTAATAGTAGTTTATGCAATTAGTTTATAATGTGATGCTTTATGCACGAGTACATGTTTTGAAAATGAGCGCCGTTGAGAACGAGTTTTCAAATTTGTACGAATGCAATGAAGCAACGTTCTAAATGAATTGCATACGCTATTTATTTGTATAACAGAATTACAAATTTATAAGAGAATCAAACATAATTTTTCGAAACAACTTTCTTATGATATCGTCGGTACTTGACATTTTTTATTTAGATTTAGATTTATTTAGTCAAAAAGCAGTAAAAACTGTATGTGACATATGGGTGAGAAGATACTCTGCGCACGTCTTCTTGATTTCCAGAATCCCATCCCATCATTTTAACTATAGATAGTTGAAAGGCGAGTAAAAGTTAAAGATAAAAAAAATTAAAAAGCGCGAGATTAGTGACATTTGAAAGACTAAATATTTTGCGAGAAAACGATGGTCACCTGTATTGTTTACCGCTACAACTCCGTGATGCCCTCTGCGATTGGCTGAAAGTGTGATGACACAATCATTCATGTCGCAAAATGCCATCATTTTCACCGTAAAATAACATATTATCAACGAGTTCCATCAACATAAAACGTTGTTTATAATGCTGGTATAAAAAAACATTTATGAAACTTGCATAATCTTTTAGATCGTCCGAAATATCGCATTACGTCATTAGAGAGGAAGTCCAAGAGCGATAGTGTGATAAACTTTTAGTTCTGTTCTGGGAGAGAAGCCAGTTTTGGATCTCCATTGTACTATTTTGTTTCAATGTTTTAAAAAAAGTATAAAGCTTTTTTATATCTATTGACGTTCGGAACGCATGCCTGGAAGTGAGCAACGTAGTAATTTTCCTTTGGTTTTCATGATAAACTCATTCTAATTCAAAGTACTCAAGTGATACCATAAAACTTACACTATTGCCCTCTTGGTTCTCATATATAAGAAAACATTTTGCGGCCATAAAGTTTAGCTGCAGCAGAGATGTGTATTCATTTGTTTTATAACAGTGTAATGTTGCCTTCTGTTTTATTAGAATGTAGCTTGACAAAGCATATGAGGAATGGGAAAATTAACAAACTCAAGTTCAAAGGTAAATTACAAGAGGACGATTTTCGCAAGGGCTGTTGACCGTTTTTTAAAAAGTAAAAACACAAAAGGTAGACAGAAAATTGACCACAATAGTAAATATATGAAATGTAAGCCGTTTTTTACCTTTAATTTTAATTATCTTTTACACAATTAAGTTTTGGCTTACACTGGTTGTAAAAAATGTACACATTCACACTAGTACTTTTGAAATGCATAATATTGCCCGTGTTCGTGTACTACATATTTATCAACATATATACTCACACCATTATTCATTTAATAAAAACATTTTCAAAAACACAATGAATAAAGCTTGGTAGTACAATATTACAGTTGATTATACACACAATTCATCATGAGACGTGTTCCAGAAATTGGAACAGCAAAATCTCCATATTCATTCAAATTAAATGTTCCTTGATTTCATACCATTATGAAGGAAAGTAATACTAATGAACCCCACAATATGGTCTTCTAGCAATAAAGAATCAGACGGAAAATTGAAAAATGCAATTCTTTACATTTTCTCTGGTTGCTGCATTTGTTTGAATATTTCGTAATATGTGTTGTTTTTGAATTGTGAAAAGATGTTACAACAGTTCAAAACCAGAGACATAAAAAAATGAAACGCCATTTTACTTTGTTTCGCATGTCACAATTTTTTAAACGTTTTGTCTTCGGATTAGTAACGCACGTTACCACGCGACAAAAGCTGAATAATAAAAATAAACGTCGTTGCGCGCCTTCGATTTAGCGAGAAAAAAATTAAGTTCGTTACGTTTTTCGGCCAGCGACCTGTTTCTCTCAACGGCCGCCTTCAACCGCCTCCCTTTGCATCGTACTTGAAGCGGCCGCAGCCAAGAGAGAAGGAAGACGCACATTTTCAGCCGCTTAATGAGACATTCCACGCAATAGCCTTGCGCGCACACGCAAACACTCTTTACAGTTAATATTATTGTAATGCAAAAAGTTTTAATGAGTTTTTTATGGGGACTGTGTATTAATCCAAATTGCGGCGTGGATCTGTGGTCACGACGGGTGCGGGAGGATGGTGCTGAGGTGGTGGAGGAGGGAGTGTTGGGGGTGGGGCGAGGGTAGGCGGTGGGAACGCTGAACCCTGGCACGTTTCCGGTCACGTGTCGTTGTCCTGCGTGATAAAGTGGATCCGTTCGAAGCTCCCAAGTTCTCTGCCGGAACAAAGAACATTATATAGTACAGCAGCGAGTGTGTCTGAACAATAGAAGCGCGATGTTACAAGTCCGCACCCAAAGCTTTGCTTTACCGAGAGGTTATAAATTGAATTCCCTTCAGTGGCTTGGTATCCGATAAATAGCTGATTTGAAAATTTCCACTTCTTGGAAGAGTACTCTAGAGGTCAGTTCATATGATCGGTTGTTTCCTCCGATCAATTCAAAACGGTTTCTGGAACATTACACTTTCTAGAGTTGTAATACTAGTTGGAGGCTGCTCTGATCAGTAGTTTCCCGTGATCTCTTTCATCAATACCAGGGAGTTGCCTAACAAACGAGCCACGTATGGCGCGCTATCTTTTTCTGCTTACCTTTGTACCCTTCTCTTCCCTTCCCCTCTGCTGAAGAGGGGAAAATCACGCAAGCCGTCGTATAGGTCGAAGCCAGATCTCATGTTCTAGCTGGGAAGGAACGCCGCTCTCAATGGGATACGGTTACAACACTGACGGCCATATCAGTCGACGGGCTCGAAAACAACATGAGCAATCAATCAAAACAGAAGCACTACCCGAGGCAAGGGGCCACTGATCTCGTGCAATTTTTCCTTCCCCATCCCCTCATTTCTATTCAAAAGTCTGAATTATTGGCTGATCTTACGTCTTTTATCGCCGTATGTTGACCCGGAAATCCGGGCATTTATTTTACGTAAAATAGGCAAGCAAAAAGTCATTTATATTTACTTAAATAAGCATGAAAAAGGCATTTATTCCAGCTAAAGAAGGGGTGCAGAAGGCATGAAGACAATGAAAAATCATATTCAAATGTAAATTTTGTAAACAATTAATAATTACAATTCACATGTTTGCTCAAACTCTAAAATTTGCATGAGCACTTAACGTGTAAGTAAACGATCTTACCTTTTAATTCTGATTCCACATGACCACGCGGTATGATGGCTACGAATTTCTTTTACTCGCAATGCTATCTCTTAAAAATGCTATTGTGAACATTGTTTTGTATCTTGATATGCTATAGAAAACTGAAATATTTTTTTCGTTCTTTGCACCCGTGTAAGACAGCAGTGAGAAGGGTATATCATATATAGAGCTACTCTCAGAAGGGATCAGTGGCCATTCTCAAAAGTAGAATGGGATTCCTAATGAGGAAACAAAACCTGTCGGCATCAATAAAAATTTAATTAGTAGTGCTACGGAATGGCACTGGCTTTCCCGTATTAGTTTTTCATTTCCAGTTAGCTAGCTATTCGGACTTACCACATACTCTTGCCAGCTGCCATCTATCGCCGCCCAAAGCACTTTTTTTAAATTTATTAATTTTTCGACTATTTAATAGTATAATTGAATTGTTACTTTAAAATATTAAAGAACAATAAAACCTTGTCCTAAATAGCAATTTGAATTGAAAAATTTGGAGCAATTTTAAGAAAATAGCATTTAATGGCTACTACATTTGAAATTTCAACCTCTTTTCACAGAAAATTATGAGTTTTCGAAGAACTTCATATGACTTCATTTCAAGCACTTTCTGTCACAAAAGCAATAGTGTTAGAAATCGACGGAAATGCGATATTAAAGTAATGACACATCTGTCAAAAGTAAATACTTTTCTATAATTTTAGAAAAAACAAATGAATACAGCGAAATTAATTCTATGTCATCTTAAACACTGCAATTAGCACTATCTGCTGGAAAAGTTTCGAGGACAAATATGGAGCAGATTTTTAGAAAATGGTGTCTGAGTGTTTCTGAAAATGCTAAATTTCGAGCTCATTTTCAGAGAAAACTGTTGTTTTCGGTAAACTTAATGACTTTTTTAAGCACTTCTATTCATAAATACATTAATGTAAATAAATTACCGTTAATGTAAATATTAACGACGTGAAGGAAGTCAAAAACTTACATCGTAAAAATTTCTTTTAATTTTTGTAAAAACAGAAGAGGAGAGCAATACGGCGGTTATGTCATCTGAGAGTGTGAATTTAGTATTATCCCTACCTGAAGTTTAAAGAAATATTTGGTGTATTTTTTTAGAATACCTTGTTTTTGTGATTTTCTTAAAATTGCACATATTGTACGCAATATTGCGCAAAAACTACTAAAAATTTCAAAAACAATTACATGACTTTAATGAAAGAACTCACTATAGAGAACACATTTTATTATAAGGAAAAATCTCTATTTTCAATTTTGTAGTTGCCGGAACACGCCGAAAAAAATTCATACTTCTGAAATTTTCAAAAATTCAGAGTTAATCGTCAAAATCGGACCTGTGGCACATTTATACGTGTATGTTACACTATTCTTATAAGAAATTTAAAGAAAAATTTGGATCCGTTTTTTGAGATAATCTTGAAAATGTACAGAGGGCTTCATGAGCTGTACCCCCAAATTTTGAAGAATGTTTTTTTAAAATCTCAAAGTTACGACTCGAGCCACATGGACAGGGGCTTCTTCATTTTGGAAAAAAATTCCACGCGTAGTTTAGGCGCTAGTAGTGTTAAGAGACGAGACAGAGACAGACAGAGACAGACAGAGACAGACAGAGACAGACAGAGACAGACAGAGACAGACAGAGACAGACAGAGACAGACAGAGACAGACAGAGACAGACAGACAGAGACAGACAGAGAGAGACAGACAGAGACAGACAGACAGAGACAGACAGACAGAGACAGACAGACAGAGACAGACAGACAGAGACAGACAGACAGAGACAGACAGACAGAGACAGACAGACAGAGAAAGACGGCTGGACGTTTTGAGAAAAAAACACTTTTTCGGTATCTAGGGACCGCAAAACGTGTATTTCCACTGAAAACTCGAAATGAATTATCCGCAGCATTACATCACTTTTCCTATACTCCTTTTTCCTTTATTTCCTCCTATTTCCCATATATTACTCCGTATATACGAACGTACGTATACGAGAAAGTAAAAATCTTCACTGGTATCATCTTTCTTTTTCACGTAAATTTTTATCACAGCCTCTGGTTCCAGGAAAAGACAAGCATGGCAGTGCCTTCGTGTTGTACAGGCTTCGCGATCGGTGTCAGGCAAGAAAAAAGCGAAACAGTTACGAAAAGGGCAAAAATAAGATAAAATGGCCAAAATAGGCATCAGGAACTAAAATAGGCATAAAAGGCAAAATGAAAATCTACTCAATAACCTTAGAAGTACAATTAAGTTATTCCTAATGTTAAATTCAGAAAATAATAACAACAAAATGTCATTTTGCCAAATTTCCGGGTTCTAGGCATAAGACGTTCTTAATTGATTCAAGAAAATTTCCACAACGCATCCAGAAAGAAGAAGCGATCGGTAGCTGAGACACAAACTCTCGAGATGGACTAACAGGAATAATAGAAGTAGTATTAAAACATTATATATTATTAGCATTGTACAGCATATTTTTTGGAGTATGTTCATTGGCATTCCTTATCCAATGATTTGAATGACTGTCCGTCAATGTGTACGTGTAGTGTAGTGAACGATCACAGTGGTTTTTTGAAGACTTTTGCTTCTCTGAAACAGATTTTTGTTCAGAATGAAAGGGCAATCCAAGTTATATGTTCCATCTATATCTATTCCAATTTTTCTGTCACATATTTTCAAGAGTTGCACTATAGGGGTTTCATAATGAATTTAAAATGTCCACATATCGCATCGCTTATTAGACACAGTGGGCAGCTAGGAAGTAGGCTACTATCAGGTCGGCCATGATGCGCAGCGGTAACTTCCATAATACCTTAAGAATTCCCGCTTGTCAAATTCTTCTCTTGAAGTCGGAATCTCGCATGTTTTTTTAACTATGGTCATAAGATATACTGACAGAGTCTTTAAGTTCCACATATTTATTATTTGCCACGCCGAAACTCTAATATGAACATATCATAAAACTTGTAATTCTGAATTACTGTTGCTCAGTAAAGAGGTCTAAATTGTCCGAGGAAAATAAAATTCCTTTGGAATCGGCTATGGTGGTCAGAGCGTTAATTTCGTTGTTCAAATTATTCGGAATCAAAGGCTGAAAACATTTACACAGAGAAAAATATCGTCTAATTTCAGAGGACAAGTAATGTTACTGACGTATGTCGTATATTTTCTTTAAAAACAATGATAAAACAACTAGTATGATACTGGTAAATGCGGGGAAAGTCCCATTTATTTTCCTCAATATGAAATGCGTAAGTGATCAAATTGGCAAAGTGAGATAACACCAAAATTGTGTGGCCACAAAGATTGAAATGTATTTAGAATCGAAAAAGACGAGTGAATACGTCTGCGAACAGTCTCCTCAAATAGGGAATTCTTCATACCAAATAAACAGAGTTTATTTGGATATTTGAATAAATGCACTCTGCTTTTGACACATTTTAAAATTTCAGTGTTTCCCAATGTTGTATGCAATGGCTAAGTAATACAGTCAGGCAAAGAGAAAATGAAACATTTTCATCCGAGGATAAATCTAGGTCCCACGAGAAAGTATTAAAGCCGTTCCGAGAAGAAGTAAATTAAAATTTCCTTAATTACGACACTCTTCTCGGACATATTTTCCCGTTGTGGGTAAACTCCCAGCGTCGAAATCCAAATGCGTTAGGGGTCCCATTATTCTTCAGGAGGGTTCATCGAACATATCCCGTCAAAACCGGCATTTGCACTCATGAGCGCACCACCCCATTCTCCTACGAAAGGGTACTACCGCAGGCGATACTGATCACGTGGTAATCATTTCCGCACGGTAATAACCACCTGCGGCGCCAGCAGGAAACGATCCGATCTAATTCACGGCTGCGACGCGTCCGATATTCAACTCTGACCGCATCGGACGCCAAATTCTGTGATGTAGAAGCATCCGACTGCAAGTTTTGATGCAGAGTTACAAACATCAGAATTTGAAGGAGGAAATTATTGTTGTGTATTAAGGAGTTAAATCTACACTTAATACTAAAATTCAGTTTCTACCAGAACATCTCCATGTTTGTAGTGAACCTTCCTCGTTCTAAGCGACTTGTAGCGAGAGTCAATGTAGAGTCACCGGCGGATTTTGATTGATTGTTTGTTATTAGTTCGTGTTTCCTGGCGCGTCAACTGCTATGGTCATTCAGTGTCGCGTAATTTTCATCGCAGAAGGCGGTGGTGATGGTGACCTCCTCCAACTGGATGGTGAGGTTTGGCGCGGGATTTTGAAACTCTGTAGGTCTTTGTCGAAGCAGTGTTCGTCAGAGATCCCCTACAAGTGTTTATAGGATTTTCAGCTATTTATTTGACTGTACATTCACTGATTTAAATCGCGGTCTTTTTTTCGTCATTCGACCATGTAATATCCGCAAACTGAACCAACTAACGTTTCCAACACGGCGATCAGGTAAACGGCCCTAATCTTGACAAAGACGATATCGGTATTAGAAAGATGAAGAAACAGTTTATTGTAATGAAATTAACGAGAGCTCTCCTTCATTCTCCATTCCCCCATCCTCTATCATGGTTTTTTTCTCATTCCCGCGCGACGTACTTCACTTACCCATTCGTGCTTTCATTCACTCACTCATACACCCACTCAATCGTGCTTTCATTCACTCACTCATACACCCACTCAATCGTGCTTTCATTCACTCACTCATACACCCACTCAATCGTGCTTTCATTCACTCACTCATACACCCACTCATTCGCGCATTCCCTCGCTTTCCCATCCACTCGCGTCTATATTCACACAATTACTGTCTCACCCACCCACTCACGCATTCATACTCTCACCGTCCAACCCACTCACGCTGTAACTTGTTCATCACCTAGTAGAGCAATCGCTCACTCACCCACGCACTCACTCACTCACTCACTCACCACACGCATTTTTTGTTGCTTCAATATATCTGCGATAAGTAAGGCTCGGATCATGTCACCACTGTTCTGCTTTACCTGCCAACCTGTTCCAAATTAATAATACAGTGTTGGCGATTATGTTTGACACTCCATTATGTCAAACATTTCACAACCTCCCCAACCCGACCATGCTACTATAAGGTATACTCTGAAATGAATTTATGATTTTTTTGTGAAAGTACAGTATAAACTGTGTGTGACGTATGGGGTAGAAATAAAATATGAAACGTTTTCCTGAGATTTATTACTAGCTGTAGTAGTTTAGTACAATTTGCAGCAATTTGCTGAATGACACTGCACAAGGCAGATTATAAATTCTGAATACATCGGACTCCCCGTTTAATTTGATTTTTTAGTATTACGAACAAAATAGTAACCCATACTCACAGCTATATTCTTGCCAAAACTAGCAAATTACCCCGAATTTTGTTTGTTCTTTTATACATTGCGCGGCGTGTAGAAACGTATCCATTTGTCATTCCCCAGGTGGGTTGCATTATTCGGTATTTCCTGTTTTGACACCAGATGGTAGAATCTGATGAGTGCATGAAAAAAGATAAGGATGCAATTTTTGTTAACATTTTTGTTAATATGTTGATCAATTTGTACAGTACCAACAGAATCAAAGGACATGAATTTTCAAAACAAAGAAAAAACGCAAATGGTTTAGGCAAGAAAGTTAAACAAGTAAAGTTGACTATAATCCCCCATAGTTTGAGATCTGAAAGGTCGAGGACCCACTAGACTGCGCTGAATGCAAATACACGGAGTGCTGATCTCAGTTGACCAATCGAATTATCGTTTACTGTTGGGTGACGTGCTCAACATTTAACACTAGTTTGCCTGCTGTTGTCTCAGCCTTATTTTATTCACAACGCATTAATTAAAACGTCTCACAACGTTACAACCCTTGTCAAGAAATTCTTCGCACGAGGGATGATTCGCAATCCTTTGAAAATCCATTGCGGAAACAATATTGCCTGCCCCCTCTCCGCGAATGATCCTGCATATACAAACTTATGGGAGACGCGTGAGAGAAAATATGTTGTTGTGAAACTCAAGAGGGAAACAAACACATTTTCACGAGGTTGCTATCATCTTCTTGAACTAGCATGTGATTAACCTACACGTAGCTTAAATCCAACGTTTGAAGATATTGACATAAAAAATAATTGTTCTAAATACACTCACACATTTATGAAGCAGATCATGTGCAAAATATTTTGTGTTCTTGCCTGGAATATCATATTCAGATCATGAAACAGTGAAGAGACCAAAATATGAAGTAAACTTTATAATAGTTTGCATTCATCTTCCATATTTTAAATGAATGGATATTTGTACTTCCTATTCAGGTTTTCGTGCCATATGGATACAGGTGGTTCAGAATAAATATTACAGAAATTTAGGGCATGCAGAGAGCTCAAAAATTATCACTTTATGCCTTTAAACATACGGTGGGCAATTCATGTAACGAAGTTAGCGTGTTATGTACACGGTATATTTCGGTTCGCGCCTGTTTGTAAGTAGTACATCCTGCAATTGTTCAGCAGACTGGCATTTAGCAGGCTCACGAACTGTCAGAAGTTGACCTACCCACTGGGAATTACAGTACTGAGATTTTGTCTTTATTTCTCAGCTTCGAGAAAGGAAAGTTCTCATAATGTTGGCCATGAGGTTTGATGCACGAGTAGTAACTATGCGCTATTAATGCTGTCTTGTTGTTATGTTCAGAAAATATGGTATGATATACCGCTACCGTGGTATCAGTGCGCTCACTTGCCTTTATTATTGCCACATTCTGTGGTCTGGCTACCTTAGAGATAGAAATATCAGGCAGTTTCATCGTGACAATTATTACACAAAGATTTTTTAGACTGCATTGAGGTGCTATAAGTGCACTATTCTGTGCTATAAGTAAAAATAAAATGTTATTCAAAATTTAAATATGGTATAAATACTGTGTAAAATTAGAAGAAAATAAGTAATTACACTAACAGTAATTAATTAATCTCTCTCAATAGAAGAAAAGGCACGCCGGTTGCCATGAATTTCAAGCAGATTTGTTTAATTTATCTTACCACGCGTTACAAGAAATTAAAGAACTTCCTTTCAAATTAAGAAACATACGGGCATGTAGCCGGAATTATCGATGGAATTCTCTGATCATTCGAATCGATGATCATTCTCTCAATTTTTTTCTTCAAAACGTGAGATGTGTTTGCGCGACTCGAAACTATCTGAATGTTCATTCATCAAATGTAAACATAATTTCATTGAAATATTACGAGAGCTGAAACACGTGTAACGACTATTTGGTCGAAGGTCTGATGCCAATAATGCTGTTTTATGTCAGATAATAGACTGCCAAAAAACGAACAACAGCATGAATTGCTCGGTTTGACTGCCAACATTACGTTTTGAATTATATTTCTTACAAAAAGAAAACCGTGTAAATATGTATGGTTCAGAGCGTGGCCATTGGAATTTGCTCCGGTTACCTTCAGAAGCGTTCCCCACTCAAACATGCGTGCATGAAAGAAACATATCACGAGATGATCAGATTCAAATAGAAGCATAGTTGCACTGCAGCGTTTTTGCTCATTTCGTAAGAGAAACTGGGCTGATAGGATTGCAAAGAAGTCATCCAGTTTCACGATATTAATAGCGCTCGCTGCGATTGATTCCGGCACGCTCGTCAGCCGAACGACAAGCAGATCCACGGCGTCGGTCCCAGGTTCCCAGTTCCCCTACCGATTACTCCTTCCACAACCAGCAGACTTTGTCACCTTCGCTTACATTTTCCCCCTTCACAGCTTCCCGAGGGCTAGTGCTGGTTCTCCTTAGATCTGGGCGAGTTTAGATCAGGGCGAGTATAGATCAGGGCGAGTATAGATCAGGGCGATTATAGATCGGGGCGAGTATAGATCGGGGCGAGTATAGATCAGGGCGAGTGTAGGTCAGGGCGAGTGTAGATCAGGGCGAGTGTACATCAGGGCGAGTGTACATCAGGGCGAGTGTACATCAGGGCGAGTATAGATCAGGGCGAATATAGATTAGGGCGATTATAGATGAGAGCGAGTGTGAAGGGCACGCTCACACAAGCAGTTACCCAACCCAACGTTTTTAAAATTTTATTCCTTTTTTTCTTCGAAAGAGTTATCACATGACCACATCACAATTCAGAGATGTATTGGCATTGTCATTATGAAATCACTTTTTTTTACTTCAAGCGTGTGTTTTTTTATTTCAAAAATATTTCTTGAGTTTCCTCTCCCAAAAAGTACCCTATAAAATACACTACCAATGAAACACATTGTGGGTCCGTCCTGATAAGTTGGTTGGTTGGTGTAACGTTACGAACGCCATTGCTTTCCTTAATCTTAGTAACATAATTTTGGATGGATGTACATGGATGTAAGTAGAAAATGCGGCGAGAGCTTCCATTAGAAGCAGAAGGAATAGTCGGCGCCGCCTATGGTGTGTTTTTCCTGCGCAACGAGGGAGTAGCTAAGTGCTTTTAGTTGAGTGACTAATGTAATAATTACCAGTAAGAATTCTTTTAGAGCTGCGTACTTTCAAACATGTCATAATTATATGTTTAAAACTCTAAAATGAGACACAAACAAATCAACATTCTTATCAAAGCGCATGTAACAGAGCCAAGGTTGTTGCTCTCGTACACTTATTGCATATGGAGGGAGTTGTTTTGTTTACCGACGTCTCAAATATGGTGTTTTCAGGGCAAGAATGGACGAGCAAACAACTGAAGGACTATTGACAAAGGCTGGCTTTATCTGCCCGAAACGAAAATAAAACTAAAACAATCGTCAAAGAGTACACTAACAGAAAACTTCCACCTACGAATTCGTAAGTAAAAGAAACAAATTAAAATGATCATAATATTATAAATTTTCATCCAAACTTGATGACATTGATGCGCCCTGCAACGATTGAAATGATTTGGATTTTTATGGTTTGGATGGTTTAAACGATTTGGAAATAAATTGAATTCACTTCTCAGCACTTTCTGGCAGTAACCAAATAAAAATACTGTTTTCATTTTTTCAATCCAGAAATTTTACATTGAAGTGGACCAAGTCACATTGAAGTCTAGTATATTTTGCATATTTGTGATGTATTTATTACTTTATCCTTCTTTGTATTTTTTTAATTACTTTCGTATTCATAAAGTTTATCCCATTTTCCATTCACCGATCTGTATTTACACTGTTTTATACTTTAACATTCTTCAATTGATCCCTATATTCTGTTATTTCTGAATATACCTAACTTACGAAATGAATGAGAAAAAGTATGAAGGCTGAGGAACAATAGTTGCACAGGTATTTGCTTAAACGACTTGAAATAATTAAAAGGGGCGCAAATTACGCATAAGATTTATTGGAGGACGATGCATGTGAAGGAAACATCTGTTATGTGTGGTACCATTTCTGGTTGTACAAGTCCATTCACATAATAAGTTTTAGATATCATCACACAATGCAAGTGAAACAGATAAAGATGCAAGAACGCAAATATGTTTAATGCAAATTTATGACTCTACAATATAATTCATGGTCAATGTGACTGAATATGCAATTATTCTAAGCAGTACGTACATAGATGTTCTTTGAAAATCCCTTCATCCATATCTGCGCATATCAGTAATACAACTTTCCGGTATTAGTATATGTTACGTAATATTATAATTCAGCAAAATGTCTTCCTATTAACACATCTCAACCATAATTTGAAAACTCATTACCAATCGTAGCGTATAATTGGGAAAACTAATTCTTACATTAGTACATCAACATTAGTACACAAAGGGACAACCCCCAACTGCGTTCCTTACAGCCAGAAACATCGCCCAACATTGGTATGTAATTCTAAGAAGTTCATACTGCCGTGACGCGGCTTTGCCATCAACCTACTGCGATCTGATATCTCCAGGAAGAGTTTCTCCGGCAAAAGAAGTGCGGAAAATCGAAATTTGCAATTTCACAAACTGCCGAAATAATGCAAAACTAATATTTTCTAAAAATTTATCTAATCTTATTTAAAGATCTCATTTTGCAGAACAGATTTTTCTAGACAAAAATTCTCTTACCAATTTGGTAAATTTGCAATGTCATTTTTTGCATTTTTCGAAATTACAGCCAGTTTACCGAAAATGTGTGTTGTACAATTTTTATAATTGTATTTTAGTCTATTCGCGAATTGAATTTTAAAAAATTTCGAGAGTTGAGATATTTTTAAAAGGTTTTATTATATATTAAAATTTATTTTAATTTTATTATAAACATAATTTTTATAATTTAAAATTGTACATAAATGTGCTTAAAATTATAATTTTTAGAATAGAATTTATTGAAAAAACCTCAATCATCAGTATTGTAGTTTTGCAATTCAATTTTCCGCAATTTTCGAAACTAGAAAGAGTTCACAAAAAATGGAACCTGCCCCGTTTTTTATAACGGTACTTTGCTCTATTCGAGAGAAATTGATTAATACTACAACACAAATTACAACGATTTTCTGTGGTATAGCACTTAACGCGTTTTCCTCATTCCATGCTCCAATCTTTGATTAATGGCAATTTTTCTCCGCATTTAAATAAATAGTAATTCATTTTACACCAGAGTAACAAAAAATAATGTTCGGAATCATTTTTTTACACTCGTTTTCTCGACGAATGCCTATGATTTTTTATAAACAAATAATTGCTCTTGAAAGTTCCTTAACAGTACAGAAATTTCGGGTATTACAGAATGCAATTTACATTTTAAACAATATCTTAACTAGGTATTGTTTAAAACGTGACAAAAAATATACATCCTCAGACACACAAAAATGTTTATGAAAACTTTTTTCACTAATAGGGACCCCAAAAAAATTCATCAAAATCTTGACGATTGTCTTCAGAATTATGTCTCTTCTACGAATACAGGGAAGTAGAATTTATCCTTTAATTTAATAACTATAATTTAATCTTTCAATTTTAGATTTCAAATGTACTTTTAGCGATTAAATCATCTGCAATTTAGCTTAATATACATCTTCACATTTTATACTCGTGTCAGAAAACGTAAATAAAAATATTTTCTTGAGAGTAGAGGAATATAAATGTTATCTCTCTATCCAGATGAAAGTACGAAACGCTAACGTTCGTGTCGATCACACGAACACAAAACTGGCCGAAACTAAGATGGGACTAAGTGTAAGAAGTTTACAAGTGTCCCGAAAAGAGAAATAAATTTATTCCTCTTGAAATGTCCCTCGATGGCAGAATGTTATGGATGAAACTTTCCTTGAGAACCGTGGTTCTATTGGCTGATTGATTATTTCATGTTACCGGCTGCATCAACTGATGTGGTCTTTAGGTCCGTGACGTATAGTGCATGTTTTTATCACGGGAGGTGGTGGTGGTCTGCCCCCGCTGGATGCTCAGATCCGACATCGACCTACACGTAGACTTGCGAGGTTTTCCACAAGCAGGTGTCTCCCACCAGCGGGGGACTGCCCCAACTGAGACAAGTTCTACGCTCCGGTCTGGTCTCCCCGATATGCGTGAGAGAGTAGTGCGTGTAGGTGTATACGAAAGTGGTGAAGATAAGTGGTGAAGATTGCACGCTGGTTCGGCTGGTTTTGATCGGTGAAATCACGGAAAACTGCCGATCAGACCAGCCGGCCGCTAGAATGTCCTCCGAAAAGCGCCTGAATTCGACCTAGCTGTGTAGATAGTGTCGAAAATCCTACCATTGGTCGGACTCGAACCCTACGGCCTGGACCTCCCCCAGTCAGAGGAACTGGAGTGACATCAGCTGATAGGTTATTAACTGTTCGAATTCTTTTACACACAATAATGGGCATATCCACGCGACGATTTTTCATGTAACATAGTTTCTTCACCCATTCCCAATATTATCTTCACCATTTCAATAAGCTATGTATTAAACGTTTTCGTAATGATGGATCTTGACGTTCGAAAACTGGAAAGCGGGTGAAATTGTGAGTTAACAATAATGAGCTAATACTGAAACTTTCTGTTGGTAATATAAAGCATGTGAAGGGATAAGGAAGGTACTAACACATTGATTATAATAGTGCTCGGAACGACCTCATAAAGAAGAAGAATGTTTGTTTAATAGAGTTCGAATAGCCTCGTTGTAAGCATTAATTAAAGAACTCATGCCGTACCACATCAAATCATTGATCAATATCATGGGCATGAAAACATCTGCAATACATAACAGTGCAATCACTTCAAATGTTCCCATAGGCGAAACAATCGAGAGAGCACAAAAGCAATTTCCACATATTTTTTGAACATGTATATTGCAAACATCTTTTAACACATTTTATGTAGTATTCAATTTTCACTCGCACAATCTATATAAAACATCACCCACATACATATACGTCAGTATTTTTTTATAACATTTCATATTCACCAATAAAAGAATCAGAAAAATGTGTTTTTCTCTTCATGCAATGTACTTTCGTGCGGGGATGAGACACATTTACATAGGAATATTTTTAAGCTTTAACTTCGTTTTATTTGTCGCACAATAACACAGTTCTTTTAAGATATTTCAGTTTTTCGAGTACGTAGACAGTCTAGCAGCTGAAAAGAGGTATGACACTTTTCAATATCCAAAATTTTTGAAAACGTGTATCATTTTATAGGGAAACGTGTAATAGATTAAAACAGTCAAATGTAATTTGTACATAAGGAGAAATTGTAGCATTTTTAGATTATTCAGTGAATGAAATTCTTTCCAAATATTTATGTTGCGTTTCTCGTACTTGCATTAATATTCGAAGTAAGAAACAAATTTCTAAAGTTTCAGGTAGATAAATCATTATTTCAGGTTGCTGTGATAATTTTGTCAACAAATTACACATGACCATCAAATTCGGAATAGCTGAATTGAAATACCTTTAGCACGTCCTGTCTGCCGAAGCAACTGTCCGGACCACAAAAATATAACCGGACATTTTTTCGACAAGTCATTGCCCATTGCTCCCTTCCATACTGATTCCTGGAATCCACCCATCGAAAGAACTTAAACCACGTCTCGCTTTTCAACACAAGATACTTAATATTTGAAGCAAGACGCCAGGCATATTCGATTGACAACTTGAATATTTACTGTTTGAAAAGTAGAACTATATGGAAAATCACCCGAAGATTGTTTAAATATTCTCTTTTGCAAAATGTTTCCTGAAATCCATTCAAAAATTATATTGATAACTTCAGAATGAAAAATTGTTTTGTTTCATTATTAAATGCATTTGAAAAGAAACAGTTAATAGTTGTCGATTCAAATGCATTATCACATAGTATCGTATATTAATCCATTAATCTCTATCTTATACACTGAGACTGCACAATGAACCATTACCAAACTTTGAAACGTTCATTCACTTAGATATACAAATAAACCAACAGGTTGTCGTCCTTACAGAATACATACGCGCACAATAACATACACTCCGTACACTTATGAGGAATAATTCACGTTTCAAATTAAAATATGGAACGAAAATACATGTTATACTATAAGATAGGCAAAATAACTATGAAAAACTGTTAACACGGTTGATAACGTTGTTCTCAACAAACAGATTTGCGAGAAAATAATTCCATTAAAACTGACGAATGAATTGTATGACAGCGCAATACGTACATGGAAGTCAAAAAACAATTGAATAGTCAGTTTCACTCGTCGAGTTGTCCAAATGGCATCTATTCTTCTAAAATGTATCTTTAGTCAAACATATTGCTTTCTCATTCAACAAACTATTCCCTTGTCCCCAATTATTTTGCAGAAAACTCAACGAACGATACATGGGTGTGTTTCTTCACACAAAACGTACACCACTGACACTACTGCTTCTTACCAACACAATTTCTTCCAGAGCGTAAAAGGAAACAGAGATATCTTGATTCGTACTACAAAATGTTTACAAACATGAACACTAACCAGTGTTGTTTCCTTCTCTTAACAATTTGAAGTAATGTTAGTGGAACTTAAACTTCAGTTTGCGGACGTAATTAGAATCCACAATCACGTACACCTTCAAAATGTAAGCCGAACAATGCAAAATCATCAACAATTTTAAACATAAATAAAGAAATAAACATTTATCGGAAGCAATTACGATTAACAAACACGTACACTGTCGCAATGTAAACCGAACAATACCAAAGCATCACGAAACAAACATTCGAAAACTCGCAAAAAGCAAACTAAACGCCAACAGCGACGAGCATCCGCGTGGCCAACGCAGCCTACCTCGTGTGCGGGCGCGAGGGGCGCGAAGGAGACCTTGGGCAGCACCGGCTGTCGCTCGTCGTCTTCGTCAAGGACAGCGCGGGGCGCACCGGTCGACTGCGGGGCTGTGCGATCCCTTCGCGGCGAGCGCGCGGCCGCCACTACGCCGAGCTCTGGCGCGCGCCCTTCGTCGCCGCCTCCGCCGCCGCCGGCCCCGGCGCCGGCGCGCTGAGGTTCGCGCCCTGCGCCTGCGCCTGCGCCCCCAGCGCTCGCGCCCTCCGCTCGCCGCGCGGGGACGCCACGGCGCGCCGGGTTGCCTGGGGTCCGGAATGAAGGGCCATTCACAATGAAAACGTTCACGTACACGTGAGGGCGTGAGCGTGTGCTTTTTGACATCAACGTGGGCCTATACAATGGCCGTCAACGAAAACGTGAAAAACGGCTACATATCGATATCAATATAATAAATACTTGTAGTACTCTGCGCTGCCAGTTGTTGTCTGGGAGAGTTGTATTGCTTTCATTGGTTGTTTCCTGCCCTTACTTCCATCAATACCATCAAAATCCTTACAAACGAACCATGGCACGTTCGCGATTTTGCCTTTCCCATTCCTGTCCCATCTTGTCATTTTACACGCTGATTTATACTCACTACAATACCAATCAGGATAGGATACCTGTCAGGCGCTTTGATCTGGTTGAAGTGATTCCCCCCTAGCAGAAACACCTCGGCGCCCCATGTTGCCTGGGTCCGGAATGAAGGGCCATTCACAATGAAAACGTTCACGTACAAGTGAGGGTAGGTGTATCCTTACGAAGGAGCCATGGATCGCGATATTTCCTTCCTCATCGCTGTCCCCTCTTCTTACACAGATGCATATTTATATTCACTACAATACCATGCATGACGTGAAATCAGTCGAGCGCCTAAAGCTTGTCCCGGCTGAAGTAACGCCCCGCTATCGGAGATCCCTGGAGAGGGAGAAAATCCACAAGTTGGAGAGTAAGTCGGCGCCAGATCTCACATTCCAGAGAGGAAGAAACATCCGGGGATATAACATGTGCTCGCGTTATGTTTACTTTTAAGTTACATTGCGAATGTCCCTTAAGGATATCTACGCGGACGGAGTCCAAAATATGCATCCTTGGATGGGAGAAGTACAGAATGAACGGAGCAAGAAAAGAGATGGGCTGAATTGGTGAAGTATGAAGGTAAAACTAAGGGAGTGGGTGAGAGCAGAGAGACGAACAGGTCAATTTTGACGGGAAGAGTGAGGAGAAAGAGGTGATGAAAGGGGTGAGAGGGATCATGAGTCTAGGAAATACATGAGAGTGGAGTTGAGGAGAGGGGAGGAGAGGGGGTAGGGAGGGGGAGGGGAGGGGGAGGGGAGGGGAGGGGGGATGGGGAGGGGGGAGGAGGGGGAGGGGAGGGGAAGGGGAACTATGAAAAATATGATGGTAGAGGTGGGATATTATAGGGGTGGAGCGAAGGGGTGAGGGGGTGAGTAGGGCGAGGGGCGCGAGGGCATGAGAGCGGCGAGGGGGACAGAGGGTGAGGAAGGCAATAGGCGCGAGGGGGCGATAGGGACGAGGGGGCCGAAGGAGGCGAGAGTGGTGAAGGAAGCAAGGGGGCGAAGAAGGTGGGGATGAAGGGCGGATGAGGAGGGAATGAGGTGGGGTGAGGTTGAGATGAAGGGATATGGGTATGAGACAGCCTCGTGTAGGGGTAATGCAGAGTGATGCAGGTGCAATATGGAGTGAGTGGAGCTCAAGCAGATTAAGGGGGAGGAAACGTGAAGATTAGGTGTGGGGTGAAGAGGATAGTAGATGGGAATGGTCGAGAGCGAAACGAGCAGGTTGTGAGTTTTGAGGGTTGTCCGGTTTCTTAGAGATTCGAGAACGGTTATATGCAGAGGTGCAGATGTAAGAAAGATATGTTGAAAACTAGGCGATCAAGAATGGCTGTGTGGTGCGAGGATGAAGGCGAGGAGAAAGGCATCAACGAACACGCGGCAAGGAGAAGAGGAAGTAGGAGTGGGAATAGTGAAGTTGTTTGCTAATCGTACGGCACTATTTGCAAATGTGAATAACTAGCTCACAGTGACCATGTAGATTTCAGGGTGGCGTTAAACTGAATAAGTTGCTGTTGAGCCAGCAAAAATACACGAGTACGAGGTGCGAAATTGCGAATGATGGAGATAACGAGGTTGATATGTGGAACCACATGTTAAAGTTCTAAATTTTGTAGAGAAGTATAGTGTTTTTCGCGAGTTACAGTAGAATGAGAAGGGAAAGACGGGAGTGGGATAACTAGGATGCAAGAAAAATCGCAACCTGAAGTGGCTACTGGTAAGTAGTGTCAGTCTGTACTGGTTCAACAATCTCTGACGGGACTAGGGTCTACCAGCCGTGTCCCGGCCTTGCGCCGTTTTCTGGTCTTCTCAACCTGAGAAATGAGCTTTATCATCGTCACACTGCAACACATACAGAAACATTGTAAGGAAGGCGGACACTACAATCTGCTCTGACCGGGAATCGAACCTAGAATCGCGTCATGGAAAGCGAGCTGGCTGACCAGTGAGCTACCCGTGGGGCAGCAAGTAGAGTAGAAAGGAAAAAGGTACGACGACAGCATCGGGTCAATGGTCGTATGTAGGGAAGTAGGTGCTAGGCCAAGAGGTGCAGACTACGGCGACATGAATGACAGCAGCTTGGTTGAGAGAGGAGTGGAAGAGGGGCGCCAAGTGCGGTCCACCAGAGGGGGAGGCGTACTGACAGCATGCTAGTGAGAGAAATATACCGTTTGGGGTAAAATTTCATCAAAAAGTATTTTGGAAAAGACTTCCTCAAATTTTGAATTATTTTTGCTTTTTATATATAGAAATTTCTATCGTGAATTTAATAGACTAATAATTTCCTAGTTAAATTAATAGTCAGTCAAAAACATTTAAATAAAATGTCTTTAATTTTTTAAATTTCAATTCTCATTTTTGCATTAAACCTCATACGTTTTGTGTTATATTAAATAACTCATAACTACGTGTACTTTTGTTTTTCAGAAAAAAATTCTGAAGAAAGTTTTGGAGCTGGGTTTCTCCAACTTTTCCTTTAATTTTTACACGATTTTATTTCTTGTTTTCCCCAGTTCCTTCCCGCCATCAATATGACACAAAATTCCAAATTATAGAAGCAAATCTTCCAGTCTAGCAACGCTGGGGAGGGAGGGTAAGGTCTCTCGATTTATAGATAACGGCTGTCCGTTGATTTTGTATTCTGCGCGCTGTGTCGCCCCGTATATAGGCAATCCCCACTCGTCTCTAAAAGAAAGAGGTATTGACATCTTTGAAATCGTAATGGTGCAAAATCGTATTCTAAAGATGTTTGATGGTATAGTAACACAAACGGCAACGTATTTTAATAATTATTTATCACATCATGAGACAAATGAAGGACTTGAACGTCTTAGGAAAGTAACACGGCAACCAACATCGGTCACAGCAAGTATTTGTATATGTGAATATCAGTCATCTTGTTACTTCGCCAAGCTCTTCATAAATATGAACTAGACAGTATACTTACTTAAAAGATAATCCACTCTTTCACCAAAAAAGATGTATGCCCAGCGGGGTGCTTGCCGTGGCTGGTGTGGGATTTCTTATAATTGCCGTAAGAACATCAAATTGTATCTAAGTGTAAAATGGAAGCAAGTTTATTTTCATCCACGCCACTCCTCGCATTGTCTGGCCCCTCCTCTGGCTTCTCCCAGTCCACTCCATCCCAGACCATCCCTGCCAATTTCTCGCCCAACGCTACACATCGCGCCATATTCTACCTCCTCCCAACGCGCCCCAACGCGCCCCAACGTATCCCAGCTCGTCTCAGCTCGTCCCAGCCGGTTTCAGCTGGTCCCAGCTCATCCCAGCCCATCCCTACCCACACTTGCCCATTCCTGTCTATCCCTTCACATCTCCATGATATTCTAGAGCTCAAGAAAACGTGCACAGATTGAACTTCGCCCCATATGTCACAAGGCTTTTTACTGTTCACTAATGTTATTGACAATCCTTTAATATTTTATCAAACCATGCATTCTCGTCGTTTCAGTGTGTACTACATTGTATTAACATACGTCCTCTATGACATAATAATGCTTAATAAAATGCTCCCATTCAAAACGCATGACCAATTTAATTATTATAAGATTATACAATAAATTATTTTATATATCAAATAATGCCCTGGTTTTAATAAAACTAAGCAATTAACTAACCAATGAATATAACAAGGTATTGTTCACCATTGGAAAGTTTGAATAATATCTACAACTCGTAGGTAGTACCTGTGCTGTAGTACCATGGGTTAGAAAAAGTCAATGAAATTCACAAAATTGATTCGGTGCAATTGGATTTATGAAATATTCCTAATGTGAATTCCAAGACTTTCAGATTTCGCTTTGTAGCTTTCAAATTGCTTACTTTGATGATTGAACGCAATCTAAGTAGTATTTGCATATAAACGCCCTTTCATGCCCCTAAAAGCACTCTCCATTCGCGTCCACATGCACAATTCATCTATGTGGAGGCCGCCCTGATTTATGGTGCACATTCATTTTTCGTTAGTCAAGGTTGCGACGTCAACAGACTCCGCAATACCAAACTTCATGTAGGCATTTTCTCATAATTAGCATGGCTGATAGATGATAGCGTTAAAATATTCGAAAACGCCATTTTTGGAGAACTCAATCTTGAAATCAGTAGAAAATGATCAACAGAATTAATTTGGCGAGATGTGCATACCCCTGAAACTAGTAAAGCCTAAACAGAACATAGTTGTTTGCATTATTTGTAACGGCTACGTTAACTCAATAAGATTCAACCATATCTCAGAAATATTTCACATCTATCATTCATGTATTAAAAAACGAATGTATTTCCCGCCCCACTTCCGTAAACAGTACAAATTTTATAAATCTCTTAACTCGGATTTGGGATTCATTTGTTTGAAGAAGTTTTGTAACTTAGGCATCAAAAAGCTAGTGTGTGTATATATATTTCAATGAGTCATACAGACTCACTGCACAGCACGGCCCTTGCGTCACGCTGAATCAGCATATTTCAAGGCAAAGAGTGCATCTTTGCACATTCGCCACGCGCAGCTGCGTGCGCGCCGCAAACCGAGAACCGCCAGCGTCCGTCCCCGAAAGGCATCATTCCATCCCTTTGTGTAGCAGTATGTGATTGACAAACAAAACTGTTACATTAAGAGGCGAGAGCAGCCCACCATAAATGCCTAAGCAACTATAAATCACTTGCCTCCAAAGAAGACTAGCCCATGGAAAGCTTCGCGACGTAATAGGTCGGGCACTTTTCGAGAGGGGTGGGAACGGAAAATCGCAGGAGCACAAGTCGCTAGAAGGACGGACTGTTGAGGCGATCGGTTGGCTCAGGGCGCTCCCTTCGTGATTCAACGGCGATTACAGCCGTACGGAAACTGTCGATAGTCTTAAGCCATTATCTTCTCGCATCGGAATGCATTCCGGATGCCGGGCTAGAACAGATAGCGTAACACCCACAAAGTACACGAGAGGGTGTGCAGCCTAAATATTCGGTTGCCAAACATAGTACGCGGTCCAGGCGACGTATGCATCGACCTGTGACCCGCGCATCGAAAGTTGCTGTTCCAATCCCGCGGACGGCCGTGAATGGTCCTGCACATTGTCCTGCCCAGCCAGGCGACGTGTTCCTGCCGACTACAGGAGATGTCCACGGTTCTCCAACGGGTCATCCGCTGCCACCGGCCTATATCTGACGTGCAATCCTTCGGAGTGAAGTATCAGAAATCCATTCATCCATTCCCGTAAGTGTTCACGTTCATTTAGTTAACAGCCAGAGTAAAGCCCTAAAGGGAATATTATGTAAAAGAGGATTTACTGATAGCAATAAACGTGTCCCCGCCATTTTGGTCAGGTGGCCACACAAGAAAAATGTGCATTATTTAATAGCTAATAAGCAAATGCAACAAATTCGACCGAGGGCGCTCATCCCTGCAGATGTCTCATGGCGGGCACCCAGATCACAGGTAGGCATACGCTTGGCGCCCTCCTTAATAAATTTAGCGAATACTCTTGGTATCTGGAAACGACCGTCGCACCTTCAGTGTGACGGCAGCCCCTCCCCTATGATAGTGTGACTCGCAGAGTTTGTTTTATAACTTTTTCATCTTATGGTACTGATATCTACATTTTCATGAATGATTGTGAGTTTGCTTCCTATTATTACATCAACTACATCGTTGGTGCTGACCATGTATTTATTAAACCCTAGCGGAATCCGGCAGACATTGTCCTGCCCTCTCTCGCTCGCTCCGTCTCTCCCTCTCTCCCGCTCCGTCTCTCTCTCCCGCTCCGTCTCTCTCCCGCTCCGTCTCTCTCTCCCGCTCCGTCTCTCTCTCTCTCGCTCCGTCTCTCCCTCTCTCTCGCTCCGTCTCTCTCTCTCTCTCGCTCCGTCTCTCTCTCTCTCTCGCTCCGTCTCTCTCTTTCTCGCTCCGTCTCTCTCTCTCGCTCCGTCTCTCTCTCGCTCCGTCTCTCTCTCTCGCTCCGTCTCTCTCTCTCGCTCCGTCTCTCTCTCTCGCTCCGTCTCTCTCTCTCTCGCTCCGTCTCTCTCTCTCTCTCGCTCCGTCTCTCTCTCTCGCTCCGTCTCTCTCTCTCTCGCTCCGTCTCTCTCTCTCGCTCCGTCTCTCTCTCTCGCTCCGTCTCTCTCTCTCGCTCCGTCTCTCTCGCTCCGTCTCTCTCTCATTCCGTCTCTGTTTCTCTCTTTGCGTCTCTGCCTGCCTGTCTCCCTCTACTTCTCTCTGTGTCTGTCCCCCCGAGCAAAATTTCACAATCGCAGGGGCAGAATATGCAATGAAGGCGCTCTTTATATTCGTGATTCAGAGTACCGTGGGTTGCGTAAACCGCCCTGTTCAGAGGTGCTTGAGTCAGCCTAAAATCACAACCAGCGTTTATGTGCGCAGGCATATGCACATTCCCATTGTGATATGCCTATATTATTCCCACAAGTGCAAGCAATAAGTTCACAAACATTTATCGCAATCGGATCAACGGTACGGCAGCGCATTAAGTACGAACCAACCAACAAACAAACAAAGAAACATTGTTTTTTATATATTAGATGTCAGAAACGGTACAAAATTTCCAAGTTCACAAGTTGGTATGGGATTTTATAACGGTACACACTACCGTGAAGTCTCACTTTCCGGCCAGCTTTGAGGCACGTAAACATCTGAAATGCGACATAATATAAAATAAAAGACTTTACAATTAACGGCCCGTTAACAACAATCGAAGTAAATGAGTTGCAGCTCAAGATTGTGGATGAGTTTAATGTATATGGTTGACCATAAAACTCGCTACCTAGTTTACACTCATAACCTAGTAACTCATAACTACCACACCTAGTTTACACTCATAAATCGCGTCCGTTAATTGGTCTATTTCGGCGTAATGAAGTTAATGACAATTTGGTCACGTTTCATTAGTACTGACCAGTGAAGACCAACAGTTGATCAGAGAAATTTCACAATGCACTTTATATTGTCTTACTTTTTCATATAAATGTAAAGAAATATTGTAAAGAGAAAATACATAAAATGTGTATATTTTCATGGAAGACAAATTTTATTTTCGTATTCAATAAGATGACTTTAGAGCAATTCAAGGTGTTTCCTGTGTATGGCAGTGCTAACTATAATATTTCCCTTTGAATGCATATCAACTAGACCACAGACCTCGGACTCAGGCTCGCAGTGAAGCGTCTTCTGATTTGCACAACACGACCGACTGAGCGTAATGAAACTTGCGGTCAGAAGTCTACTCTGCATATGTATGACGGAATAATTACGCGAAGGATGTATTAGTTTCATTATTTGAAACGTATTATTCATTATATCGAAGATATATTACCAATTCAAATGAATGAATAGCAATACCTCTGTTCTAATATTACAAAACATCCAAAACTTCTTTCACTCTCCTTCATAATTTCAGGAACACAAAAATTACGTCTCATAGCTATTCACTTTTTTAACGAAATGTAAATTCTTCAGATAAGTATTAGGATATACCCGATATTAGGAGAAAAATCAACAACTAGCCAAGGGCATTAACAAATATGATTAGTATCCGGCAAATTCTTAGAGTCAAATATAGTTTCAAAGAAATGTTTACACTCTACTTTGCTGATTGTAAACTACGAAACCACTATGTAATTCAATTCCAAATGGCAAATGACAATACCATTTATGAAAACCAAGTTCTATTGAATTTCAAAGTAAAAAGTTAACCATCGGGGTATAATGATATCCTTCTATGTAAACGCTCACAACCTTAGATTATACCGAAAAAAACTATGAAAATTCTTTCCATAGCCTCGCGTGAGATGACGAAGTGTCGCATATTTTTTGCGTCGTAAGGAGAATTTTCCCAATTGCATAGTTTGCGAAACGGAATATTTTGTCAATAATAAAAGCTACAATATTATTAACATATTCGAAATCAAAAGAATGTCAAATCAGTCCTATTCCCAAATTTTAAAATAGTGAACATAACTCAAATACCGAAAAATTAAAGAATACATTCTTCGCAAGGTTCAGAACACGCAAGCTCAACATCTGGAATTAATCTCAACAGTACACTACCTGTACAAGCTCTCTGTTCTATTTTGTTTTAAATAATTTACTTAATTATTTTATTTGTTTTTTCTTTATTTAATTTTCTTATTTATTTAATTATCTTTTATTTAATAAGTTTTTATTTATTTATAGTCAAGAAACAGAAACTGAGCGTAACTGTTGGGTAGAAATGTAATCTGGGCAGGTTTTCGTCATCTCTAGAATTCCAACTACAGAATTTGGTTCTGTATCCCTCATCATGTTCAACGAGAAGAAATAGGGTCACAAGAATAATGAATATTTTAATTTTTCTATCTAACATCCCTCTGAACTCAAGTAAACGTGCACAAATTATAAAGATAAATGTTCTCAATAGGATCATTTCAGTCAGGAAAGTTAGTGTCAATAATAATCAAACCTCTCTAAAATTTGAATCGCTTTCAAGAAAAGATCTGAGGAAGTGACACTAAGTTTAGACATTATATTCAATGTAGTAATAAAATTATGAATCACATGACATATAGAATGTGATCGGGAATAAGCAACTTGTTGAGAAAGTAACTGGGTTGACTTTGACCAAAATACAGACATGATGGTAAATTCAGAATACCGTTTTACAAACAAAATCAGTCTATTAATGCCCTGGTAACAGAAATTTTGGAACTGAAAAAGTAGGTGGTAGATTTCATGGATATTTTGCCGCAAAATTTTAATTGTAGAATGTGACATGGATTCATGCGTGAACTACCTCAAATAGCTACCTCAGATAGTAAGCTACCTCAAATAGAAGTCAATAAAAAGTTCAAACCTAGAACAATATATGACGAACTCTCCGGAAAAAAAGGAGAAAAAATAGTTAATGGAAGGAATTACTTTTAGCACCTGCGAAAATTTACAAGCGGGTGAAATTAAATTGCGAAACATGAATTGTGGCGGCTATGACTTATACTCACAAAATGTACTGACCTCGCCAACGCTTTGTAAAAACTTCGTTAGATACCGGTTTCGAAAACACTGTGTTCATATTGACCTGAACTCTCCTAAACACTGTTAGAACATATTGGTTTATTCGTTAATAAATGACAAGAAAAAAATTACTTTATCATCAATTATAAGGTTGACTTATCTTTCGTCTATGTGAATGTAAAAAAAAAGGATGAATCAATGTTTCCAGACCAAGTTACACGAAAAATTATCAATGACAAGACAAGGTTCCACTTCTAATCCGAATCACGTGGCACGCAGCCTAACTCTCCCCACCCAAATGTGTAATATTAAAAATGACAAGATTATTCAGGAGTTCCATTGCGGCAGCCGACCGAGTCACATCGTGCTCCGATCGCGTGCAGTGAAACAGTTGTTACCACATTGCCATTTAGTTTGTGAACTTAATAACATTTACTTACTGGTAATCTCTTGTCCCACGAGTTGTGAGTGTCTGAAATCAACTGTATGGTCAGCCGGTGCAGCGGCTAACCTGCAAGGATGGAGCCTCCGGACATCAGGGCTCCTATAACCTCAACATCGTCACCTCAGGTATCTACTCACTCAAATATGAAAACTTACGCAAATGTTATGTCAACTGAAGTGTTTCCCACCAAGGACCAGGCCATAATTA
This sequence comes from Gryllus longicercus, assembly GCA_038098605.1. Taxonomy (NCBI): domain Eukaryota; kingdom Metazoa; phylum Arthropoda; class Insecta; order Orthoptera; family Gryllidae; genus Gryllus; species Gryllus longicercus. Next base: position 221,574 of record JAZDUA010000136.1, on the reverse strand, counting down.
TCGACTCGCATGAAGGTCTCACTATTAAAGATTACATAAACAGTCTATCCGATATTATTGACGCCAGTGAAATAAGGTTCATATCAAGAATTGCTAATAACAGAGTGTGTATCTTTCTAAGCTCTCAAGCTATAGCTGACAGCCTTACGAACAACCATAACGTTATTAAAATAAAAAACTATGAACTGAAGTTGAGACCACTTGTAACAAAGGCCAAAAGAATTATTATATCTAACGTTTGTCCCATAATCCCACATTCAGTAATAGAGAATGTACTCACCACAAAGAATATTAAATTGGCATCTAAAATTTCATTTGTAAAAGCTAGTATTCCTGGACAGGGTTTTTCCCATATTATGAGTTTCCGTAGACAAGTGTATATTGCCCCTGAAGATGTGAGTCTACTAACAGATTCTACTACTGTGTATTATGATGGCTCAACATATAGGATATTTTTTACAACAGATGAAATGTCTTGCTTTAACTGTCACCAAACAGGGCACTTGGCTGGACAATGCCCTTCACATAACACCTCTAATCAACCCAAGACTATCAATTTAGGCAGTGCTCCCATGGAATCTGAACAATTCAGGGGAAAATCCTGTGACATACCAGATCCTGCCATCAATAGAGAGAACACTGGAGCTGTAGATATTCAAAGTCACAATGATCTTACAAAAGAAATACCCACAACTGGTCCCTCACCACCTTCTAAATCTGTATTTTCTACTAATGAAGCTAAAAACAATGAAGAAATCCCAACTAAAGACAACATAGCTTCCCTTAATAATAATAAAAGATGCCTCCAGACTGACTCTTCCTTACCCTCCACTGTAAGCAACACAACTGAAACAAAGAATATGGAAGAAGTCTCAAAACAACCAAAAAAGAAAAAAAAGAAGAAAGAGAAGAACATGGAAGAGTTGATTACCCCTATCAAACACATCATTGAAGACACTCAAAATAACTTCCCCCTTAATTACATTCAGTTTAAATCCTTTTTAGAGAACTCTTTCAGTGCTAATGATCCTATACTTATAGCTGCTGATTACTCACAGGACATATCATCCATCACCAAAATGATGCATAATTTGTATCCTCATCTCACCAACAAAACCATAAAAGGCAGATTCACCAGAATTATCAAGAAAATCAACTCAGTAATTAATACTGCAGATGAATCAAGTACTGAAACAGATTCCAGTATAGAAATCAACACCAATTAATGTAATCACCCCATAGAATTTAAACCATGCTGACACATCTGAAAGTAGAGTATAATATAAAGAAGAAGTAATGATAGTCCTGCAATGGAATTTAAATGGCTTTTATAGCAGGCTAGAAAACTTACAATATTTATGCAAACTACATAGCCCTGATATAATATGTATACAAGAAACAAACTTTAAAGGAAAATCACATGGGAATATAACTGGATATACTTGTACTTTTAAAAATAGAAGTAATCCTGAATATGCATGTGGTGGTGTGGCAATATATTCCAAAATATCGATTCCCATCGAAATTCTAAAAATTCAAACTGACATGGAATTCGTGGCAATTAAAATTAATTCAACTAACCCCATATGTATCGGAAATGTCTATATCTCTAATAGGTACCCACTACAAGAAATCGAAATGCATGATATTATAAACCAGATAAAAGAGCCCTTCATAATTCTTGGAGACTTTAACTGCCATCACTCCTTATGGGGATCGTACAAAATTGATAAAAGAGGCCGATTATTGGAAAAAGTAATTGACGACCATGACAGCATCATCCTCAACTCTGGTGATCCCACACATATTAATATCAGTAACAGCAGGCTAAGTGCGATTGATCTTTCAATAGCTTCTCCCACAATAGCACAGAAATGTACCTGGAATGTTATGGACTTCCCTTACGATAGTGATCATTTTCCAATACTGATTGATATCCACGAACCAAGTGTGCCCATTAGTCATGAATGGCGCAACCCAATTCCCAATTATAAGAACATTAATTGGCTGGATTATCAGGAAAAAATTGATGAGCACCTCAACGAAGAATATATTTTCAAGGACGATAATAACATTGACCAGATAGTAGAATCATTCTGTAATATTATATCCAATTCTGCTAACTCAATGACACAAATGCACCATGGCCCGTTTAAGTTCAAAAGCGTTCCCTGGTGGAATTCTGAATGCAAAGTCGCTATTAGAAACGCTAAAAAAGCATTTAACCGGTATAAAAAAAGAAGAGATGATGATAGCCGAATCAACTATAAGAGAACTAGAGCTATTGCCCGCAGAACTGTAAAAATAAACAAAGCTAGATCATGGACTGAATATATCTCCTCAATAAACTGCCAATCGAACTCAACAGAGAGCTGGAAAAAAATCAAATCCATACGTGGTATGAAGACTAATAGTACTACACATTTCTTGCGTTGCAATGACCAGATAATTAGCGACCCCAAAATTATTGCCGAGGAATTTGCCGAAACCTTCATGTAAAATTCCAGCACTTCCAATTACCATACGGAATTCATCACTTATAAAGAAAAAGCTGAAAGTGAACCAAATATGACACCTATTGATGACAGCATCTATGATAATGACATGAATTCTCCAATTTTCATGCATGAACTACAAGAAGTTTTAAAAAAGATCAACAACTCAGCTCCTGGCCCAGACAAAATTCCAAACTGCCTAATAAAAAATCTCCCAAAGAGAGGTATTAACATTTTATTAAAAATATATAACCATATATGGCTAAATAATGTTTTTCCTGAACTCTGGAAGACTGCCACAGTCATTCCGATTCCCAAACCTGGCAAGGACCAGTCAAATAGCTATAATTACCGACCAATCTCACTGACCTGCAACCTATGCAAAATATTAGAAAAAATTGTTAACAAAAGAATAAGGTGGTTCCTTGAATCTCAACATTTAATAAAAGACAACCAATTTGGATTCAGAACTGGACACTCCACCACCTCACATCTTATCAGCACGACAACGATAATCCAAGAAGCCTTTCTTCAAGGACAGCATGTTATCTTAGTAAATCTAGACATCGAAAAAGCATACGATATGGTATGGACACACCGCATAGCTGCTAAATTACTTAGTATTGGTATCAAGGGCAATATGTTTAAGTTCCTTACCAACTTTATTAGCAACAGATGTATTCAAGTACGTGTAGGTAATAATTTATCAACAATTAAGAAACTTAATAATGGGCTACCGCAAGGATCAGTGCTCAGTGTGACTATTTTTAATCGCCATAAACGATGCTGATGATGATATTGTAAGCCCAGTTGTCGTGCGGAAATACGCCGATGATATGGTGTTACTATGCAAAGGAAGGAACTTCGATTCAACCAATGAATTAATGCAAACTGCTGTAAACTGTATTTACAAATGGTCAATGAAAACCGGTTTCAAATTCTCGACTGATAAATCTGAATGTATGATTTTTTCTAAAAAATTAAGCCCCGTCTACCCGAAACTATTCCTGGGCAACAAAGCCATTAAGACTGTCACACATACAAAAATCTTGGGCCTTATATTTGACCACAGGCTCACATGGCAAGAACATATCTCTAAAACATACGCAGAATGCAAAAATCGACTTAACATCCTGAAGTGTCTAAATCACAACAACTGGGGATCAGACAAAAATACCTTACTACTTACATACAAAGCCTTAATAAGAAGCAAGATAGATTACGGATCTATTGTATATAATTCAGCGTGCAACTCAACTCTCAAGAAACTGGACACACTGCACAATTGCGGACTCAGAATAAGCACTGGTTGCTTTCACACAAGTCCAATTGGTAGTATTCTCATCGAAGCGGCTGAAACTAACCTCACATATCGAAGACAAACCCTGTCAATCAAATACGCAATTAAAGCCAAAACATCCTTAAATAAGATAATACGTAATGATGTATCTCCTGGAATTAGAAGTGGAAATCCACAATGTTCTACACCTTTCTATAATAAAGTAGCTACGCTATTCAGCTCCCTCAACATTTCGAGGCTTCCTATAGAAAGTCAAAAGATCCCCGCTGTAAATCCCTGGACCGTCAACATCATTGAAGTCGATAAATCCCTGGTTGAAGTTCAGCAGAACAACCTTGACTTAGACGAATGGAAACTCAAATACTGCGAAGCGTATGATAAATACAAAAATAACTACAATATCTTCATTGACGGACGCAATAATACATCATTTTCTGAGGCTATTGTGAAGGATCCCAAATCTTTGGTGAAATTCCGGTTTATGAACATTGCTAGTCAGGAAAACATGTTCAACCATGCAATTCTGGAAGCGCTTAAAAAGATAACCCATAACAGTACCGATGCCACTATCATCACTAATAAAATTCCTAAAGATATCTTCAAAATATATGATGAAACACAATCCAAAACGACGGCTCGAATTAAAGAACTCCTTCATTTGATTAAACTCCAAGGCTTATCAGTAATTTTTCTTCTTTTACCTAATCAGCTGTATCCAATTATTATGACCGAAATACATAACAATGAAACTAACACAAAGATAATAATTGATCTCCAAGGAAACAATGTAAGACCTAACCCTGGATACTCCAAGCAAGATGTCATAAGATTCGTACATAGGAAGATGCTCCAGCAATGGGAACCGATATGGCGATGTCATAAGTCTAGTAATACCCATAAATCAATCGATTTATTCCTATCACTACAATCGGACCCCAAGATGACTAGACGCGAACAAGTTTTAATTACACGAATCAGAACTGGTCATTCTAAAATTACACACAGGTACTTGCTGGAGAATACCTCACCACCACTATGTGATATGTGTCAAGTAAGACTATCAATCGAACATATTATTATGTCCTGTCGTAAATATGATCACATTAGAACTATGTATTTTAATCCAAATGAAATGGAGAAAATCCTGTACTCTGTCCCCTTTCAAAAACAGATTGTCAAATTTTGCAAAAACACAAATGTCATGCTTGAAATATAACGTTATGGTAAGCCCGCCCATATCTCTAAGAGTTGATGTGTTATGATCCTACCCCGATGATATTGTATGACTGTGTTACAAGTATGTAAGACAATAGTATGTTATAACTTATATGTTATTATGTTATATTATGTTATGTTTTTATGTTATATTATGTTATGTTATTATGTTATATTATGTTATGTTTTTATGTTATATTATGTTATGTTATTATGTTATATTATGTTATGTTATTATGTTATATTATGTAAATGTAATGATGTGTAACCCTCGAAAAGATGTTATGACCATGCCCTGATTCTTCTGTATGATGATGGTATGTAAGATACGTAATTTGTGATACTGTATTTTGTTATGACCAATACACTCTGATACTTTTGTTTATGTAATGACAGATAAAGTCATAATTGTCTGTAAACACCTGTAATTAAAAATGTTGTCGCTAATAACCTTAGTCGTTGATGCGACAAAAAATAAAGAGAAAAAAAAAGATTATTCATGAGCTAATTCTATTATTTTTAATGCTATAAAATTGAGCCTCAATACATTTTCTTTCTGCGGTATTTCGAAGGCATCTGTCTTACTTGTTTATTAATTATATGGTTGACATTAAGTTATATACAGGAAGTCCCACCAACTATGGGCCATACTTTCTTAACAGTTCACGATATCAAAACGCACTTTTCGCTCAACAATGCGAAATCATGGGGCAAGTGATATGGTGTAGTGATAATGTTTGAAATATTTTTAATTTTCGAAAAATTTAATCAGTTTTCATTTTTAAATAGAACCATGTTTTGTCACTAGCAATAGATAGATCATAAAACGAGGAATGCAATGATGTAACATATGTTAATATTTTTGATGGTATTTTGAGTAGAAAATTATCCTTTTTGACATGTGATTTTACATTAAACGTTCCACATTTCTGTAGCAGCCCTCGCAACTGTCGCTTTTGAGAGGGGAGAGGCCTTTGCGGCCTCTCCCTTCTCCCCCTCTCTCCCTCCCTCTCCACTCAAAAGTGACGTCGCCGCGAAGGCCACCTTCCCCAAAAGCGACAAGGTCTGCTTCACAAAATAATGTCCGTTTCATTTAAAATCACTTCTCAGAAAATCTAATTTTATTTTAAAACTATTGTCATAATTCTAACAAACGATACATCATTGTATTCTTCTTTTTACAATCTATCCACTGTTGATGAGAAAACTATATACTAGTTTCCTTAAGAAATGTAAGATTAAATTTCTCAAAAAGTATAACTATTTCAAACAATATCTCTACAGTACATTACTTACACCAAGATTTCGCATTGTTGAAATAAAACTGCACCTCGATATCGTGAACCGTTTTGAAGCTATGGGGATAGACCATAGTTAGTGGGCCACCTGTGTACAACGAGTAATTACTAGAGCATTACTTTCCGTGTAGAAACTATGCCCCGTAATCGTACGTCTGTCTGACGGCCAGCAGTGGGGAACATTTTACCAAAGGTAATATTTATTTTAGTATTTATCTCATAACCTCTATGAAGTACCCTAATAAATTCCCTCAGAGAGAATGTAAATTGAATCTATCTGCTTATTTGACATGTGAAGAAATCGTGTAAAGCGTTAGTGGTGAACTTGTAACAGTAAATTAAATATCAAATAAAGACCAAACGGAGGAACGCAATAAATTTTGGAATTATATGTGATTCTCACCATCCAGATTCATTCGATCTCGAACAGTATTATATTTTCAACTTTCCATTACTTAAGTGATGTTTTTGGCAATTCAAATACGAATCCTGTTCGCTCAAGCCCTGAAGCAACGCACCAAATGTATATCTCGCTCTTCTGAAGCTGAGAATATTTTTTATTCCATGATATAAACACTTTAAATAACAAACATTCAAATACAAACTAACCGCGCTACAATAGTACGTACTTTCTGGCAATAGAAGCAGCTAAGTAATCATGTATAATATCGAAATGTCTAATCACGTGACACGTAACCATCATTTGCAAAATTAATTACCAATCGTAGCAAATTAAGTGCGAAAACTAATTATGTTAAAGTAATATATCAACATCAATTCGACATTTTAAAACTGCCAGAGGCATTACCTAACAATGAGAAGGAATTCTGGGAATTCTAAATTGCAGTGTCGTGGCGTTGCCACTGTATATTTCGTGAAAGACTTCAGCATCATATGTGCAACAAATTCGAATTTTCAATTTCGAAGAAACATTTCGCGAAACTTTTCGTATTTTCTAATACACTAGATCTTACTTAATGATCTAATTTTACGTAATAGATTTCTTACAAGAAAAATCCCTATCATCAATATTGTAGTTCAGCAGTGTTAATTTTTTTGCAATTTTCAAAATTGCCCAAAATGAGATATGCGTCATTTTATAACTGCTCTATTCGAGAAGGTTAAAGTCAAGGAGAATTGAAAACTGATCACTGTCTTATGGATTATTTAAGGTGTACCAGTTACACTTTGGTTCTATATTTGCTGACCCTATAAGGAGGTCAATTGTGCTGTTCATGTTCAAGTGCGTTGGGGCACCAATGTATAGCAAGATGAAATACATATCTTCTATTACTGATTCAATGCATGTAACTCTGCAGTCTGTCTTTCTTGAACCCCATAGTGTGTTATGTCCCAAATCAAGAACATACACTCTCATAAATAGTCTTTGCTTATAAGCTAAATAAACGAATGAAAGTTATTCGTTTTTACTTTTCAGTATCTTTGATGGAAAAATAAATATACTATTCCCGCATTTCAAAGTCTCTGTTTACATTTCAGAGGAAAGTTATTTACAATTCTGTACATTTTCCCCCAAGGTTTTGCAAGGAGAAAATAGTACTTGCACGTTTTTATTTAATTCATTGAGTCATATAATCAGTGTATTATTATATATCCGTTAAAAATCTAAAGCAAAAATGTAGGAGCCGTTTTTAAAAAAGTTTTTGTTTCAGGGAGAACTATTTCAAAAAACAGTCGTAACCATATTTATAAGCGCGCTTCGCTCTTTGAGAGCAAGAAATTTAAAAAAAAATAATGAACCCTTTTTAAATAACTTTAAGTTTGTAAATACTGTACGTTGTTCAGACAATACACCCGATAAAATTTTAAAAATTCATTTTGAATTTACAGGGTGTTAATTTAAACGGTATCTATTGGAGAACATCCAAGTTTGAAAAATCTCGGTAAATGATTGTTAAGAAAAGGGTAAACTTCTAACAATTTTCAAACCATTTGACGAGAAAGGGAAACACAATTGAATAGGAACATCATTTCCAATGAAAACAAACAGCGCATTTATTTTCAGAAGAAACATTTCATTGACTGATCAGCGAAACGAAAACTTAATATTATATTTTTCTACACATTACAAAGAATAATTAACAACCTTCAAGGTAACACATGCCAAATCAATTTAAACTCTCTGCTTATAGGCACTACAAAACTCTTAGCTATCCACTCCACCATAGGCACACTGCTAGTGGAGGGGTAGAAGCATTTTCAAAGAGTATAGTGCAATTGTTAGTCCTTTCTGAGCAGCACCTCGCCTCACGCCTCAGTGACGGGCAGACGAGTGGTGATTGTCAACCGTGGTTAGGTCCCAGTCCATCCTCCTATATTGCGACGCGGCGCTTTTAAGAGCCCGCCCGCAATTAAATATTTGCTATTTATACGAATGTATAAATATCGTATGTAGTTTTATGGAGCAGCAACTTACTTTCGTATTCACGGTATGTCACTGTTGTATTTCGTGTAATTGCGCACGATAAAGATGTTTGTCATTCATGTGTGCGCGCGTGCGCGTGTGTGTGTGTACGTGTGTGTATTCATATAAATGTACACGACAACAGATGCAGTATTTGTGAATAATTTTACTAAAATATTTAATGTATTGCAATGTCATACGACAGTATTTTATTTGTTATTTTTGAGCAGTGAGCATGTTGTTTGTTAAAAACCAATTTGTGCGGTTTTGTTGAGCAGCATTTTTGCAGAAGCGTACAACGAGTACTGTATGTAGAATGAAGGTAGAATCGAACTTTTTGTCGAAATTTGATAAAAAGAAATATTAGTTTTTTGTATAATAAAAACTATTTCTATCGCCAAATGAGTTACACGCTTGGCTCGTATCTCTTATCTTACTCCACGTGAAGGAATCGACATTTTCCTGCGAGAACATGGATAACTATTATTTGATGGTACTTTCCGCGCAATAATTAGAGTGTAAGAGAATAACTATCTGTTGTTTCGTCATAATTGTTTGTAGGTTGGCTGTACAGCTTTGTGCACTTACCAGCCTTAGATGACTTCGTTGTTTTTTGACGTAAATATGGCTAAATTTTTACCTTGACCTGAACGTGTGCCAAAATCTGAAATCCTTAGAAGAATTTCAGAGCAATGCGGGTGCAATATTCTTTCTTGGCGATGAGATTACCAGTGAATTAAACCATTCAAAAGCAGTCAAATAAGAGAGTAGGTTGAGAAAAGCGCAACATAATTAACATCATTCGGCACTTATCCAATATTGAGCAAGTCCCGCTTCTGATTTATCGTTTAGTGACTGTTGGTGAAGTGTCAAACCATATGCACGTTGGTCATGTTCTGCATATGAGAACGTGGAGATGGATTGTCGAAAGAGCTTCTTTTGTTGCAAAATAACGCGCACTCACTTACCTGTGCCCAAACTCTTAAAAATATTGTTTTCGAGATTCTAGAATACAGTTCCGAAGTTGTCACGCCTATTTAGCATGTGTTTGGGCCACCTAAAAAGGCTTTAAGAGACCGAAAATTTGCCGCCGACCTACAGGCGAGGAAGGCGTGTATACGTTGCTAGAAGCTCGATCACAAATCTTTTTTTCTAAGGGTATCGGAAAGTTGGTGTATGATGCATGAAATTCTTTGTAAATCAAGGGGTCTATGTTCAACAATTGTCTTATTGCATATGTTTAATTGCTGTTGTAATCAATTATAAACTTTAATGCACGTACTTATTCACTTACCCTCGTGTATTCTCCACGAACACCACACAGAGCTCAGGAAAACGTGCTTATATAGTGAATCTTCACTAATGTCCAGAAGCAAAGCAAGGAGCCATACTTAAGCAAAATGTATTTAAAAATTTCAAAAATCCTGTTAAATATTTTTCAAATAATACTATACGTTAAATCATCGATAAAAACGAAGCTTTTGCTATAAAATTAATTCTGAAGATCAATAATATACATTTTTATAACATGCAAAATTTACTAGACAATATAACTTTTGTAGTGTTTTTTTTTTGTTTTGAAACTCAAATTAAAGTCTTTTTTAATTTTTTTTCAGTGGAAATTGCGAGAAAATTACATAAAAAATTTAAGATGCACTTCTTCAAGGTCTAGGAAAATTACCTACCTGAAATTCAGGAACATCATCAGATATATGCATAAATGAAACTGCACTTTTCACAATTCCACCCCACGAATAGCCTAGCCACCGCGGCCCACATTCTCCTTACGACTGAGGCGATGCAAAGAACAGTCGAACTTCGCACCTTCAAACTTTTGTTTCCTTCTCCTCTCCTTCCGCATCTCTAAGTGAAATTGTATTAGTGCGCCCTTTGGGCACCGCAAAGTACAAAATAATTGAAGTGGAAGCAAGCAAGTTCCGAAAAAAGTAGAAAAATGCTATGAAAATGTACTAAAGAAGAGTTCGCAGGCCTCGGCCTGGATGCAACGTCCTCGTGTATTAAATATGGAAATCTATGCAAATGCTTGCCTTTCAGGCGACCGGGTCGCGGGCGAGGAGAGGGAGATGGGGTGAGGGGAAAGGTTGAGAAGAAGGGGGGGGGGGCGGGCGGATCTGAGGACACACAGGGCGGACAGGGGGGAGGGTTTCCGACGGAGAAGCCGGCCGCGAAACAGTGGCGGACGCAAGTCGCGCTTTCCGGGGTTCTGACACTCGACCCTTGTTCGTCCTGCCCCCCTCACCCCCTGGCCAGTTAGGAGTTGTGCCTCAGTAGCCCTGGCTCGCAATCCTCCGAGCCGCCCCCGACGCCACTCGCTGCGCTGATATACGAGACGTCCCTAGACGACGATTGGAAATCGTTATGTAGTTGCATTATAACGAGAGCTCGTTCCGCCAGATTTGGGGAGTAGTTACGAGCGCGGATAAAAGGCTGTACTTGTTGCGGAAGTGAGAGGGAGGATAGAAGGGGCGCTTTATAAGAGAGAAAGCAAATGTAATCAAGAGTGTGAGAGAAAGGAAAATATGAAGAAGGAAACGGAGAAAGAGGCTAAATGACCGCTTCAAATGAACATGACACTCACACCACCTACACTTTGCTAGTGCTACAGCATTATCTTCCTCACTGTACTGAGTGTAACAGTAATTTTCTCGATAAATTGTGGGGATTTTTTTTAGGAACCAATTTCTTCAAGAAGACCAAGAGGTAAATTCTTACTTGACTATAGTTCTTTTGAACAATATTTTTGATATAATGGAAATATATACCTGAAGTTTTTATTTAGGATATTTGAAGCTCGTTAGGTTTTACCCAAAATGTATCAAATAATAAAGAATTGGTGAAGTAAAATAAATCTCGCGAAATCTGAATATATATTTGGAAAACGCAAACTAGGAAAAATAACTGCGATGAAGAGACCTTTAAAATATTTTTATACGTCATCACTATAGATGAATTATTGTTTCTCGCACTAATTTCGAACTATTATCAAATAAAGTTGTAAAAAATACAACTCATTTGATTTAACTTCATTTGATTTATTTCTGTTTGAAAACAGTAAAACAATGTATGTGAGGTAGAAAGAAGTTTAATCTGTGCAAGTTTTCTTGAGCGCCAGAATCCGTTCCCCGTCATTTTACTACACATAGTTGAATGATGAATAAACGTACCAACCTAACGAGGTTATTAAAAAAACAAAAATTTTTCTCCCGAGTTACAAAAGATATAAATGCATACTGAAGGAATTATAGATTTTATTTTATGGTGTTGCTAACAAAATAGTAATCTACATCCCAGTCCCTGCTTCTACCACAACTAATAACAAATAGTATTACAACAGCACATACTTTCTTCCATTATTTTTAACTTTCGCAATTTTTTGACATTTACGGAGTTCAACAAAAATTACACCTACATCATTTTTAAGCGTGCTTTACCAGAGAAGAAAATTTAATAAAAAACTTGGAACCATACTCCAAAAATTTCTGAAAGTATTATGGCTTCATGAAAATGACCCCCAAAATTAAAATATCTAATTTGTATTCGCAGAGCCTTTCTTTCGACCAGACCAACTGATGAATGTCAATTTTGCAGATAACCGTCTGAACGAATTACTCCCTCGGATTCATCATCGACAAAGGTTTTGCCGTAAACTAATTATTTCTGCACCGATTTTCCATAAAACATAAATTTTGACAGAACGTGTCGCAGTAATTAGCTACACATAGGAGCAATATTTATCCACTTTTTTTCCACAATAGGGATCTACTAATCGAGTTATTTGAAAAATGTTGACTTTCCGCTGCAGCGCTGCACTTTTTCTTCACTACATACTACTTAGTAAAAAATCTTTAAAAATTCATGTACATAGCTGACATGCAATAATGTGAAAATTTTTTCTGTGGTAGCACCCCTCAAAGTTTAGGAATATAACAATTGGGATTTTTTGTTGTTTATGCTATGTTAAAAAATCAAATTTTATATTAAAATGAATATTTTTTGTTTATATTAAGCGTTTTAAAAGCCATTCTCGACCCTTCGAAGTGTTGAATTTTTTATGGTAGCTAGGAACAAAAGAAATTTGAAAAAAACACCCTTTTTTAAAATAGGGGGGACTAAAATGGATAATTTTTAAGTTTGGTTCATCAATACAGAAACCTTGGTTTCCAAACATTTCCTTTTTACATTCTGTTTACAGCCTTTCAATGTTTTGAAGTCGTTTATAAAATTTAAAAATTAATTATTACTTACATTCATGAAAATGATATTTTTCTGACGCACAGTAAGAGTATTAACAAATGAGCACCTTTTAATTTACGTAGCCACGCACTCTTAACATCCATAGTTTTCCTAAGCGTAATGAATTTCCACCATTTGCATTCCAGATATAAGCATACCAAACATTTTTTATTATTATTCTGCTCGTAATATTTTCAATATATAACACACATTTATGAAAGAAGAGGCGGTATGAACCCTTATTCTTTTAACAATTAAATAGATTTAAAATTTCGCGTGTTATATTAATAATCTCTAACTGAAAATAGGATGTGAAGAGATACGATCACTATGTTCTGTGGGGAATGATCTAATCAGTTTAGCTAAGGATTGTCCTAAAAATACGTATCAAACTATTTCAAAACAAAAAACATCAAAAAGGAGGGAATGGAACTTTGTCTTTTAATGGTTTTACCTTTTAGGAATTAAAAATATTGCTATAAGAAATTCACCAAGGAACAACTTTACTAAATTATATATTTTGAAATGTTATTAAGCAAAATAAAATGGGATACAATTCAAAAGTTGGTAGCGCCGATTCCCCCACCAACCGATGCGAGGCGCTCAATACGTCGCTTCTCTCAGTCAAAACATCGGCCAGTCGTAGAGGCTATCCTAATGCATTAACGGTTCCCGAACATTTTGTGCAAAATTCCTATGTGCAATTCCATAATTTTATGTTTCCGAAAAAGAACAATACAAAAATCTTCCTATAAAGTGTATCTCAGAGAAGAAAAAAACTGATGACTTTCCCACAGAAACTAATTAATTTTCTCATTCCTGGCAAATCTGAAAAGGATTTATGAAGAATTCAATTACTCGATGCTTAGCATCATCTAAAAAATAGTCGTTTTAATATCAGTCAGCTCATCATTTCATGTACGTTTACAATGTAGGCTTATGTACATAGAAACGAACAACAGATGTTATTATAATAAAAAACTTACGCTGTTTTAAAAAACGCGCTGTAAAAAAATACTAACACGCCACCTTCTGCAATAACTCAACTAAACAGAAATGCTGTGACCCACTAAGGGGCGTGTGTTTTGGTGCCAGAAAAGCAGGCATTGTTGAAAGCTGTAAATCGCTGTCCGTCAGAACTTTGTCGAATATTTGTATCAGTTTGGCCAAATATTATTAGAATTTTATATCAATTGAACCAAATGTTGTTAGACATGTTTCATGAACCTCTTTTCCACTAAATATAAAAATTTCTATTTCATTACGTCTAGTATCCATACACTTATCTCTAAATAAAGATGGAAGAGCGAACAGAAACCAGATCTTCGAAGATTCTGAGTCATACAGCCCTTCTCGTTCGTTGTAGTAATAATGCTTATTTACGTTTAAAAACATACAATGAAAGGTAGCAATGCACGTAAAATAATCACAGTAGGGTTGATTACAGACAAACTATTTCTAAATCTACTGAACAGTCGATAACAAGTAAAATGTGTGAGATATGTTATTTTTTGCTACATTTACTTTATTTTTTTGTGACATTGAATCTGAGACGAAATTACGACGGCTGTGTTGAAAGTTCCTTTGTTGCTGAGAATCTGAGGAAATTCTGGACAATACTTTCCCCAATCGTTGATGCAGGTGATTGCGATGAACAAGAGTATTTCTAGTATTTCTACTATTTCTACTATTTCTAGCATTTCTAGCATTCCTAGCATTTCTAGAATTTCTAGCATTTCTAGCATTTCTAGAATTTCTAGCATTTCTAGCATTTCTAGAATTTCTAGCATTTCTAGAATTTCTAGCATTTCTAGAATTTCTAGCATTTCTAGAATTTCTAGCATTTCTAGAATTTCTAGCATTTCTAGAATTTCTAGCATTTCTAGTATTTCTAGTATTTCTTTCGCACGCGGAGTACTTTTGGTAATCGAAAAGACACCAGATCATTTATACAGTACGGAGCATGGAGATCATCGTAATATAAATGTAATGATCTAAAATTTTGTGAATACTCCGCCCATATTATTTTTTCAGATACTATCTTCAGATATAGAACTGTGTGTACGTGTATACTCTTTTCTCTGTTTTGACAATTGAAACTAATATACCCACATTATTAGAAAACTTTTTTACTTAGATATAAAATGCAAATGCAAGAAAAATTGTATTTTAATGTTTTCACGTGCTGCTTTAGTTCAAAACATTAGTTCATAATTGTTTTTCAGATTCAGTTACAAATTTTTTTTTTACTATTCAATAATAATGACTTGAAATTACTATTCCTTGGGAAACATTTAAGACACATTTGCTTT
Organism: Gryllus longicercus; assembly: GCA_038098605.1. Taxonomy (NCBI): domain Eukaryota; kingdom Metazoa; phylum Arthropoda; class Insecta; order Orthoptera; family Gryllidae; genus Gryllus; species Gryllus longicercus. Next base: position 206,275 of record JAZDUA010000136.1, on the reverse strand, counting down.
GAGAATAAATAACGTTTTCAAAAAGTTGTTGGAAGTCATTGTAAATATCCGTACATAATTTTAGGTAGCTAAGTAGAAGTTTATTGTGTTGGGGTAGTACGAATACATTGCAATTATAATAACGATCATAATTATAATAATTATTATAATAATGTGAATGAACAGTCTTTTTGTAAAGATCATGTATTCATACATCTTGTATCAACAATCATAACCTAACTCGTTTCCTTGGAATTGTAGGTTCCTGCATTACTGAAATTTCACCAAGGTATTGTAAAAGCTACTAGTAACACTCTAGTAACTTGAAACGCGACTAGCATTTGCAGAAATTTGAGATATAGTTTTGGTGTCTGGAGATAACTCCTCAATGATTACGATTTGCCCGTTTTAAAATATGTTGAATATTTTGGTGTGATTTTTATTGTTAATATTTAACATTATAAATTCATTACAATGTTGTGCAGAAGAGCTTCAAAGCATTACAGTAAACATTGAATATTTCAGGACTAGTGACTTTCGTTTACAGAAGTTGGTATTTCGTCGTTCTCCCAACTTCAGATTTAGCGCGCGGTTTAAATTGACGCATCGACCAACAGTCAGGCCGCTCGACGCAAAAAAATATATTTGCGCTAAAATTTCTTTGCATTAGCGGACACTACACCGTACTAATATAACGGCTGAATTCCTATAGGATAAGTACATGTATATAATGCGTTAAAAATGATCTTTTGTTAAATATTCCAACTGATGTGCAAACCTGTGGACTTTATACAGTAAATTATATTTTCCACCGTCTTTAAACCATCTTCTATTTTTCAAAACGTGAGTAAATAAATTTAATACTTCGCAAATTTGCTGTCGCACTATTGAAAATTCATGGATATCCAATTTAAAACTTTCTTTGAAACTAATTATATTCTCCGAAAAAATTAATACAATGATTACACAATTTTGTGTACGCTTTCATTGAATGATTGCTGCTTTATTTCTAATATGAAATAAGTATAAGCTCTTTCGAACAATAAGTTTAGAGTTATTATGAAATACGTTTATCGACAAAATAAAAAAATCGTTTAATTTGTGAAAATCTTCAATTATATTAATTCAAAATAATATCTGAACAAAATAACAAAAATAGCCATTTTCATAAGAGCTAATGTAAATAATTACTCAGTTTTACACATCTAATGTTAGCGTTTATCCGATTTTATAAGGAATAACACTTCACGGTCAATTTTGTAGAATACTTCTTATATTTCAATAAATGTCTTACGTTTCTAAGTGAATTCCTGTCTGGATTTTTATATTTGAAAACAAACAAGGATATTGCTAACTAAATCATTTCCAATACATTTTATTTCCCTAATATTGTCCAGTCTATTCCCTGCTTTGATCTGAAACTGATAATGACCTGCAGAAATTGATTAAAGCATCACTGCATGTGAATTTCAGTACTGCGTTTGTACACTTCAAATCGTCAAAGAAACGGTGTAAGCGCTTCACAGTACATTATTTTTCCATCGCCTTTAAAACATAGCCATTCTGAAATGTCTTCGACATATACAAAAGTATCTGGTAAAGACAATATATATACAGGGAAGGGAAGGCCAGATACAAAAGTATCTGGCCTTCCCTTCCAACCCAATTTTCAATTTTCATACATCATTTGAATCTCAATTCTTTGAATACAATTTTCTCAAGATTAGAGTAAATTTTATGATTTTTTTAAAATTTTATTGTTTCCAATTTTTCTTTCAATTGATATTTTTAAACACGAGTAACAAGAGACACAAACATACATATATGATCATTTTTCCAAAACAATGAGATAAAATGAACTTTTTTAATTTTAAAACGTTTTTTTTTATTTTTTCTATTATTAGATAGGCGACATTACAAAACAATTCTTGTGTAATGTAATTAATGCACCCCTTAAACAACATTTTTTTCAAAGTTTTCGAATTTTGAAAATATTTAAAAACTGTGTCAGAGCAAGCTATTTTTTATTTCATAATCATATTTTTTATATTTTATTCAGACGCATATCTCTGAGGCTTCTGCACGGCCCATAGCGGCCCGCTTCTCGGTATCTGTATCACCAACTAAGCTTTCAGAATGCCACGTGCGGTGGAGCCTCAGTTCTTAGTAATTCCCTCACACCACATCGATGCAACCGACTCGCTTGTGCAGCTGTGTCTCACTTCTTGGAATTCCGCTTACGCCACAAGGATGCAAGCTGGCGCAAGGAGGCGCGCAGCTGCACGCCTTGGGATTCCTAGAATCTTACAGCGTCATATTGCGCAGCATGCAGAAATCATTTCTTGTAACACGCGCTAGCGCCCAACGACTGCGAGCGGACCCGGCCTCCCCGCCGCCCCTCCGCCCGTTATGCTTCGTATTAATTCCTCCTCCTGTTACCAGAGTGCACTACCTTACAGCATTCGCCTGCTCTCGCATGCCGCTGGTGATACCATCGCCACCGCACGGCTGCGCTGCCCGCGCGCTCACGCCGCCGCCAGCGCCCCCCTCCCTGCTACGTGTTCCCGGAGGGTGGGGGCTGGCCCCACTCCCGGTGCCTGAGAACAACCAGCAGCCTGCTTTCCCTTGTGTGGGCTTCGAGAAACTTCGCCCGCCATGCGCCCAAGGCGCCCCCCCACCACTGCCAGAGTTTCCGTTGTGCTGGAATTCTCTGGAAATCCAACCGACGCCTCGCCATCCGCCGAGTCGTCGAACCGCCAAATCAGTTCTCCTCTGGTCTTCATGCCGGTCGCATGTGCTCCGCGCCGCGCTCCACGCGGCGTGTATTATACAGTGCTCGTCTCATGCCCATGCCGGGTGGACGTGCCACGCGCCGCACAATGTTCCAGTGCCCGTGCTTGTAACTCTTCCTTTTGTGTAATGTCCAAGTTAAACGGACACGTTGCGCGTTGCTCCGCGACGTGCATAAGGCACCCATGGGTATGGACGCCTTTCTACAATGGTGCTTCGCCGTCTATACGTGTAACTGGCGCCTGCCGCACACGTTCAGTGCTCGTGCTGGTAACATTAGTGCAACTTACTAACGCTCACGCCATGTGGGCAAACAGTGCATTGTAACCATGTTCATATGTGTTATTTCCATGTTACGTGTATTCAGCTACTACTTACAAGCTAATGCACAATGCCACGTGCGCTAATTACTTTCATATGTGTCATTTCCATGCTACGTGTAATTGGCTACTACTTAACAAGCTAATGCACAATGCCACGTGCGCTAATTACTTTCATGTGTGTTATTTCCATGCTACGTGTAATTGGCTACTACTTAACAAGCTAATGCACAATGCCACGTGCGCTAATTACTTTCATATGTGTCATTTCCATGCTACATGTAATTGGCTACTACTTAACAAGCTAATGCACAATGCCACGTGCGCTAATTACTTTCATGTGTGTTATTTCCATGCTACGTGTAATTGGCTACTACTTAACAAGCTAATGCACAATGCCACGTGCGCTAATTACTTTCATATGTGTCATTTCCATGCTACGTGTAATTGGCTACTACTTAACAAGCTAATGCACAATGCCACGTGCGCTAATTACTTTCATATGTGTTATTTCCATGCTACGTGTAATTAGTTACTACTTAACAAGCTAATGCACAATGCCACGTGCGCTAATTACTTTCATATGTGTTATTTCCATGCTACGTGTAATTAGTTACTACTTAACAAGCTAATGCACAATGCCACGTGCGCTAATTACTTTCATATGTGTCATTTCCATGCTACGTGTAATTGGCTACTACTTAACAAGCTAATGCACAATGCCACGTGCGCTAATTACTTTCATGTGTGTTATTTCCATGCTACGTGTAATTGGCTACTACTTAACAAGCTAATGCACAACGCCACGTGTGCAAATTGTTCTCATCATGCATTAATTTCATGTCAAATATGTAACTTGGTTCATAGGTTAAGTTGTATCTTTATCATAGGTCAAATATGTATCTTTAATTTATAATATACGTTTATATGTTTTGTATTCTATTGTCTTATGGTAACAAGCACCCTATCAACTCCCCATCCTTGCAGTCCCAGACCTGCAAGGGTAGTTATAACCTGTTTTCTCTTCACAAGAGTCTGGGTGGTCCTTCGAAGTCAATTAATCTAATTAATCTAATTAATGGGCTATGGTTGGAATGTTTGGGAGGAGTTGAAGTTTCATTATTTCACAAACCAGTCCACTTTGCTCGACTCCCCCATCCAAACTGAAAACAGCTTTTGACGTATTACGTAACTCTACCTTACCAAACCAGCATGACATAAAATAAACACTTCAAATAGTTCATAATCAGATCACTAGCTACCAAGAAAATAATGGAGCTATCTTTAATACACAATTCAACTGTTTCCTGGCTGTTACATTTGTATATCAATTTTAAGCCTTTGTTTGAACGTATGCTTTTCAACAGTTGTGTGCTAATTCAGAATTATGTAAGTAATTTTGTTGAGATAATTTGCTATAAATTTGCATTGCATGCTGAAATTTAGAGATAATTATTCCTTCAGGTAAAATAATAATTTTTAAAATTCATGCAGTTTTCTTTTCCTTTTGTAATGATGAAATAAAAATTTCATGTGTTTTATACGATCTCCTGGGTTTAGAATGTTATCATGTTTGTACATTTTGGGGAACTAACATTCACCCTTTGCAAGAGAAAGGTCAGAGGTGACATGTTGAATCCTGTTCTGATTTTTCCTTAAAAGTACATTAATGAAGGTGCACACACGAAATTACAGATGCTCAAACGCTTTGGAAGTATTTGTTTTTTAATCGAAAAAGTTCCGAAAAAATCGAAAATTCTCCGTTATCGCCGCGCAAAACGTCTCCCATAGTGAGCTTGTAGAGCCCTAGTCATCGGTGACACGTAAAATTGGCGCGTGCTCTTGTTGCTGTCAGCCAGAGTTTGTCTGAGGGAGATGTTCAGTAAGCGAAGACCACCTCACCCCAAATGGGGCCGTGGAAATAGCCGCTGAAAAGGAAATTGTTAATATTAGCTGCATACTCCAATATAAACAAGAGTAGTTCAAGGACACGCGGTGAAAAGGGAGGAGGGTGGACTCTGTCATTGAATCGGGAGCTCCAATACCAAAAATGTAAGTCGCAACGAAGCTGCGACAGTGTCCCCCTATCCGTCTAGTTTGTGACCTTGAAATGCCACTGCTTAAACCGAAGTATAAAATTTCGAATGACATCTCAAAACGGATTTGCTAACTTAATATTACTTCAAAACATTTTATGTAATTTCTATTATCCTTTTTATGATCTAACCAAAGCAGCTGACAAAAAACTATACAGTCCCGTTTAAAAATCAGAACATTTTCAATGTATCAAAAAAAATTCGAACTACATACTACCTACAGAATATCAGTTGTATGATTTTACATTGTTACAATATAATCGCATTTCGATATTGAGAACGGGTTGGCAGTTGTGGGGATGGTCCCGACTCTAAGAATATTTACAACTAAAATATTGCGTAGTCAAACCGATTTTTACATATTCTTGTATCAAAATAATTAATTCTTTGTAATTGGCACGAAATGTGATATATTGAACGATTAAACTTTTTTTTTTCATCACGCACATTAACGAATGATAATTTTTTGCCCTTTTGGATTTGCAAGTAGTCCTCGCCTTTTGCAGTCAGTATTGTGTGGGAGTCAAAAATGACATAATGCACATTTCTCATATCCTGTTGCATTCCACATGTATTTTATTAAATTTTAAAAATGTGGTGAGAACTGATAATGGACAAAAAATCGAAGTTTTAAAATACTACTTCTTTGGAATAAAAGAACTACGTACTAAACAAAATTGAAAAGAAAACTGTCTGATAATATTCTGCACAATGACTTCCATTACCGAAAGAATTCTTTATCTAGTGGTTGTAAAAACTAGTAGGTCCTGATAGAATTTTCATCCCTTAAATATCTTAATCTACATTTGCCTTAATAGCCGAAACGTCATTATGCCCTGATCACGAGCCTACAAGCCACACTGACTTTTACTCTCAGAAAAGTAAAAACGGATTGGTAAAAAACAATTGCAAATTATATTTACCCATTTCCGTGGAATTTTCGTTAGTGTTCTTGCAAAAGCGTATGTAGATAGAAGGAAAGCGAGATATATCCTTTTATATACATCACAGGCATTGTGAATGAATGATGAGTTAGAACGTGTGAATGGGCTTTGGGCTATTTCTTCTGTAAGTTTCACACCACAAAATGACAATGTGCCTTTTACGCATAAGTCTTTGAACCGAATATTGCAAACCCATAACGCAAACCCACCTTGATCCGAATATTGAACTTTCAGGGGAAAAAAGCTTGCTCTTTACTTCCGAGACGACAGTCTATGCTCCTTGTTTATCTACACACAATCGTAGGGAAGTTGGCTCTCCGACGAATTCTCGCTGTATGTGATATCAAAAAGCACTTCAACCGTACTTCTCCGCACCAGTGAAGGTTTCTGCACGTCGCCTAGCCTGCTAGAATGTCCGAAGAGATCGAGGTGAGTGATGTAGGAGAGCGAGGTCAGCGGTCTATTTCTAGAGCTGTATAATATTCCAGGTAGTGTGACAGAAAGAAAATTTATCATCTAAAATATTTCTTGAATACAATGTCTATGAACAGCTGGAATTTTGTGGGTTCACTTTGTCATGAGTACTTCGAAATTATGAAAAAATTATGATAGATTTTGATAGGTTGCCTCTGATCATTCTCTTTTGTTATAAGAATGTGTGTAAATATTTCAAATTTTCAAGAATGCTTTAAATATAGTTATTAAAATGAACATATCTCGTCAGATCCTTTAGTTGGAGTCATCAGTAATTCACTGAGGTAAGTAAGTAAGTTGTGAATACAAAAACATTCACAACTAACTACCTGAGGTAAAATGCCTCTTGCACTGGCGGTCTGGTAGGAAAGTGCGAGTTTTGAATATAGTCTACGCATAACACTAATGTATCATCGTTTCTTTTTGACACACGCGATGTATGTTGAAGATGGCTGTAGAATTGTTTGATCTTCTACTGTGTATAACTTTTTTCCACAAATAAAGGGTATTTTCCCATTGTGAGCTAAACTATGATCTATTATGACAGGGAATTATCAAAATATGACACCAGTATCTACTTTTCTTCATACCAAAACGCAGAGAAAAAAAATTCATTGAACGTTTCTGAGAAGAAATTGTCCTTTAAATAGACAAATGTCTGGTGTATATTCCTGAACACTGATGCATGATTTTAACATTCAATTGTTTGTTTAAGAACTTTTCACTCTGTGACGGTGAGAAACCTTGAAAGTTAGTGGTTGAAACGTTTTCCATGCGTAATGATATACAGTGTATAACAGTCTTGTTTGTACACTTCCTTTTCGTAACTAAAAATTAAATATTTACACTATTTTATACGTTTGGTCTTATCTTTATTTTTTGTTTTATATATAAGTGTAAAGAAACAAAAACAACCAACAAACATTTAATTTGCTTTCAAATAAAAATACAAATAAATAATTAAACAAAAATCTCGCTATTACCGTGCAGCAGTCTTTTGTACACTATCAAAAAATTCAAGAATATATTCAATAATTCACAAGAAAAATATATTTAATACCCTGACGCATAGCCTTTAGCTTTGAGAACTGCTTTGCATCGTCTCCGCATTGAATGTACCACATATCATCAGTTTTTTCCCATTCTTCACACGATTTAATTGTTCCAGTGACTGTGGTTTCCTTGAATGCACCCTTTTCTTCAAATTAAACCGTACTTCCACCGTACCCTGCGAATTGTCTAGTTTGATAGTTTTATTTGCGTGATTTGTTTCATCATTTTGCGAATGTTGGGGGCATTTAATGATGTGATTTTCCTCACCTGTCGATTTACGAAACGTCCCTGTCATTGAGCTGGGCTTTTCTTGGTAGTTTCTTTCTGGAACCGTTGTATCTAAACTTATTTAACACATAGTTGACTGTAGAATGGAATTTGTTCACTCTGCGTCCAATGCCTCTTAGAGAATAGCCTTGTAAACCAATAGTTATGATGATTTCCTTTACGTCACTGCTAAGTTCTTTCCTCTTTCCCATCGTGAAATACACTAATTCGCAAACGAAATAACGTTGATAACGGCCACTGTGAAGGACGTCTGAACGTGATCAAAAGTATTAACAACCGTTATTTAACATAGTATTAACAAGTATTAACAAAGTATTAATTAAGGAATAAGGTAATTTATTAAAGTGTACAAATAATGTTTCTCGTCAATAGAATGAATATCACATTATAAGGAGATTTTTGTGATATTTTACTTCTATTTATAAATTATGGAGTTATTACTACTTTTTCTAATTTTTCATTCTACATTCGTGGTAAATAATTCAATAAAATATTAAGAGTATTTTCTATGCTATTATCTATGAATTTTCTACAATTGAATTCTGAACACAGTACAAACAAGACTTATGTATTGTATCTCTCTTTCAACTTTCATTCTTATTCACATAAAACTAAACTGTCGGAAAGTGTGACTAACGAAGTTTTAAAACTGACAGATTTATTTATAACAGCGAATGGACACTTCTCTATGCGTGACTAATTTCATGAGTTTCCGGTCTAAGGCTTACGCGCGTAACATAAAACATCCTTGCGCCCGTCTAAAGCAGAATTTCCAATGCATTATATTCCAAAGTAGTTCTTGGCCGCATACTTCTACTGTGAGATACACTTGGCTCATCGCTACGTGTGTCGAAGTTCGTAACGAGAGTCCGGACTTCATCCTACGTGATCAACATAAAACATCATTGAGGCTGCCAACGCATAATTTCCAATACACTATACGCCAAAATATTTTTTTAATCAATTAAAAAACTCCATTCTCATTTGAGCTACGGAACTATACCCTAGTTTCCGTTACTCGTTCTCAGTTTCGTTCGTCATTCTCGCGAAATCGGTGTAGATTCGTTACTGTAAGTGATAAGATCCCAAATTTTCAATTATTCCATCAGTGTGTTATTACATCCCAATATTTCATTTTTGTAATCGTGCGAAAAGTCAATATTTTGGATATTACATTAAATTATTGTTCTTTAAGGATTGTTTTAATTGCATAGATATTTTGCTTTAACACAGTAAGGAATACACAAATATCTTGTCAGCCGTCAAAACATGAGCTACTATTTAAAAGTCGGGTCAGAAGTTGAATATTCATGAAATATCACAGCAGAATTTGCACTTCACCGAAAATTACACAATTCATTTTTGCACCCTTGTAATTACTCACGCACACACGCCCACGCTCTCCCCGCGTCGCGAGGTAGGAGATTGAAATTATACATTGAGAAAAATGTGATGTTGATGCGAGTGAGCAGAGTTTCATTCTTCTTAAATATTAAGGAAACTATTCAATGTTAATCTCGTCTATTTTTTTCGGTGATTTTACAGCAAGGCCCAGTATGAGTTAATTAAGACAAAATTAATAGTAGTGTTATTGAATAGAACGAAAAAACGCTGTACATGTAAGCTCAAATTCATATACTTTAGCAGCATGAAAGGAAGATGTGTAGCAAAGTTTAGGAAATCTTCTGGTCATACTGAACAACGACGCTATACGGGGTCAAACTAGCCGCGGTATCTAACAAAACATTTCACTGTAGATTCACACGAGTTTCTTTGAGACTTTTAGGAGACTCCATACAAAATGTCATCAAACGCAGATATTGTTGCAAGGGCGCTTCTCCAAAAGTAGACCGCTTGACGTAGAATGGTCCTTAAACAAAAGATTATTGTTCTCCTTGGAGCTCAATCCTTGAACGCCCGCGATAGTGGGCTGTCGCGCATACGTCGCAACGAGATATAAGAAAAGTGTTTTGTTGTTGTTGTTGTTGTTACAAATACATTCTCCTGGCAGCAATAAAACTCAGTAGAAAGATCAATTCAGAAAATTATACAAGCAAAATAAACTCTATATTCAAGAAAGACAACGATAGACAACGTTATCAAGTAAAGTTTTAATGCTCTGGAATTTATTCAGCAGAATGTCCAACTAAATAGGTAATTAATTATAATTCAATGACGAACGTCAAGACGTTGCGGGTCAGAAATTGCGCTACTAGCGTGAAGAAAAAGTATTCGACGTCTCACTCACCTTACTTTTTCCTTTGACAGTCAGCACCACTGCATCCAAGTGTGCAAGTTCATTGAGCTAATAAATCCGAGTTTGCTCATTCCTTTTAACACGAATACTCATAAATGTCTTCTGTCACGTCACAAGAACACAAACACAACGTCTTTTCACGTGTACTTCGTACTGTATACTAAACGAGAAACAGGTAACGAATGAAACAGTGTCGCCAACTTTAAAGGGCTACTTCTCTAGTATTAAACAACTATGTACATACTCTTCTATTAATAATTAAACCATTACTACAAATCAGCTTTTACGGATACAAAATACAATATTCTAATGTTTTATTTGTTAACAAGATTCTTTTTCTAATTTGGGACGCAAACTAGTGCTATACATTTCTTTATGGACCGCCTCATCTGAAAAGCGGCTGCATAAAATTTCGTTTCCGAAAAAACCGTGTAATTTTATTCTCGTCACTTTTCACATTACATAAAAAATTAATAAATAATAAAATCGCTAGTGGGATAGATATCTTCTAATAACTAAATAAATAAAAGGTGTTGTCTGGTATCAAAAATTTGATACCGGACAAAAACATTTTATTTATTTATTTAACATTACAAACGCTTTGCAAATAATAAGAGAAATCGTAATTTAAAGGAATCGTAAAACTACCATCATTCTCTGAACTTCTGCTGGACAATTTAGAAAATGCTGATTTGAAAAAGTTTATTCAATGAGATAATAAAAACTCTATGCCTGGTTTTTATTAAAGAAATTGTAATATTATACATCTAAAAATAAAAAATCCCATTTAGACTGGTCTTCTTATTCATATGCTAATCATAGATAATATAATAACTAGATAATATACAGAAATAAAAAACAATAGATAATATATTGAAAAATACCTTGTTATTAACACTTTACCCATGTAAGTTATTTTATAACAGGAAGAAGCTGCATCATGAATGAGCGTTGCCATCTCCCTTTAGAAAACTTTATTAAATAGCTAGGAATAATGAGACAAAATGTCGAAATGTGAATGCTACAGTAACTTACGTCCATTTATAATTAGTAATTTGTGATATGCTGAATTTGTTCCATTAAGTGGATAGTTTTGCGTTCTCACCTTTGTGACATGTCGGATTTTAAACTGGATGGGGTTATATAAAAATCACAGGTTTCCTTAATATCAAGGACAATTAAAGATTCAATTTGTCTCATGTATTTATAATTTCATATTACATCTCTATTGCAATCTCCGAGACATATTTAAGTGGAGTATTTCTATCATCAAGCTGGAGGGTATGCTAAATTACTTTTCTTTGAAATTCATTATATATAGGTTGTTCTTTGTGGGCCACAATTGGTCTCGTTAAAAGTAGGCAACCAATACAAAATCAATTTTAAACTAGTGGTGCAAAAGCAGCACATACTTTCTCGCCCGTACGCAAAATTCCATGAAAAGCACTACGATATGACCTTATTTCAAAATGTATCTTTAAGAAACAGATTTCCTTAAGGGAAAAAATCTCTATCTTTCATATTTTAGTTGTAGGTTTGAAAACATTTGAACATTTTCAACTTTCTAAAAATCAGATGTTTCAATGAACATGAGGCCTGCACCATTTTCTTAAATGTCCTTCACACTATCCAACAACAAACTTAAATAAAAAACGATGGAGCCATTTTTTGAAAATTTAGAAAATATCCCGAAGTCTTCATATAAAACACCCCCAAAACTAAAATCAGTTTCAAATTCAACGCAACAACATTCAAATTCCGCAACATCAGCCATATCAATTGGGGAATATTAACTTTGGAGAAAATTGAACGGTGCAGCTGCTAGCGCCTTTCACAGAAGGACAGGCATTTTGCCATCATTCTATTTTTCGGTATCAAGGACCCACAAAACCTTAATTCCAGAATCACTACTTTTTAGTTTGTTTTCTAAATTTAGCAACAACATTTATCCAGTTTGTCGTTACCGGAGCCCAGTAAGAGTTTTTCTGCTGACAATTCGCCGTTTTTTGGCTCAGCATTACATAACTTTTTTCTACTCCGTAGCCAGAAAGTATAAGTATTAGGAGTTTCATAATAGGAAGTGTGTAGTATTGCACAGCTGAAGAAATTTACAAAAATATACGTGTTTCAATACCACTGTTATTTATTTTACATTATTTTAATTACAAAGTATTTTTGTTATTACAATCCCAAAAATACATTACTGAACATTATAGTATTATTGAAAAATGAATATAATTGAAATCCTACCTAAAAACAAAACAATTCATTTATATTGTTTCCAAGAACTTAATATATGATATGCAATGCAATCTTTCAATATGAAATATGAGGTATTTTCTCGAAACTTAAGTTGTTACCTTGTCACAGAAGTTAATAATAATAATAATAATAATAACAATAATAACAATAATAATAACAATAATAACAATAATAACAATAATAATAATAATAATACAGGTAATAATAATAATAATAATAATAATAATAATAATAATAATAATAATAATAATAATAATAATAATAATAATAATAATAATAATAATAATAATGCCTTTATTTATGGCCAGGCTCAGGCCATAGGGTCTGGTCTTCTTCCATATCACTGAATTTACCACTCAAGTTACTTCCTGCGAAAAGAATATCTCAATATTTTTAATGATAGTCTGTCCTTAATATAAAATAAAATGTGTAGAAATAGATAATCTCATTTTAATTTGATCATACTCCTAAAGGTAATGAAGCTTGCAACTCCTATAGGTAATGTAAATGTAGCTTCACTATGTGCACGTTTTGTTGAACTCTCCTTTTGCTGGTAACGGTAAGAGTAGAGGTAAGGGAAAGTTGCTATTACGTTAGCAATGCAGAAAAAGCATACTTGCAATTCGTGTACCTATGTAAATACGTTTTCTATAACTCGGAAACGAAAATGACTATTTTTCAAATATTGCTAATCTAGCGATTTTAAAATTTATTTGTGTTAAATTTTTACTCATCTTTCAATTATTTATACTTAAAATGACAGGAAGGAATTTTGGAACTCAAGAAAACGTGCGCAGATAATCTTTTCCCCCTAAGTCACATACAGTTTTTACTGTTTTTTGACTAAATAAATCTAAATCTAGGTAGCAAAATCATTATGACAATGCAAAATACATCTTTTTGTGAGCAAACGTTGTATATTTTAAAAATGTCTGGGCATATTTCACGTTTTTGTGGCGTATTGACAAACATGTTTTAAGGCTGGAAACTTGCATAAACTTGCCAGCTCTAGTGATAACTTATCAAAAGCGTCAAAAATGTATGACAACATTTTGAGAAAAATTGGAACGACTGCAGTGAGATATTCATGGAAGGAGAACAAAATATATTCCAAAAAGAAAAGAGCACAAAAGATACCGCATTTACTACATATAAATATATTCTATATTATGACAAAACAAACGAAATGAAATAAATTTACGAACGTACCCACTATTTATAATTTAAAAAAGGGACAATAGAATAAACAAATAAATAAAGTGTAAAACACTAGAGAAAGAAGAGATATCAGCAGAAGTAATCAATGGAATTCAAAGCCTTTTCCTGAATTCACAAATAAGATTAATGTACGAATGTTGGAAGAATTTTTACAACAAGCTGAAATCTCAGAGACGACTACGTGTTGTTAGCATATATTTAATATATTACCAATCACGTTATTAGGGAACGGAAATAAATAATTAAAAGGGAAATAAATATTAACATAAAATAGAAAATTCAAATTATTTCCTATGTAGTTGCTGCAAGTCATATTAATGGAGATCAAAGGCCTACAAGTGACCTAAATAAGTTAATACTTAATTATGATATAAAAATTTCTACTAACCAAACAAAGGGTCTGATTGGTAATCTTCCCTTGAATTCATGATTGCTGTTATGTGGATTGAATAATTTTAAGTCCACTTTATGTCAGGTTCACTTTTAGGGTGACTTACAATCATAATAAAAATGTTGTAGATGGATTTGAAAATTTTTCAACCCACATGAGTCTGCAAGTTGTGTGTTTCATTTATTTTACTGCTAGCATGCTTTCAAATTTCAAACACATGATCGTTAAAACCTTCTTTGCTTGCTTATTTAAAATCCTCATCAATGTAAATTTCAAGGGAAAATTTAACATTTTTCTATCATGCACTAGGACTTAGCAAGTATATGTTCATTGCTTTACTTTTTATTTCAGATGACCATTGTTCATTTTTTCTGAAATTAGAATGCGGTTGAACACAGTTTTTAAAAAGTTCATAGAGGGGTTAGAAATCAACCTGCCTGATTGTTTGAAAACACTCTTCAATTTTACTTCTTGTTTGGACAATTCTCTGTTTCTGTGCTCTCAAATGATGTAGTTGAACCCACAAGGACCGGATATTTTTCCGTTAAGGAGTCATACATTTGATAATTGTGGTACACTCATTGGTCTCCACTGTTGTGGTATTAACTACACAATCTTAAAATACATTTACAATCAATAGCTTGTTTTGAGAAGACAAGGTTGCTTCAATGCCGGTCCGGATGGCCGAAATCGTTAAGGTGCCGTAGCGATCTCGGATCGAAGGTTCGCGGGTTTGAGTCACGCCTCGGGCATGGTTGTATTAGTGTTCGTCCCTTTCTCCCTTATCACCACCATTGATGTCATCTTTACAGCTACCATACCGTTATGTGCAATAGTGATCGCTAATGACCTAGATGTTGATGCGACCTCAAATAACAAAAACAATGCTTCAAAATAAATATTTGTAAATAATAATTAATAATATTTACAATAACATTAACAATGAAAATAATAATAATCCCATAACTTTTTGACAAGAACCACGCAGCACAAAAGTTCAGTTAACAATATAGAACGTAATCTCATTGCATTTACCCACTTGGAGAACTAGGGTTACTGATATGAGCTGGAATCTGGAGTTTCTAGTTTCCTATTCTTCCTGCTTCTCTCAGTTGTTATATCTGAAAAAATGGCATTAATGCGTTTATATTTCATTATTGTTTAACCAACACATAATAAATTCAAATTCCTGCATTTTAATCACAATTAATACTCAATGCCCGTTTCTATAATTGATAGTCTATCACCATCGCTCCTCTTTATATTATGTATTGGTAAAGCAGAATGTCAGTAAAATTAAAATGAGTTATTGCAAATATATGAAAAAATCTCAAGTGCCAAACCTTTCTGGAAACCAGAACAGAAGAAGTATAAATAGAAAGAAAAAAATTAAAATGCTTGGTTTTATCTGTAATGATATGAATTTGGGACTTGAAAGTATTTATCTCACAAGATGCATAGCCAAGCTTAATATAAAAATAATGAATAATCGACATACCTTCTGAAGCAACTAAGCAAGTATTTTCTTTAGTTTCTGATACAACTAAGGAAAATATTTTCAGTGTCCTTTTCTTCATGTTTCCCTCGGATACACCTGCAAATGATGTAATTAATGTAAATCGATAAACCCACACATGTCAGAAAATGTATAATTTTTCTTTCTATATAACTGATAGTTTCAAGGAATAACTGCAAAAGTCCTCTTATGACTAACCTAGTTTTTACCTGTAACCATAACTTTCCTTCATCGTACGTCGGGAAGTCAAAATATGCAGTAAAATAAAAATTACTGAAATGAGTTCTTGCAAATAAGAAAGAAAATTTAATAAGTACAAAATCTAAGACCAGAACATACACAGTAAAAGTAGAGAGAAAATATTACAAGTTTTTCTCGGGGCTGTAATTTGAATTTGGATTTTTAGAAGTATTCAGAAACGTAATACAAGAATAATGTATAACTCACATACCTTCTGATGCAACTAAGAAATAATTTTCTGGTGTCATGGTATACTTGTCAGGCAGTTCCTCATGAGGCATTTGATAAGAGATATCTGGAAAAAATGTTTATCCCTAATCTCCAAAAACAACATTACGTTTAACATGGAAAAAGACTTTCTTCTAGTTATTTCCCACCATCAATGTACTAATCAGATCGCTGCACACTAGGATTCAAGTCGCGTTTGCGCTATCACAACGCTAGACGGGGAAGGACAGAAAGGTGCATGTGGCATTGTTTCATGTTTACTTTGAATACTGACAATTCACTATCGGTTCACTTGGAACAATTAGTAAATGCCATACAATATACAAGTTATCTATTAAGTGAATACTAATGGTAAATCTAATATATGTTCACGCTTCCGCCTGTACACGTGTTCACATATTGTGAATGGGGCATGGCCATAATAAGATGTCTAGCTGGTTAAAGTGCTGTTTTACCTGACATGACTGGAGAGGTATTACTCGCGAAACTTTTCTTGAACGATGACCTTGCTTCCCCCTCTCTGGCAGATGAAGGCAAAAGCTCGCAGCGAGCACTGATGACAACATTCCAAACACATCTTCATTGGCGCGAAATAGAAACAATTTTCTTTTGAAGACGAGAACTTTTATCAGTTATTTTCTCTAAAAATCTAAAGAAATGACCGAAGCAGGTACGGATCTATCACTCGAACTCCTGATAAAGTTAGAACGCAAATTATTGAGAACGTTAGGAAGGCGTGACTGATTCTCCAGGGATTGGCATTGCTTCATAAAATCTAGTGACCGACTACATAACTAATACCCCCACTCTACCCGCATTTCTTCAATCCATCGTTCAAGAAAAGTTGCGCGAGTAATACCGCCCTGGAGCAGCGACCCGTCCACATGAGTCGGGACTGTGACGCCCCGCGACAGAGCTGCGAGAGGCCGAAAGAGAGGGCTTGCGGCTCAAGGGTGGTGCCTTAGATGATGGCCGCCCGCGACCAAGAGTGCAGAGGGGCTGTCTCGGCTGTTCCAGCAAGTTGAGACCTCCGCATGAAACTAGGTCGCAGCCACAGAGCACTCAAGTTTTTTTTTGTCTACGGTCGCAGCTCCCCCGACCACAGGATTTATTCCTTTGAAAATCTCTGGGAACTGCAAAATTTGCGTTTCATGGACGTTTTCTTGCTCGCCTCGCAGAGAAAACTTCATTTAACAAAAATATCGTTTTCACTGACTGCAAATACGAGTAACGTAACCAAATTTGGTCCTTCGATGCGACCATCCGCGCATACATATAGGTTGGTACGTTAACACTTGAACTGCTGCTGCGAGAGGTGCGGAAACTAATGCGCTATTAAGAAGAGAGAGATAGGGCTGAGGTCCCTCTTATTATTCCAGTCCTCTCGGCTCCTGCGGGCGCGGTTTGACGTGACTGCTTTAAATGAATCTACGAGACCATTGTTTACACACTTTTCGGAAGAAGTGAAATTTGTCCGTTGCGTTCTTCCCGTCCGGGCAAACACAAATTTCTTTGGTCAGAATCCAGCGTAGTTGTACTGTCACGTATACGAACCCTGTCGTCTCCTCATTTTCATCGGGATGAGTGTTCGTGGTCAGCCGTTTCCCAAAGGGGTGTGTCTGTCACCTGGGTCTAAGATGCGTCCATTTACAGGCTAGGGGGCAACGCGCCCTAACAAAAGAGTAGGAGCTGGAACGCACTGTCGTACAACCGCTGATCTTTTAAAACGCAGTAAAATCGGAAGATTGGTGGTCTGTGAGCGATCTCAACATACGGTTTAACGTGATATATGCAAACACTGCCGAGTCAAACTGTCCCGAATACTCAGCGTGTGTGCGCCCTTTATCCTAAACCTCTACCCTGATACAGTAGATATTTTTAAATTTATTTTTATGATTCAGTTAGAATTTACAGAATCACAGAAGATCCTTACTGATGAATCAACATTTTATTCAAAACTATTGTAGTTTTTCAAAATGTTCAAAAATTTAGAGTTACATATAGTTATTTTGATATTTTTAATACACGTGAGTAAAATATTCAAATATTAATTAATTAAATTTTTCTCGCTTTAATATAAAGAAAGTAACATTACATAAAGCAAGGGGCGTATTTTTCTTTTAATCTTCGACTTTAGCACGCACACGTAATTTCTTTCATTTTCTCATCGTAAGAAGTTCTAAAAATTACAAACATCTATTGAGGGGGAGGCTTTGTTATTTTTATTTGTCGCGAATGTATTATAAATTTATATTTATTGAATTGATGTTATAATAGTGCCCGCAAATAAATGAATTTTAAGGCTTTTTTAATTTAAAATATTTTAATGGTAAGAGAAAAATCATTGGTTTAGATGCTCTTTCCTGTACTGAGATTCTCTCTTGGTTGAAAATATTAATTCCTTATGGGTGTAATTTAAAATGACTAACATATTTTCACATTTAAACATTGGAAACAAAACATGCTCTGCATCAGCCCTCCATCGATGACAATCAGCGATAAATGTTTTCAAGGAAACAAACTTAAGCACACCTAGTTCTTTCTAAATAGTGACAAAAGAAATTTTCAAGTATTCAAATTTACTAATCTACAAAAATTACATATACAAGAATTTTTTTCAGTTTTAATCGCTAAATGAACCTTCCTTTAATTTCCGTCTCGCTGGACCCGCGAACCGGGGACTCTTAACAATTTCAGTATATTTAACCATTACATAGGTCAGCTTGCCTTTGATAGAAAACATCATTAGCACTATTGCTCTACGAGTCACAGCTTCGACGTAATAAGTTTGCAAGACAATATGTTTGTAATCAATTTATTTTCTAGGCGATAGATATATAGCCTCGTCAGTCATACTATGCATAGAAATGAGAAAAATAAATAATAAATTTGTTCATATTTGCTGCCAAACGACTTTTTTAAATTTGCCAGAAAAATTTCTTATTAGGTTTTAAAAAGGAAACGAATTAAAATATTGAAAGAATTTCACTGGCTGAATTTATAATAAAAATAAGTTTAAAACCTAAAAAAACGGCCAAAATATGCAACAGTTTTCACTACGTGGCAGTTAAGTCGGAAATTGTTACAGCAAGAAAACCCGCTAAACCACCAAACAACGCTACGTCTTGTTGTTTTTCTTTTCGACAAAATGTAATCACAGCATTTTTTCTAGCCAACTCGTGGCTCAGAGCGAAAGTTGGTTGCCTTTCACCAAGGAAGACCGGGTTCGATTCCCGGAAAATCCTACGTGAAACTTGTTCCGACAACACGAGCTTAACTGCTTCACAGGGACCACTCCAACCCCTGTGAAGCGTCCTAATCTCTACAACTGTCCTAATTGCGTCTCCATTCTGGCCTCTGGGCAGTGACGCAGGAGCGCGTAGTCTTGCACAGTTTCCTGCGAAGTTTCACCGTGGCTTTGTTGAAGATAGAAGAAAAACTGATTGAAGTTATAAAGTTCGTTATGGCACAAACGATGATGAGGTGTTTAATGAAGAAAATAAGGTGTTTTATGATTCATGTAACTAACCATGTAATTATAATTCATCTGTTTCGAAAAGCTTGATTTTAGACGTTTAAAAATAGCTAAATTATTCATTAATATTTAAATAATTTACCAAGTTTCCTTTTCAATACTCAAGTTTCATTTCAAAAATTTCGCTGAAAGTGCAGCAATATGCAGTAACCTTCACTTATGAGAAAATATGCATAATAAGATTGGGCACGAAAACTACTAAAAGGCTGATTCGTAAAGAAATGTGAAAATTTTCTAAGAAAGCATTAGCAAAAACTTAATGCAGTTGCATTCAAATCCGGGTTTTATTAACAACTAAAATACTACAAAATAAATAGACTTACTTTCAAAACCATTTTCCTCTGTTGCAATGGGCCTTGTGGCGTTGCAGCCCCTCTGCAAATATCATTTTTTATCAGATCATGAACTTCTTTGAACTGATCTCCGTTTAATCTAAAATAGTCTGAAATTTGTCGTCATCAAATTCCTTAGAGCAAAATCTCCTTGTGTTTCTCATTTCTACATGTAATCGCTTCTTTCTTCTTTTTGCTCCAATAAATCGGCGTGACATAACATTTCTAACTTGAACCGGCGTTCGGAATCCAAATCGGAACTCAAATCCACTAACATCGTTGAAATAGACGCCGTCTACGTTTGCGCCCGTACCGGAGTGAACCGCGTAGTGAACTGCGTCCCAACGTGCGGTGACCGTCGCTGTGGCTCACTCTGCAGTGAGGAATTCGGTGCGACTCACTCTGCGTCACGTCACGGACCTGCGTCTCATTTTACGGCTAAGGCGCGAACGCGGAGAAGCTACCTGGGTCTTCTTGACAACGACTACGCACACATACCCTAGCTTTAAAATCATGAATGCGGTCGTTAATAAAGTCGTAGTTAATGCGACCTCAAATAAACAAATTTAAAAAAATAAAAAAATAAAACATTTCTCTTTCAGGTACCGTTTATTTGCAACATACGCCCGACGTTATCGCACTCGCCCTCAACATTCAGCATGTGTAGCAGAACTATCTTATGAGTATATTTGTAGATCGTAAGCAAATAAATTGAGTGCCAAATATATAAACGTATTTGAATTGCATATGGGCATTAATTATGAAATTAACTGCCGGTGGCTGTTAATTACATAAATAATATAATACCGCTAACATGCAAATTATATAATAATAATATAAAAACTAACGGATAAAACAGTAAATTACTTTTAAAAAAGAAACATCTATAAACTACCTCCGCACTGAATGTTTGTTCAATTAAGACAACTCTGCATTGCACTTCACTTCACGTTCCTTCACAACGACCCTTTAATCACTTCCTACATTATTTCTCTGTTCTACACTGCACGACACCTCACATCATAATATATTACTTACACATCGCTGTATAACCTACTATTCTCAGTTAAGTCCCTCATTTACTTAGTAATATCCTAAATTAATGTCCTAAACCGATGAACGCTACGAGGAAAGGGTTCAAAGGTTTTTCAAGGCAATCTATTCCATTCCGTTATCGTTCGATTTGTGAAAGAAAATTTCCCAACATCCGTCCTCTGCGGTCTTAAATTTATTTTGTGCCTGTGACTGTATGTGCCTACATACTGATGTATGTAGGAATACCGCCGAATAATTTATTTCCAAGCTTGATTACCACTATAAGCTTTATACAAAGCACAGAGTCTTGATATTGACCGCCTGCTTTCGAGTGAATCCCATCCTGTCATTTTCTTGTCCCTGCAAGTAACTGTAGCTGCTCTACGCTGAATCCTTTCCAATGGAATTGACTAGGCGATGCTAATTTCTTTTAAACAATTACACATCTTTTGAACAAAAGATGAAAGCTCCGACCGGATTGCGGAATTATGTTTCATTTAAAGGCCGTTTAGATAAGACAATCAAACAATTTTATAAACAACTCTGAAATATGCCGCTGAAGGTCGGCAAAGTGTCCCTGAGTTGACCATTTCAAAATAGCAGTTCTGACAGGAGTTGCAAATGGATTGCTGGATGTTAGTTTAATTATTATTCAAATACTAAATATTCGCTGCTTTATTGACCCCAATACACGACCGAAAACGCCCGCTAACGAATGTTTTTCCATCTTGGCCGAAGCTCAGGCAAAATCTGCCTGCCAACAACTAAAGATGACAATGTTTCTTACTCATACGTTAACAGTCGAGTTCCCACCTCCGGAAGAATACTTTTTGCATACCTTAGGATTTTTCGGCAATCACGTAGATACTAAGGTTCCAAATGCAAGCGATTTTCAACGCGTCCCTTTCACAGATCCAGAGTTGTTCAAGATTGCTTACACTTTTGTGAAGATAGAATTTCGTACGATTTTTTCTTAGGGCGTGAGAAGAAGTTTTTAATTCCACCAGTAGGTTTTCCGTAATTTTGTGTGAAATATAGGGATTTATTACAATTTTTTTCTAAAACTCGATGTTTTTTCTTTATTTTTTTCAAATAAAGCAAAGTACGTTTATAACATTGGTCCAGGTCCCATTTTCCGTTAATTGTCAGTATTGTCGATTATTGGAAAATATTAACAGAGTGAACTTTCAATACTGATGAATGATTTTTCTTTCGATGATGAACAATTAATTGAAAAAGTAGTGTTTACGTAATTTGGGTGTAATTTTTGCTTAATTTTAATTTACATTTTTTGTCAACGACAAGAATTTTTTCTTTCATTTTTTTACTCGAATAGAATAAAGGAGGCTTTCCTAAATGAAACAGGTCTTATTTCGCAAGTCTCTGAATTTCCGAAAATTTCAAAAGTAAGAAATAACGCGAGAAAATATGCGCTGTTTTAACGCCACTATATCTTACGCATTCTAAATAGTATCAGTAAAACCTCTAAAATATATCGTTATCAATATCGTTCGTTTGTAATATTATTTTCGAAAACAGAGTGTTTTACGACTTGCTCCATTTTTATAAGAGTGCTTCCCTATATTTGAGAAAATGAAGTAATTTGCTATATATAGCAGGCATGACAAATTGCGTCCACACGAGCTACTTGCCCGTCTGGGATGCCGGCTCTCTTGCGGGTAAGGGCAACTTACTCTCATTTCGCTCTTTCCCGTTCAAACTTAGCAAGGAGTGTACACGATCATGTTGTAGCGGTTACAGGAAGCACAAAACGCTCTCGAGACATCATGGTGAATGATGCCTTCACACGAAAACATGTTAACTGGAAGTTTGATATCGGAGAACGTACATTTCAATAACGTTTATAAACTTTATTATTTATTAATTTATTCCACGTTTACTTTCTTTTTTTAATTCTGCAGTGTATAATTATTTTGTCAAGAGGCAGCGATAGCAAATTTTTACATTTTTTTTTCTTTTTCTGTTGTGTTTTATTAAATGATTCTATTATATGTTGTATGTATCTATAATGTGAAATAAATTAACCTTTATGGCGGTCTCTGGTAAAACTTTCTCTTAGATTTATTATATCAAAGCAATCAAATATATGTATATTATGATTGTCACAATTAATATTAATAATTTAACACAAGTACCTCTTTTTCCTTTTCTGCAACCAATGAACATTTTTCAAAAACTTTTTTATTGTCCAATATTTAGCGTGATATTTACGCATATAATCAGGTGTAAACAAATAACAATTGTAATGTTTTGTCAAAACATGTTATATTAAGAATTTCTTAAAACTATAGAACATTATAAAAAATTAAAAAGGATAAAAACAAAACACAAATACCGGAATAAATTCCCATTCTAAATCACTAACCAGGCAAGTATTTGTGTTTTTTGATTTATCCTTTTTAATTTGTCCTCCAATTTATAAAAATTTTAATATAACATGTTTTGATATAAATATAACAAATAATCAGGTGTAAACAAATAATAAAAGTGTAAATATCACGCGAAACGTTGTGGCAACATTACATGGGCAATTGCGTTTTTGAATATTTTTTCATTTAATAAAAAAGTACTTGTTTTAGGAATAATGTTACTATGAATTTATTATATCACTCTCGCGGTCGGATAGCTCTTAACAGACAAGAATCTTCGTTCACACCCTGAACGTAAGGCGCTTTTACACTCGTAATTATTGCACTCTTAAGTATACGTGATTTGAAATCAAGATACTTTCCTCTAAAAATGTTTAATTTTGCTCTTTGTAAGTTCCAATGTGAGTGGTATAATACTTCATTTAAATGGATAATTTATTTTCTTTAATATATGAAATTCTATATGGCAGGTAAGTATAGGCCGCGATGTCGTTCCGACCGTTGGCGAGTAAAGACCTCCCGTAGTGCGATAAGCGGTAGCGATAAGCTGTAGTGACTTCGGAGTGCGCAGTGTAAGGCCGGACAGTGCCGAGAGCTGTGGTGTGTTGTGTCGTGTCAACTTTCGTGTTCAAAAGATCAACTGAATCAAATCCAGAGAGTGAGTTAAACGCACTTATAACATCGTAGGTGTACTCAGTACACCCAACAAACATCCTAAGATGGCTTCTGATCAAGGAGTCACCCCCACCAGTAAAATCCAACAATCTTGACTTGATTAGTAACGAAAATGAGGATTATACCAACCGATATTTAACTGCTGCTCAGAAAGGTATGTTCCCTACA
The DNA here is from genome assembly GCA_038098605.1 of Gryllus longicercus. Taxonomy (NCBI): domain Eukaryota; kingdom Metazoa; phylum Arthropoda; class Insecta; order Orthoptera; family Gryllidae; genus Gryllus; species Gryllus longicercus. Next base: position 182,084 of record JAZDUA010000136.1, on the reverse strand, counting down.
AAAGAACACGCGATTGTGATTGACTCAGTAGAAGAAATATCAGTAAAAACGTACATCCAGGCACTTGCAAAAATTACCAATCCTCACACTATACGGTTCGTCTCAAGGATTTCAAAAAACCGTATATGTGTCTATCTGGATTCCAAAGAAAATGTAAAACAATTAGTTGACAATAAATCAACTGTTTCAATTAGTAACTCAACGCTAACCATTAGACCACTAATTACGCAGAATAAAAAACTCATTCTTTCCAATGTGTGTCCTATTATCCCACACTCAGTAATTATTGACGAGCTAAAAAAATTGAAAATATGAATGGGCTCTACAATGACCTTCGTGCGAGCCGGCATGTCCGAACCAGGGTTCAACCACATTGTGAGATTCCGGCGGCAAATTTACATTCATCCGGATGATATGGACAGAGTACCAGAAACCATGAAAATTAAATATGATGACACAGTTTTCTGGAAATATCCATTATCAGATTCTATATCATGTTTTCTATGCAAAGAACACGGACATTTTGCAAATAATTGCCCTATGAACGAACAAAAAGAGAACCCCTCTGGGAACTGGGAAGTTATTCCTAATGAAAAAAAAATCAGCTGTCTCCCTCCTCTTTTCCGGCACTTTAACACCTTAACCTTCTTTAACCACATATCCTACTGACAACCGACCTACAAAAAATTTCAAACGCCCCTTATCTAGTCTATCTTCCAAATCTGAGACATCAGAAATGTTAAACTCAATCCCAAACCCATCTCAATACCAAACCCATCTTACAGAAAGAGTCTCAGATACAAATAACATACAACCGATTACACCAGAGACAATGGATTATAAAGCCCATCAATCTAAAGACTCCACATTGACTAAATCAAATTTAAAAAAACAATAAAAAAACAAAACTTGAAATTTCTGTTGCTGAGGAATCTGAGAGACTAGAAACTCAAATTGCCCCACTTAAAGGAACATTATCTCAACCAAGGAACAAATTTGTTTTGAATTGGTTACTACTAAAGAGTTACAACGTTTTGAAAAAACAAAAAAAATGCATAAATATTTAGAAAAGCATTCTTGAATTCACTCCACATATCAAACTCTTAATATTAATGTTAGAAGATACTTACCCCTGCTTACGGATAAAAACATCGGAAATTGAAGAAATCAGAGAACTTACAAGCTGCAGTGAAATCAGCAATGACGATTCAATCTAATACTCTTTTCAAATTCTGCTCTTGAAATGGCATATACTATTCTCCAATGGAATATAAATAGCTTTAGCCCACAAAAAGAAAAAAAATTCTACTACTAATCAACAAGTACAATCCTGATATGATCTGCCTACAAGAAACGAATAATAAATCAACCAAAAACCACCATTAAATAATTACAATTTGTGTTTAAATAATAGAATAGATGCAAACATAGCTAGTGGTGAGGGAGCCATCTAAACAATGTCATCTTATAAAGTAGATGAACTTAACCTTAATTCCACTCTTGAATGTTGTGCAGTCACGATTAATAATATAAATAATCCCATAACTATATGCAATGTTTCTCTCTCTCGCAGTCATGCCTTTACTGCTAGTGAACTGACTCACTAAATAAATCAACTGCCGGCACCATTATACTATTAGGTAACGTCAACAGTCGTCACAATTTCATGTGAGAATCACACAAAAAGAATTCAAGAGGAAAGATATAATCAGTACACATACAATCATGAATATCACCCAATCACTGCAGAATACTGCAGCAGAGTAAATCCTTGTTACTATATGAATTACTGTTCTTGATATGGTTATTGTTCACATTTAATTTTCTTATGAACGTAACTCTGATTTATACTACTATAACTATTTCAAACCCAGATTATGTGTCAAAAAAGAATATCCAGGTCAAGTGTCTGACCTGTCCATAAAAATGTATACAATGTGTAATAACCGCCTGTAATTGTGATAACCTACAACAGAAATTATTTGTTTATACTGTGATTCTGTATTACAAGCTTGTGGTCGCTCAAGACCTTGATGTTTATGCGACCATTATAAATAAATTAAATTTTAAAAAAAAGGCCGCGGCCAAGGTAACTAGCTTTCTAGAGTTCTCGAGCCCAGCATCCTGAGAAACGGGCGCGAGGTTTAAATGGAAGAGTTGTACAAATCGGATGGAGTGAATACCTTGTAGATGTGTCGATGATGGTATCTTGGAGAAATCAGCTGACAGTTCGTGCCGCTCCACATTCAGCGTCCAATTGGAGTGGAGTGACGTCCCCAAGTCGGGAACTGGAAGGAGAAAAGGACACTGTGATTCGGTCGGAAGATTCGTTACTTCAATTTTTGGTAATGAACCCTCTGATCGAATCACAGTATACCCAATTCCTCAACTTCAGCCATCCATCTTCGGGCGAAGCCGCGTGTTCGAAGGGCGTCAGGACAATCAGTGGTTTAATGTGGTCCAGTAGACCACTCCGTTGCAGCCCGTGAAGCGGCGCCATGGAGAAGCCGAAAGGAGGCCGGCGCTTCTTCGGCGCGCCAGCTGGGCAGCTTCATTCTATCGGGCCCGGGAGCCCGCGCAGGCCTATCTTGAGCTCACATGTTCACAGTGAATGTATACACTTATTTATTGTACACTTATTTATGACATTAAAGGAATTATTGTGTATTATTATGTCGTATTTACATGATAACTGATGTTATTATGATGACGAAACATGTCTTATGAATTTGAAAAATACAGTAATTAATGTTGAAGGTGTATTTATATATTTAAAATTTAAGTGTTTAAATATCCCTCTCACAACATCAATTGCTATACATAGTAACCAATATGAGTGTATTTGGTATGAGTTAATTCCCCGACTTTGACTTAGCTACCGGTGTCCTCGGGCGTGGGCCTAGTTTTAATTTCCACGCGAGGTAGTAAGGGAGACATGTGGCGAGAACGGCGTATTCTCTTCAGCTTATCTAGTACGCTCCGCCTGTCTTATCTTTTCTTCGTTTCACAGCTACAAAAGAATCTGAGACGATTTTATTGGAATGCTGTAGCTCTCTGTGTTGGCTCCGACTGAGAATCGAACCTTGAATCGCACCATGGAAGCCAGCACGCTGGCCATGAGCCAACGAACAAGCTAGTTACACGTTACTACCATTTTACTCTGCATAGTTGTATGACAGATACAAGTGCCAACAAATTGGTGTTAGCAACATTTGAAAAGTTGACACGATTACGTCCTGGGAATAGAAAACTCATTTGCTTAGGCGATCGTACTTCATATTTCAACTTATAGTACCGCTAACAATAGTAACACATCACACACACACACGTTCTACTTATACCACAACTAGCATAAGTTGAGGTCAACAAAATGAGAGAGCATAGTGAAACTACATTTATGTCCAGAATCTAAACCAGTAGCCAAATCAGCATATGCTCAATTGAATCAAGTACGAAAAACCTGTTGTAGTTCGGCAAACATTGACAGAATATATTCACTCACCATTTCAAGGCTCAACGGCGGAGGAGAACCTGCTAGACGCAGAAAATCATCAAAACAGCCTGCGTAATAATAGAAGAGATCACCCAACCGGGCTATGGTTATCGTGTCTTGTGTTTGTTTTTCCGACTGTTAAAAATTTGCACGCTATAATATATCCCTTGTACTTACATGGGGTCCCGTCTGCATCTAGGACATAACGCCACCAGCTCCAACCCAATCTCATAAACCAATGAAATATCAACACAAGAACAAATTTAAATTATCAATAAGACTTCTAATTTGCACAATTTAGGAACTATTAGACAATATTATTAATACCTTAATCTATATTAATATTATCCTGAATGTTGCATACAATTCATCACACAATGAAAAACGTATTCCTAAAATATATTTAATATCACAACATTACATCAAAGAAAAGTAAGTGATTATGGAGAGCATTTTTACTTCTCATATAATTGAAACAGTTGAAATAATACTATTGCTAAGTTTTACCAGCTATTCTGTTGTATATTCCTTTTTATTTTTAAACTTACTACAAGATGCAAATTCCGTTTAAAGTAGTACCTTGAATTTGCTATTTTGCTATTTTGTGAAGTCATCACGGCATTCCAATGTGCAATTAAGTTAAAATTTCTAGGACAAGTGCTCAAATTTTAGAAGGCTATAAATGTTTGGTTGAAAAGGTGTGTGTAAAACATAATATAATGATACCTCAGAAATCTCTGTTTGAACGATGACAATTTACACCAAAAGTACATTCACCCCAGGACGTTTTCGCGGTGAAGTGGAAAGTTGATTTTGAAAGTTCATTCTTACTAGCTATTCATACATTCTATTGCTCCTTGATGCCAAAAACTCGATAGACGTTAAGACGTCTGTCTGTCCGTCTGTGGGCAAAGATAACGCCCAAACTGTTCAGCCGATTTTCTAAAAAAATTATATTCCGCGATGGAAACAAACTCGTGGCGTAGGGAGTTTCAAAAGGATATTTGGGTTTTGGAGGGTACTTTACAAGAAGTCTCAAAAACGTTTTAAATTGTATCTCAAAAATGGCACCAATTTTTTTATTGAAATGTGTCGTTGGAGAGCTTAAACGACGCTTAAGAGAATGCTGTTGGCCTCACGTTGGTTGAAATCCGTAAGTTTTCAAAATAACAAAAAATATTTTTGAGGGTCTTGCTACAAGATTGAAGATACTGATTTTTGTTCTTAATGCCTCCTTTGTTTTTCTTCCTCTTCCGCACTCAGCCACCTTCTTTTTATAACACATATGGTTTTCTGAATAACCTTATATTCCTTATCTATATCTCTCATCTGAAACGGTTCTTTTTCATCTTCAGTTCAGTAAAAAAAAATTAGTTCGTCAAAAAAGCTATGCTTGCACTTATGAAAATTCCCCTAATTTATATATAGTGGCCGTACCCCTCACCCTATACCCTCCTTTGACGTGGTCTGTCAGCACGTAGGTGAACAGATGATCACACATTATTTTATCGGTAGATGGCTGGTTGTGCACCAAGAACACATCTACAAAGAAAAACAAGAAAAACATTTATTACTACATTATTATTTAATATTACATAGAATGACTGCTCTGGATGACAACCGCTCAATATTCTGATTACCCTGAATATTTGTCTTTACCTTTGCGATCGCATGCTTAATGTTTTTGAAATTACAATACAACTTGTCAAATCATTACGAATATGTCAGCTTGATTAACATAGGTGGGTCCCTTCCACGACTCCCATCACCAGTACGTAAAGACCACATACTGATCCGAATTCTACGAGAAACCTCCATTTGAACCTCATCACCATTATAATCTTCAATAAATACTTGTCGATGCGAGCCGGCTCCAATGCTGTACTTCCTTGCCCGTTGTCCCGGGAACGTTCGACTTCGCCCGGTGATGTTCGGCACTGCTCGGCGCTGCTCGGCGCTTTTCGGCGCTGCCCGAGATGGAAGCTTCCTCCACGATGCCCGCCGCAATACAGCCTTGCAATTGCCTTGCAATGCTGATGACGGCATTCACTCTTGCTCTCCCCGACTCGCGACATAGTTACCAGCTTTCATGGATGTAAACAAGTCCAAATAATTATGTTGGCATCACATCATGCACCACCACTATCTATCATGCACTTACACAGTTCTGGTCGCCACGTGGTAATTGTTCATTACCGGCACTGATTCTTTATAATATACTGCACTGTTGTTACCTTGTTTATTCATTCCACGCTTACTCCGTAATTGTCCATCAATGACACATCACCTTACAATCGTGGGAATCATATTCATCTCAATTATTCTGACTTATCACTGCTGACTTATCTCCTCCGTTTATTACATCCGTCTTTTGAATTACTGCCTTAATTAATGACTTCTTTAATGAGAACGATCAGGGGTATATATGTATATGTATATGTATTGTGGCGTCACCAATCACATTGGAATAATTTTATTGTGGCGTCGCCAATAATATCATAATAATCTCATCTAGAGATAGCTTCCATCGCGGCAAAAGTAGGTCAAGGGACGATGCCTTTGTCGCGAAGAGCCCGCACCGACCGCACTTAGGCCCCGTCGGGGGCGGACACGTTTATTACCCCTCGTAAAAACCGGCCGAGCCGTCGGCCGAACCCCCAACGAACAATGCACGCCCCCGCACCCTTTTTTTCTGCCGCGCACCCGGGGAAGGAACATGAAGTCCCAAAGGATTGACACGGATGTCTGTTAAGAAAAGGACACGTTTATGACACCTCGTAATCGTTACCATTCTAGCCATCGGCCAACCCCCCATCGAACAATACCCACCCCCTCACCCGTTTGTCACGCGCTCGGGTAAGGCGCCCGGATCCCCAGAGGGGCTATTTGGAAATTAACCATCGCAGGCTACCGATTAGCCTCCGCCGACCATTTATGGCCCATGAGAATACGCTACCGCGTGAACACGTGTCCGGACAGCTGCAAGAAGCTTCTGGGACCACTTACAAAGGAAGAGAGAGAGAGGAGGGAAGCCGGAGATAGAAAGAGAGCGATCTCTGGAAAATTCCACGAAAACTGCAACTTGATTGGTAAATTAGAATGCTGAAACGCAGTTACCCTCAGCCAATGGGAAGTTTCACTATGAGGGAAGGGGTAAATTTACAGATTTAGAAACGTTTTGGGAGGGGGGAAGGGAGCTTTCTTGAACACGAGATGCACAGAGGAAAGTTAATCACGAGCAGAACGCGACTAGGGAAAGATGTTCGCAGAGTAGAACTTATGATCGGAACGCGATCAGGGGAAAGACATTCCCAGAGAGAAGTTTATTTTATTTGGACGCGACTAGTGGAAGATGTTCGCGGAGCGGAACTTGCTATCAGAACGCGACTAAGGGAAAGACAGGATCAGAGAGAACTTTATTCTGATTAAGCCGACATTAGTGCAAAGACATTCTTAAAACGGCACCGTGGATTTGCCGCGGAGGAAACTCGGGCGGGAGATCGCAGGATCCCGCGCTACTTCCGCGTAGGCCCGTCTGCTTCTGCCGCCTTTCACGTCGGGCTCATTCATTGCCCATACTACGCTACGGCCAGCGCCCGTGGGCCCTCGACCGGCTGAGTCCGCACATTCTGGCGACTCCGCCGCCGCCCCCGCCGCCAGCTGAGGAGGGACGCATCGCGGAAGGTCGGCGACCTGGGACCGCCCGCCGCCTCTGCATCCGAGGATCGCTGCACGGCCAGCTCGTGGAGCCAACACAGCCAGCGGTGAAAGTTATGAGGCGAAGCTGCCTCGCAGGACATTTTTGGGCGAGAGATTAATAGTGGCCGCGCTTAGGCCCTGCAGATTGTAGATGGTGGATAGAATGTTGCATGCGTTATTAGAAATTAAGCCTTTTATGTTAGCCTTAAGGGAATTAGTTTATTAGTGATCAGAGTAATGAGCTCACAGAATAGATATAAGAGGAAACCTGTGTCGCCCTTTGCGACCTGTAACTTCCCTGGCAGCTCATGGTGCCAGGAATAAACTTCAATTTATTATAAAATGACTCAGTGTGTTAATTCATGACTTCCCAACACTTCCATCCAGCCACATTACAGGAGCTGAACTTGGCGCCCTCCCCCCGTTTACATTACTTTACATTACAGTATATGTATATGTATATGTATATGTATATGTATATGTATTGTAACACCCCCGGTCGTCTCGGGAGAGAACGCCCGGTAAGCGGCGCCGGTTGTAGCTCAGTCGGTGATGGAAGGAATTGTTGACAAGACACAAAGGCAGTACGAGACAAACACTTTGATCACTGGTAAAAATCACTTTTATTCCTGGGCAAAAGATAATTTAAAATGCCCCAGGGAAGTTACATTTGCAAATTGAAAAATTAAAAAAAAGAAAAGAAATGAAGAGATTAATTAGAAAGAAAAGAAAATTAGATGTTAGACATCACAGTAAAGCTTAAAAAACTAGAAAGAATTATCCTTAACATTACAATGGTAATAATAAAAAAAATTACAAATCAGTGTGCCATAGCGCGGCACTGCGTTACATAAGTCTGACAGGGGTGAATGCCCTGGGTTTATACTGCCTTGGGAACGGTTCTTTTATGCAGCCGGGACGGACCCGGCGGAGACCAGGGGGGGCGGTTGCGGCCTTGGCAGGAACGCAGCGGTGGCGGTGCCACCCCTCTCCAACAGCTGAGCGGCCCTCTCGTGACGTCACCAGTGGAGCGACGGCGTCTGCGGCGCCCAACGGAGTCTGACTGCGCTGTCTGGTAGATTCTGGTAGATTCTGGTAGAACTTGAAGATCGTCGGGATTTTCTCCCGACCTCAGGCACGGAGTAAATAACTATGTGTCCTTCTCAAATACAATTTTGGAAAGTCTTGAAATCCTTCAGATACGTTCGCCTCTCTTCAACGAATAACACCCCCCAGAGAATTTTCTCCCCCTGCTGCAGTCTACTCGCTGCGTCTTGCCCCTTTTAATAAGTCTTTTGGAGGAACACTTGCCTCTAACCGACGAATAATACCCCCAGAGAAATTCTCTCCCAATTGTTATCAGCCCCAAAGCTCAGGCTCGCACTGAAGTTTTCTAAGTCTTGCAGAGACACACTGGTCTCTCCCCGATGAAACAATTACTCCCTAGGAGAAGTTTCTCTCCCGACTGCCCTGCGTCTAATTCCCTTCTGGCCCCGTCTGATGCCCAAGCTCTTCTGATATTCTCTCAGTCGAAATTGTATCAGGTTGCCATTTTGCCCCCACCCAATTTTTCCGTGTGTTCAAGCTCCTATGATAGTCGCGTCGCTATTGGCCAAAAGAAATGGCGCATTATGTTATTTCAGCCAATTGCGACGGGGAAGCCACGTAAGTTTCAACTCTTTGCGTCACTGTGAGCGTCCAGAATTTTTCTATTCCTTCTAGAACATGCTTGCACAAGACAGGCGTTGTCCGTGAAAGAATTTATTGCTCTGGGATTCCCTGGATGTCGATTTCAAGAGCGTTCTAGAAGGTTCGCAGCTGGCCGGGGCGGCCATGTGCGTCTCGCAGTGAATCTTTCGACGACTGACCCTTGTAACGACTTTCTTAATGTGCCGGGGGCGCAAACGAGTGTCGCGATAAGCGAGGTTGCACGTGCAACGCTGTCTGTTCATTTCCCAACTGCCCTCAGCCTTATGAAATTTTGTATGATCAAATTGGTATCGCTACAGTATATGTATATGTATATGTTTATGTATATGTATATGTACATGTATATTGAAACGCGGAGCATTTCTCTAATCAATTAGAGACAGAGTGTATTGGTATAATTACGTCCAGTTTGAACTGCGCGGTATTAGCGGCAGTAGCGGCGACCGGCAGACGGGGACTAGAGAACGAATCCGCCGCAGTGGGCCGACGGGAGCGGGCGAGACATTGGCCATTGGGGCAGTTGGCCGTTGGCAGTGAGGAGTGTGAGACTGTGCGTGAAAGAGGTTGGCACGAAATCGGTGCTCGCGACAAAGAGGAGTGATTAAGTGAACTGATGATAGAAATACGGACAGGAAGCAGGTGAATGCAATATTGGCAGATGTCGGACTGTATAAACTAAAGATCGTGTTCGTGATATCGGAAACAGTGAAAACAGAAGTAAAACTGTAAATCGCGGAGCTGATGCCGGCACGAGTGGCGGCCACGTGCTTCATAGTGGTAATTAGGAGAGTGGAAGGGCACTGACGAATGGTGTTGCGATGTGACAAGAGATATACTGCAAGGGCAAGACGAACGTAATCTAGAGGCCGTCAATGCTCCAGCGGAACAACACGCACGACAATCAGCGTCAAAGCAGAGGGATTCGTGCCGCCGCCGCCGCGGGCCGACGACACGGGAGCCCGCCTGACCAACCGTCCGGAGCGCCGAGCTGCATCGAAGGAAACCGACCGCCGCGGCCGTTGGCAATCGTCAGCGAACAAACGAGGTATTCGCGGGGCCCGAGGTATGGTGAAATCTGGTTAAAAACTGAGTTTTGGTACCAAAACGGGGAGTAATTGTATGTATGATAATGTACAGAATGTGTGATTTTAAGAATAAATTGTATTTATGTTCAGACGAAATTCTAACTCTGATTTGCCAATGTATTGCCGAACCCTTAAGAGACCCATTCACGAGACAAGACACCCGTCCTTTCCAAATTTTATTGCAGTGAAAAGTACCGCCAATCAGGTACGTTACAATATGTATATGTATATGTATATGTAAATGTATATGTATATGTATATGTATATACATAAAAAATTTCGAATGAGCGCAGAAATTGAAATGACGTTAAAGGCGTATGTAAAATCTTTGAATATGAAGAAACTCCGCAAAAATACAAAAAAATAAACAGTTACGATTTGGGCTCAAAAATGCAAATATTTGGTTTTGAATCCTCCTATTCCCACACTCGCTTATTCTAATTCTCGCCTATCCGCGTACCGATAGTATTCTTATATTCAGAGTGGCACAGCTCACGACATAGCTGACGTCAAGTAACAGTAAGGCTCAAAGGAAGAGTCCGCCGTCATCAAGTATTTGCTCGTTCGGTTATGCGTTATCAAACAGCCAAGTGTTTAATGTTCTTGGTGTGGAAAGATGGTCCGTGTTAGTCCGTGGCCCGTTTGTTAGGGTATTACTCCGGCATTTGCCGGGTGTTCTTTGGAAAAAACACGGAAAATTACAGATAAGAGAAGCCAATGGCTACAATTCTCCTCCAGACAGCGGGTGAATTCGATCTGTCTAGTACGTGTCGAAATCTGCCACCGTCGGGACTCGAACCCTAGAACCACCCGGACAGAAGCACTGCAGTGACATCAGTTGAAGCCCTGAGGCACATTTGCAGGTATCGGTGGTAAGCGTGGTCAACAATGTATTTGTTAAATTAATACACTACGTGAAATTTAAATTTGTTCTGCGTCAACGAACTCTCACACTTCAAGCGCAAATGATAACTTGCCTCGCGTAATTCATAATTGAAAACATAATTCTTGTAATTGCAAATTTTACACTGTAGTGGCCCTTAATCACGTTCCAATTTTGGCGGCATGTAAATTAACAATTTATCGGGTATTCGCGCAGTTGCAAGCCCCAACAAGAATTTCTTCATGACCCCAACGTCTACTGTGTTCGACCGTTTTCTTCGTTCTCCGTTTAAACAAATGCCCAGGACTCTTCTCACATGTCTCCACACGTGACTGACGCCATGCGTTTCCGATTGGCTAAAAGCTAATTCAAGAAAGTTTGCCGGTCACCGTGTTCTTTGATAAACCCACTATGGTTCCATGTTTTCTTTCTCCTAAATTTATTTTTTATTCATTGTGAACTAATTGGATAACATGTGGCTGATCTTCGATGGCTTTTGTAATTATCTACGCTAATTTACGAGACTGACAAATAACAGTCGAAGATTGTTAATGAGTACAATATTAGTACATATACCACAGTATTGTTTACAGATGCTTAATGAGAAGTTAAACACACAGTACACTGTGCTTCTTAAGTGCATTCCGCTTATTAATATGGGTCAATCCATTTTTAGTGGTCCATAATTTTATAAATTGGTAACTAGACAATCTCAAAAAAAAAAAAACTTTGTACATTAATTTCCATCTGTTTTGGCTTTTCACAAACTTCTTTGGTTTTTATTGCAGCTTGTCTACAAATGGCAGCCATTTTTGTTTTACGGCGTGCGCCATTTTTCGCGTTTGAAGACATTTACTCTTTTGTAAACTACTCAGCTCTCGGTTATTCTAGCATTCTAGAGTAAAAGACGTTGGATTCAGTATACTCTGGCCTACAAATCGAAATATTATCTACCTACCTCTTATGTTTTTATTTGGGAAATATTTGCAAACAATTCTATGCAACGCAAATGGCCCAAGTTTGATTTTCAGAAAGTAATTTCTTAAAGAAGGAAAGAATCACAGCTTCAATATTACCTTTGCTTTTAGGCATAACAGTGTAGTTATTTTCTGTAAAATATCATGGTAAGTAATGTACCACTTGAAAATTATATTGTCTGAAAAAACCTTGTGACATGTAGTAATCATATTATTTTGCAGCTATTTTAAACTAAAATCTACATTGATTTATAATAATTAATTATTTTTTATTATTCATTAACATAAAAATTACATAATATATAATTTTGATTATTACATTATTTTAAATCAAACTTAGGAGGTGACATCTACGTTTTTAATTGAATATCACAAACAGAATAGTGAGTTTCGAACTCGGTCCGATGCTTAAAAATGTAATTGTCTCAACCCAATATTTCCAATACGCAATTTTTGCAATTTTCGAAAATATTGAGAGTTCGCCGAAAATAGAACTAGTAGAATATATTTTACTCTCTTTTGATACATCCGCGGACAAAATTTAAAGAAAAAATTTGGAGAGGTTTTCAAGAAAAAGGAAATTTAAATATTTAAAAATTACCTATATTTCGCGGCAAATTACTCTAAAATCACGTATACGTTTTTTTCTATAATCGACCCATCGTAAAGTCGATTTTTCACACTTTCCTACAATATAAGTATTCCTACAACAGCTGATATTTTTTACAGTTTCCTACAACATTAGGAAGATATAAAAACATCATACTAATTATTTTCATTAAATAATAAGGGCGACAAAACACATTTTGAACTATTTCAAAATTATCTCTTAAAATCTGATTTAATTTAAATTGACTTATTTAAAGGTTATAACTGATTGGAAATAAATGTCGCTATTTATTTTGAATTCTGATGACATAAATGTATGAAAAAATGCAATAACACGATAGGTAATTCAATTGTTCAAGGACTTCCTAACCTAATTTTAAGAAATCAAAGTTTTAAAAAAAAATCATTTTCTCAAAAACTCCATTACCGATTTGAACAAAATTTGGGGAAAGTTCGCGACACTTACGTCTAACATTGTACAAAATTACACTTTTGATTTTACATATTTATCTGATTCGTGACATTTGATTTTTTAATTTACGACGAAATTGGAAAGTGTAATACAGTATTAAATGCACTAAACAAACATAAGCTTATCATCTACGAACTTGTGGTAATTGTTCTGACATCGATGAGTAAAGAAGGGATAAGACACTTGAATCGAGCGGAGTTGAGACGATTACATTTAAGCACTGCATCAAAGTGTGAAAACGAAGATGCCGCAAATTAAATACCTTACCTATATGTCTGATGCCGCGCGTCACTATATAGCAATAGTGTAACAATATAATGAATTTGAGCCTCCGCGAAGAAGGTTTTTGTGTTACAGGCGCAGTACGTGCAAGTTTGAGTTACCTTCAGATAAACAACTCTTGACTCCTGATGTTCTAAAAGTAGTCCCGACAAAATATTACAAGTATTGACAATAAATTCACCAATTATGATTCGCTAGAAACCTACTGAAAAAATTGCATTAATAGTTTAAACAAATTGAACATAACCTCATTTCAAGATCAGTCTTTAAAGAACAGGTTTCGTTAAGAAAAATTCTTTATCTCCAATATTGTAGTTATAGAAAAATACCAAAAAAATGCACTTTTGAAATTTTGGAAAAAATTATAAATTTTAGCAAACATAATACCCCCAGTCTCTTAAGCGTTTTTACGCAATCTAAAAATAAAAATTCGTAAAAAATTTGGAGCATTTAAAAAACATTAAAAGTGCTTTTAAAGCCCAATGTAATGTACCTCATGCCCTCAAAAAACAAAAACAAAAACGTTTGAAACTTCTCAAATCTCGAGTTCGTTTTGATCGAACACGAAATATTAACTTTGGCTGAATAAGTTGAACAGTTTAAGCTGAACAGTTTTGGCCTACTGTTAACCACATAAGGACAAACAAACAGAAAGATGGTTTACCGCCGATACATTTTTCGGTATTAAGAATCCACAAAACGTAAAGTAATTTACTGTGTAGACAAGATTTAACAGCTTTTTCAATGCCAGGAAATATTTTTTTTCGGCCCACTATGAGCCTGATTTCGACGCAAGGTATCAATACGTTCTCGGCTTTCAAAGTATATCAATTTTAGGAGAATTCATATGAAGGGTTGAGTGGCTATAGTTCACCATAGAAACAGACACAGGAAAATATGTGTTTACGTAAATGTTCATTTCCTCATTTCTTTATGAAAGTATGAAAACGCTTCTTTTTTCCTGAGTAATATTTTAATCATTTAGAGAGTTTTACCAAACTTACACCTGAGCAAGTTTTTAAGCATCCACAGGATTAGTGTGGGAGAAAATAATAAAAAAATATTTAAATCCATTATTGAAAATTTGTGAAATTTCCCTGTCTTCATTTCATGTATTCCACACAGTCAAAATACACACTACAAATACGTAGGGTCTCGATTCCGGACTGAACAATTAGAGAATATCAATATGGATAAAATTGTCAGAACGCTTGAAGCGCTGACTTTTCCACAAAGAGGTCAACGGAAGGTCAGATGGATCAACTGTCACAAGAAAGTGTAAAACGGTTGAACGGACAGACGGGCAATCAATCGGGTACCGAGACAACTGCGCGTGTCCCATCGACAAATACTTCGGTATAAGGAACTCCCGAAAATTGGAATCACATTGAGATACATGGAAGTATTTTACTACACATTGGAACATAATTTACTAGTGTTTTCGGAGCCAACAATACAGCTTTTCTTTCGAAACATCGCAACTTTTGACGGAGTATTACAATAATTTCTGCATACTACGTAAGCGGTATTTTAGATGCTTACCTTCATGGAGAGGTTCATTAATCCGATCAAAGCCTGGAGAAGGAACTTCAACTGGCAGACTCGCCGTAGGCGCCCTCACGAGCCGCCGCGTTCAGCACTCGGCGCTGCGCCTTTGACATACAGAAGATGGGCTCTTCCACCCACACCGTCTTCCCATTGGCGCCTTTCCTCCGAGGCGACACGGGGTGCGTCGTCTAAGGAAACTACGGTTCGTCCGATGGGTGATAACTGTGGAAACTGGGAACGCCCATCGGAGTAACTAGTTTACTTGCACGACGCACGACGGGAGAAAATGGGAAGACGGTGTGGCCGATGACCATAAGTAACCCATCTAAGACCTTCAGACCAGCCCTTCAACTAATGATATAAAACCAATATAAAATACAAAATATCATATTCTCATTCAAAACATAGTTCAAGGCAAACAATAGAGCATATAGCAATAGGAGGGATCTTTGAGAAACTCTATTAACTCTTCAGAAACTTCCCTCAGGGTTTCCATGTAACTTGTGCTCATCGGCCACACCGTCTTCACACTTTCCCCCTTCGTGCGTCGTGCAAGTAAACTAGTTACTCCGATGGACGTTCCCAGTTTCCACAGTTTTCGCCTTAGAGCTTCAGGCAACCAGATAGCTCGCCTCCTGAAAAACCAATGTGAGATCTTCTTATAGGCTTTCCGACTTAGAACAAGAATTGGCGACTGATTAGCCGATTACTGGCAGAGGTTGCCTGCTTCAATTTCCATTAAGGGCTAGGCGACCAATGACAAATTAAGCTCCTGATTGCGTAGGAATAAGTTGCTGGAATTTTTTATTATCTATGCTATCCATGATGAGCCAACAGGACAGAGTTCATCAAGAACAGAACAGAAAATAAAAAGTTCAATTCTTGCGCTCGGCAAACATGACTGCCGAGCCCCTCCTTTCGTGATTTACGGCACGGGTGAGCCGGGATATCTTCGTGTGCAGTAGTCCTATTTAAACGACCAATGTCCCTTTCATATAAGATCGCCCTTGCGCAGTTGACTCATTTGCTGTTTTCCTCTCCAGTTTAATTCGTGACAGTTACAAGCGACAAACAAACCCCTTCGAATATCGCCATTTTTTCCGCAGTATTAGATTACCTATTGCACACTATTGCATTTTGCATAGTGTAAAAAGTCAAGTCAAGTACCAATAAAAAGGGAAGATGTGAATTAGAAGAAAACAATAAGAAGAAAATCGTCACAAAGCAGAACCAAAATACATAGCAACGTTCCGGTGCGTCCTCGTTACAATATTCTCATCGTTGTCAGCAGTATTTGTAAATTAGTAGCTCCTTTCTGGTTTATTTGCATACCGATTAGTTGTCTGGCGGAGATTGGCTGTATGAATTTCCACCAGAGACTGGGTGACCAATTCTTGAGCTCCCGATTGCGTAGGCGTCCGCAGCTGGAATTTACATTTTCTATGCTATCAGGGATGATTCGGTAAAATAGAAACTCGTATAATCTATGATAGCACAGGAAAAATAAATATAATTCATCCTTGCACTCGGCACGTATGTCTGCCGCACCTGTTCTCCTTTCGTGATTTAAGAGAGGGGTGTACAGGAAAACTTTCAGGTGCAGTTGTCCCAGATCAACGTCTCTGTCGTTTTTATATAAAATGTTCCTTGCGCAGTTGGCGACTTGGCACTTACCTCTCCAGTGCACATCGTAAACGTTACACCCTACCGCAAATGAAACAAATGTGTTGCAGAGAAATCCCGCACGGTTGATCTTTTCACTCTCCATCAGGAGCATGGCCTTCATGACTAACGATTTCCACGTTCTCCACAACAAGATCAGGAGAGCCCATGCATAACGCACTCAATTGTGAATTTAAGAACCTGCAAAAACGCATATTGTGCGCAGCGTGACGTGTTGGCTTGGAAGTTTTCGCGTCGAGTCTAGAGATCTCTGGGATTTTGTTGTTCGGTCGGAGACGATGTGAAAATGCTCTGGTATCAACGAACATGTGAATTTATGATCGTGCATTACCTGAAGAACAAATGAGTAATATATTAAAAAATGTATTAAAAATATGGGAACAAATGTTTGCTGGTTGAAATAAACTTACCAGACTGCCCTGAAGCGCTGTCTTTTCCCCAGAAGGACAGATAAACGGACAATCAGATGGATCAACTGTCACACCAAAAGATAATTCGGTTGGACGGACAGACGGGCAATCAATCAACTACCTAGACAACTGCTTTGTACCGTCGACCAATTCATCGGTATCAGGAACTCCCTAAACCTGGAATCACACTGCGAAACCTATAAGTAATTTCCTACACATTGGAACAAAATTTATTAGTGTTTTCTTATATATCAGAGCCAACAATATGACCTTTCTGCCTTAATATCGCATCCTTTGACCGTGTATTACAATATTTTCTTCATACTAAGTATGCGGAATAAGAGGATGACAAAGCCAAATCAAGTAAAATAAAATTGGAAGATTGATTACGAAGATAAAAATGAAGAGAAAATTGTCACAATGAGAATCTAAACTTCATAAAAAACCGTTTAAACCCCACGTTGTCACAATTATCTCCTCATCCTCAGAAGTATTTGCAAATTAAAGCAGTTCATCTGGAGCGAATTTTATGCAACATCAGTAATGTATATTACATCGTATGAAACTCATGATAAAACACATTCATTCACTGGGACACTGTTGGCTCTTCTGGTTGTCGTCGGACACAATATGGTGGTACCTAAATAAATGCGACATCTCCTGTTGCAATATACTACAGAAAGTCTACTCTTCCTTGTATCGTTTCAGGTTAACAACATAATAATTAATTACCAAGTTACCTGTTTGATGTCCCCGTCAGTCATTATGGAAACAACTTGTAGAGAATTTTCATTGAATCTGTGGCGGCTTGCACCCCAGAATCGCATTAATAAATTAATACCTGCCATAATGTATATTTCGTGCGTACCTTCATGGAGAGGATCATCAATCCGATCAAAGCAAGGACAAAGAACTTCATCTGGCAGACTTTCCCTAGGCCCCCGCACGAGCCGCAGCGTTCAGCACTCGGCGCAGCGCCTTTGACATACAGAAGATGAACTCGTCCGCCCACACCGTCTTCCCATTGGCGCCTTTCCTCCGAGGCGGCACAGGGTGCGTCGTCTCAGGAAACTACGGTTCGTCCGATGGGCATTCCAGTTTCCCGAATAACAACTTCAGACCGGCCCTTTAGCTAATGATATAAAACATAAAATTCAAAAATACAGATAATATTCTCACTCAAAACATGGTTCAAGGCAAACAATAGAGCATATAGGAATAGGTGGGATCCTTGAGAAACTGAACTGACCCCTCAGAAACTTCTCTCAGGGTTTCTACATGACTTGTGCTCATCGGCCTCACCGTCATCCCATTTTCCCCCTTCGTGCGTCGTGCAAGTAAACTGGTTACTTCGATGGCTGTTCCCAGTTTCACACAGTTATCGCCTTAGAGCTTCAGGCAACCAGATAGTTCGCCCCCTCAAAAACCAATGTGAGATCTTCTTATAGGCTTTCCGACTTTGAACAAGCAATGACGACTTATTAGCCGATTACTGGCAGATGTTGCCTGCTTCAATTTCCATTAAGGGCTAGGCGACCAATGACAAATTCAGCTCCTGATTGCGTAGGAATACGTTGCTGGAATTTTTATTTTCTATGCTATCCAAGATGAGCCAACAGGAGAGAGTTCATCGAGGACAGAACAGAAAATAAAAAGTTCAATACTTGCGCTCTGCAAACATGACTGCCGAGCCACTCCTTTCGTGAATTACGGCACGGGTGAGCCGGGAAATCTTCGTGTACAGTTGTCCTAGTACTACGTTCAATGTCCATTTCATATAGGATCGCCCTTGCGCAGTTGGCTGACTTGGTGTTTGCCTCTGGCGCTCACGATTGGCTGCCTCCCATGATGTCAACGATGCCGCCAGAGACATACCCCTCCCACACACACACAAACAATATTGAATTGAAAGTATGAAGAATTCTATCTAACGCAACGTAACTAAATCTTAATGAACGAAAAATAAAATGTATATTTGAAGGTCAAAAATATAAACTCTCTCAAATGACCTATTAATATTACAATTGCTGTGTCATTTCTAGTCATTGCTCAACCAATCTATTTAAGAAAATTATGTGCTTACGTATATTTTCATTCTCTGAATCCATGATTAGCCTGAATTTATTTGTTGAAATAAAATAGTCAAAAAGTTGTGGCCTGTTTTCATAAAATTTCGAATATATTCTTTTCTTTACTTTTCGCATCTCCCACAGTCAGAATAGCTTTTAAAAATTCGCCAAGTCTCAATTTCGCTAAGATCGTTATATCGGGGAATATCAGCATTCGAGCAAATCGTCCGGCCGGTTTACGCGCTATCGATGACCAGAGACAGACACAATGACGGTCGGTCGGTCAGATGGACAGACTGTCAGACGGAAAGGTCAAACAGTGTGTGGGACAGAGAGACGGTCTGTCGGCTAGAGACAACGGCCATTTTTCCGTTAAGCAAAATGTTATTATCAAGGATGCGCGAAACATGGAACCCAACTCTATAACCTGGATATAATTTACTTCATATTAGAACAAAAATTATTTTCTTTCTTTATATCTGAGCCCCAAGAAGACAAAATTCTTTCGAAGATCGCCATTTTTCCGCAGTATTACATTACCAGTTGCATACTACGCCAACGAAGATGTAAAAAGTCAAGACAAGTAACAATAAAAATGAAAAATGTGAATAAGAAGATAACAATGAAGAGAAAAACGTCACAAAGCAGAACCAAACTACATAGCTGCCTTTCGGTGGCTCGTCGTCACAATATTCTCATCATTGTCAGAAGTATCTGTAAATTAAAAGCTCTTTTCTGGGGCTCTTTGCATACAGATTAGTTGGCTGGCGGAGGTTGTATGTTTCAATTTCCAGCAGGTGACAAACTCTTGAGCTCACGATTGCGTAGGCGTCCGATGCTGGCATTTACATTTTCTATGCTATCAGGGATGATCCGGTAAAATAGAAACTCGTATAATCTATGATAGCACAGGAAAAATAAAAATAATTCAACCTTGCGCTCGGCAAGAATGTCTGCCGAACCTGTGCTCCTTTCGTGATTTAAGAGAGGGGTAGGACGGAAAACCTTCAGGTGCATTTTTCCCAGATCAACGTCTCTGTCGTTTTTATATAAAATCTTCCTTGCGCAGTTGGCGACTTGGCACTTACCTCTCCAGTTCACTTCGTAAACGTTACACCCTACCGTAAACGAAACAAATGTGTCGCAAAAACAGGCCGCACGATTGATTTTTTCACTCTCCATCAGGAGTATGAGCTTCAAGACTAACGGTTTCCATTTTCTCCACGACAAGACCAGCAGAGCCCCTGCACTCAATTGTGAATTGAAGAATCTGCAAAAACACATATTGCGCGCAGAGTGACGTGTTGGCTCGGAAGTTTTCGCGTCGAGTCTAGAGATCTCTGGGATTTTGTTGTTCGGTCGGAGACGATGTGAAAATGCTCTGGTATCAACGAACATGTGAATTTATGATCGTGCATTACCTGAAGAACAAATGAGTAATATATTAAACAATGTATTAAAAATATGGGAACAAATGTTTGCTGGTTGAAATAAACTTACAAAACTTGTAGTGTTGTAAAACTGCGGAGCAGTCATAAATAATGAGAGATTGTATGCTCTATTTCTTCTGCTCATTCGTTTTAATACGCACAGAATATGAAAGATGAGTAAATAGCATTTTTCATGCTAATACTGTGTTTACACTTTTTCATATGGATATTCAAGGTATAAAAGTATCCTTTCTAAGGAAACACCACAAAATCAATATGAAGGCATTTTTAAATCAATATTTTTTGGTTTATAATATAAATACTTTCAAATGATCTAACCATATAACAATAGGTGTGTTATTACTATATATTGATCAAACAATATCTTTTAGGAAATATATGTGTTTACGAACATTTTAATTTTCTCAATTCTTGATGAGTCTGAAAAAGCTCCGTTTTTTCCAGCGAAATATTTAAAAAATTTAGTCTTCAACGAAAATATCACCTGCGTCATGCTAAAGCGACCTCAGTACTAATGATGGGGGAAAATCAAAAACTTTGCGCACACTTTTCATAACATTTTAAAGATATATTTTTCTTCTTCCCGCATCCCCTACAGTCACAATACCCGTTTAAAATTAGCAAAGTCTCGGTATTGTCCAGATTGATGAGAGAATATCAATTTTCAAGATAATCATCTGTTCAGTTTTGCACTGTCCTTGACTACACACGGACACACTGGCAGACGGACGGACGATCGGTCGGTCGGTCGGTCGGTCGGTCGGTCTGTCTGTCAGATGGACGAACTGTCAGAGGGAAGGAACAAACGAAGGCACAGACGGACAATCAGTTGTTCAGAAAGACACGTCCGTTCTTTTGACACGCAATTTTTTTGAATGCAGAATGTGCCAAACATTAAACTAAACTGTAACACATGGAAGAAATTAACTATATATTGGAACAGAGATTCACATGAGCTTTTCTTTCGAAAAATCCCCGTTTTGCCGTAGTATTTATACTTTCTGCATACTACGTATGGTGTATGCGAAAATCTAAGCGCAAGACTAGTAAAACTAAAACTGGAGATGTGATTACGAAGATAAAAATGAAGAGAATATCATGGCCAAGAGAAACCAAACTACATAACAACCCTTTGGTCACTCCTCGTTACAATATTCTTAACATTTTCAGAAGTAACTGAAACTTAAAAGAACTCTCCTGGTACTATTTTCATTGAATTTCAGTAATGTATATAACATCACATTAAACATTTCTTAAATTACATTTATACACTGTGACACTGGTGGCTCTTCTATTCTTTGGTGGCCTCAATATAGAAATACCTGAAAAACATGTGGCATCAGCTGATGGAGTATACTATAGCAAGTACACTGGTCCTCATATCGATACTGGTTAGCAACATAGAATTATATCTATAAAAAAATTAGTGAGTCGATGTGAACACCTGTGCGCGTGAATATTTGTTGTGTCAATTGTGGCCTGAATATCAAACTGCCCCATTAATATATGCATTTCTTCCATCATACGTACCTTTGTGGAGAGGTATATCTATCAGCACAACCCGAGAACAAATAAGTCAATCTGACAGTCACGTCTTTGGTCCTCGACCGAGCAACTACTTCCTGCACTCACAGCAGCTTGCCTTTCACATAATGTGTACCTTGTGGTCGTGCGACCATAGCCTCTTTCATTTTCGCCTTTCCGTCGTAGCACTTAAGGGTGCCTTCCAGGAAACTATTACTACCCCGATGCGTATACCTATGTTCAACCTAGGAGCTTCAGGCAAGAACGTTAACAAATGGTATAAAAACCAACATAAAATAAAAATATACAGAAAATAGATCACCCATCCAATTATGAGAATTGAAGAATGAATTCACCGATGATGATTCGCTTGAAACCTACTGAAAAAAAGTTGGATTAATATTTTAAACAAACTGAACATAATCTTATTTCAAGATCAGTCTTTAAAGAACAGATTTCGTGAAGAAAAAATCTTAATCTCTAATATTGTAGTTTTAGTAAGATACCGAAAAAATGCAAATTTGCAATTTGTGAAAAATTTATGGATTTTCACCAACATCCCATAGGATCCCCTCTCTCTTAAGCCTCATTTACGCAATCTAAAAACAAAAAATCATAAAAAAATTTGGAGTTTTTTTTTAATATTAAAAGTGTTTTTGAAGCTCCATGTACAGTAACTCATGCCCTCGCAAAACAAATAACATGTTTGAAACTTCTCAAATCTCAAATTCGTTTTAATTATATTAATTTAATAACGAAATATTAATTTAATGAGAATTTTGAAGATATTAATGAATTTTGATTTTCTCAATTCTTGATGAGTCTGAAAAAGCTCCGTTTTTCCAGCGAAATATTTAAAAAATTTAGTCTTCAACGAAAATATCACCTGCGTCATGCTAAAGCGACCTCAGTACTAATGTTGGGGGGAAATCAAAAGCTTTGCGCACACTTTTCATAACATTTTAAAGATATCATTTTCTTCTTGTCGCATCCTCCACCGTTACAATACCCGTTTAAAATTCGAAAGGTCTCGGTATTGTCCAGATCGATGAAAGAATATCAATTTTCAAGATAATCATCTGATCAGTTTTGCACTGTGCTTGACCACACACGGACACACTGTCAAACGGACGGACGGATGGTCGGTCGCTCAGATGGACGAACTATCACAGGGAAGGGTCAAACGGTGCGAAACATTCTGCATACCAATAACATAAAACAAACTGCAATACCAAAAAGGAATTCACTATATATATTGGAATAAAATTTACTGGAAGGAATTCACTATATACTGGAACAGAGATTCACTTGAGTTTTTCTTTTGAAAAATCCCCGTGTTACCGGAGTATTCTAATACTTTCTGCATACTACTTATGGAGCATGCGAAGATCTAAACGTAAGATTAGTGAAAATAAAACTGGAAGATGTAAATTCGAAGGTCACAATGAAGAGAATATTGTGGCAAAGAAAAAACCAAACTACATAACAACCCTTTGGTCCCCCCTCGACACAATATTCTCATCATTCTCAGAAGCTCGTCTGGTACTATTTCCTTAAATTTCAATTATATATATATATATATATATATATATATATATATATATATATATATATATATATATATATATATATTTCATCACATTAATCATATGTTAAATTCCATCATTCACTGGGGTACTCTTGGCTCTTCTTGCTGCCGGTGGGCACAATGATGTACCTATAATATATATATATATATATATATATATATATATATATATATATATATATATATATATATATTGTGGCGTCACCGATTAATTAATATAATTTTATTATGGCATCGTCAATAACAAAGTAATTCCTACAGCTGGAAATATCTCGCGTCGAGAAAGAAGTGGGTCAAAGGGACGCGGCCTCCACCGCGACGGTTCCCTCCGCTAGACAGGGAGGCCCACCCCCCGACCGCGCACGGGTCTTCTTCCCAGAGGCAACTGGTTTATTACCCCCTCATAAAAATACTTGCTGCCCCCTCGCCGGAGACCGGCCGAACAAAGCGCCACCCTCGCGTCCTTCCTTCAGCCGCGCGACCAGGGAATGCCAGCCCCGATGGAGTTGGGCCGGGTGTCAATTAGGCGAGGAAGACACATTTACGACACGTTGTGAGTGAAACCTTTCTCGGCCTCTTCCGAACAATGCTAACTCCCCACATTCGTTCTGGCACGCGTTCTGGCACGCGTCCGGACGCCAGAAGCCTCGCGGGAGCTGTTTCTCTCTAAACACAGTAGGGTGTCGATTAGCCCCTGCCGGCCGTCGGGAACCCGTGAAATGCGCCTTTACGCGCGCACGTGTCCAGGACAGCTGCGATCAGCTTCTGGAACAACTGACAAAGGGAAGCGAGCGAGAGAGCGAAACCAGCGACAGACAGAGAACATTGACGGAAAAATACAGAAAAATCGACACGAGATTGGTTAATCAGATTTCTGCGACGCAGCCACCCTCGGCCAATGGGAAGCTTCGCCATGAGGGAAGGGAGAAATTTGGTGTCAGGAACTTTTGGGAAGGGGAAACGTAGCTCTATTATAAACGCGATGCACAGTGGGAAGAGGAGACTTTGTAAAATTTCTTCGACAACACTTGTTAAAATTTCTTCGGAGACTTGTTAAAATTTCTTCAGGCTAGACTTGTCAAATTTATTCGAGACACTAACTTTGTAAAATTTCTTCGGGCACTTGTAAAATTTCTTCGGAGACTTCACCTTGTAAGATTTCTTCGAGAGAGACTTATAAATTTTTGTTACTACGGGAGAGTTCCAAGATACTTCTTGGTAGCTAAATGTGCCTAATTATTCAGTCATTCACGATCGGGACGCGAGTTTGGGAAAAGACTTTCCCAGAGCCGAATCAGTCAGGACGCGACTCGTAAATTGTTGCGGAGAAAACTCGGGAGGGAAATTACCGGATCCCGCGCCGTTTTCTCGCTTCGGCCCGCCAGCCTTGCCGCCTCTCGTCCCGGGCTAAGTGACAGCCCTTTTCGCAACGTCAACGCCCGTGGCCACTCGCCTCCTCTGAGCCTGTTCGATTCGGCGACCTGCAGAGAAGGAGACGCACCGCTGGAGTTCAGCGACCTGGGACAGCCGCCGCCGCCTCTGTCTGAGGCTGCCGCCTCGACCCACCCACGAAGACCAGCAGCCATTGGTGAAACTATGAGACGATGCCGTCTCACTGAACTATTGTAACGGCGAAAAACTGCAAGTGGCCGCGCTCAGGCCCAGCAGAATTAACCACTTGTAATTAATTCACAGAGTAGTTTTAGTAAAGAAACTTGCGTCGCCCATTGCGACATTGTAATTTACCTGGTAGCTTTTGGTGCCAGGAATAAACAGTTGTTTGTCACAAATGACTCAATTGCTCATTCTTGACCTCCCAACTCTTCCATTCAGTTACATTTCAGGAGCTGAACCTGGCGCCCTCCCCCGAGCAGTCTTATGAATATTACATTTGGCTTTCCCAAGTGGGGCCCGATTTGTATTGCTAAATACCCCAGTATGCGACCCCGAGATTAGGAAGTCGAATTGCTCATAAAATATTTTGTTATTAACTTTTTTTGGTTCAGCTCCTTCAAAATTCTATTGCGACAGCTTAAATCACAAGTTACCGCAATAAATGGATGGGAGAAAGTTGTAGGAGGGTCAATAATTTGTGTACTCTGATGTATTTGTTGTTTTGTGTTTTTGTGTTTATTGTTTTTGTACTGTGTTGCATGTGTCGGTGTTTGCGTGTGCGGTATAATAGTAAACAAAGTGAACAAAAGAACTCAGTAAAAATGCTCGACGAATCAGGTGTCGATCTAGCAGGCTCAGACAGTTCGAGTGACCCACCGGCGCAAGGCGACAGTAAAACCGATTTAGCGGAAATTCTAAAATCGATGCTAATTCAGGCGGCGCAACAGGCGGCGCGACGGGAGGAGCAACGGGAAAAAGATAGGGAAATTCGGGAGGCGCAACGGGAAGAAGATTGGAAAATTTGGGAGGCGCGTTTTAGAGAATTAAAAGAGAGTACACAGGAAACAAAAAAAGAGCTTAATGAAAACGTTAATAAGATTGATAAGGAATTAAGCTCGGAAGTTAGCCAAACACAGGAAGAAGTAAATTCTATGGGAAATGCGCAAGAGGAATACGCGATGGGAAACAAATCTAAGATTAGGGAAGAAACAGACCGGAATGTCAAAATTTTAGTGCAAGAGCCTTTAAATTGGGACGGAGAAAACAGCGTAGGAAGCTCTCCCACGGCTGAGGCAGGCTTGCGATTTTCGTGGGCGCCCCCACAAAACCTTTGTTTTTCGGGATCTCCGGACGAGAACCCCAAAATCTTCTTAGATCGAGCCGAAAATTATATGGCTCTAACTAAATCGGTTCCCTCCTCGCTCAAACCCAGGTTCATGCCGGAGTTACTACGTGGCAGCGCCGCCCACTGGTTGACAGCAATCAATCCGTTCACGAGCAGTTATGAGGGGTCCCGACATCGAGTCCTGGACAAATTTTGGGGGGACCAAGCCCGCTACGAGTTCGAAAAGAAAATTTTGAAAGGTAGATGGGACAAGCGTGGCAAGTTAAGAATGAGAGGCGACCGCCTTCAGAACCGCCCGTGGGGAGACCGGAAAATTCGACAGAGGGAAACGGCTCCAGTACTAGTGTCAATAACAATGTAAGATCAAATTCGTCAAACTAGAACCGTTTGGGTCATCTGGGTCCCAAACGAATTGTGGCAGAGATACCATTCGATGAAACGATATCTGTAGATTACGCCCTCCACGATTTTGGCAATGGGGAGGCTAATCAAGTCAAAGAGCGTGTCCGGAAATGCCCTGTTTTAGAATTTAAATTGAGTAGAATTCCTGTCCGTGCATTGGTCGACACAGGCAGTGAAATCAGTGCCATTTCGTTAAAATTATTTTCTCGCCTTATAAGTGAACAAGTGCCCGTGCCAACACTGCCCACTGCTAAGAGTTATGTTATCGGGGTAGGAAATAAACGAAGTAAGCCTATTAATAAGCAGGCCCTTATCTCGTTTCAGGTACAAGATCATTTATTTGACGTCCCTTGTCTAGTTATAGAGGATTTAAAACACGATCTAATTTTGGGGGTTGATTTCTTAAAAGAAAATGATGGGGTGATTGACTTTTCTAGAGATATTATGAGTTTTGGCGGGGGTAAGGAAATTGCAATTACGGATGATGTTGACGGCGGAATAGAACCAAGTACACTGTGTGCGTCCTAGAGTCAAGGGGGATGACGTGAGTGGGGTCATAAGCCCAGTGAGAGCAAAGAAAATGACTTAATTAATGACCACGAGCGCTCCTAGCTAGAGCAGGTATTTTTTTAATTTTCGAATGTGTTCGCGCGTCCAACTCATTCTGTTATAGAATTTTTTTTCGGATTAACGTCACTGACGATACCCCTTGCCGACCATAATTATCCTGTACAGTAATCACTTAGGGGACAAGTCAATGAAACTAATTGTAATTTACCGAATTGTAATTTACCTGGTAGCTTTTGGTGCCAGGAATAAACAGTTGTTTGTCACAAATGACTCAATTGCTCATTCTTGACCTCCCAACTATTCCATTCAGTTACATTTCAGGAGCTGAACCTGGCGCCCTCCCCCGAGCAGTCTTATGAATATTACAATATATATATATATATATATATATATATATATATATATATATATATATATATATTTCATCACATTAATCATATGTTAAATTCCATCATTCACTGGGGTACTCTTGGCTCTTCTTGCTGCCGGTGGGCACAATGATGTACCTTAAAAGCTGAGTTTAGAGAAAGAGATTACAAGTTAACAACACAATAATTAATTCTATAACACTATGACTTCTCCGTCAATCAATACGGTAACACCTGCGTGTGACATTCGTGATTTCAATTAGGCACCTATCACAAAGAGATTACCACTAATACATTAATTTCTGCCATAGTATATTTTTCTCCTG
This sequence comes from Gryllus longicercus, assembly GCA_038098605.1. Taxonomy (NCBI): domain Eukaryota; kingdom Metazoa; phylum Arthropoda; class Insecta; order Orthoptera; family Gryllidae; genus Gryllus; species Gryllus longicercus. The sequence continues at coordinate 154,195 of JAZDUA010000136.1, read as the reverse complement.
CAACTTCATGGAAGAAAACATCTTCTGTATCCAAGCACCACCAGGAGAAATGACTTAACCTGAAAGGCTTGCCGTTGGCCTTCGCATGAAAAGCAGCAGTCAGCTTCTCAGTACTCCCCCCAGCTGCTTCGCACTTTTATTTCGCTAGGGATGGACCCGGTGGTATGTGAAGATATAAACGTCCAGCCATGTAAAACTAAAACTGGAAGATGTGATTACGAAGAAATAAATGAACAGTATATCATGGCCAAGAGAAACCAAACTACATAACAACCCTTTGGTCACTCCTCGTCACAATATTCTTAACATTTTCTGAAGTATCTGAAACTTAAAAGAACTCTCCTGGTACTACTTTCATTGAATTTTAGTAATGCACATAACATCACATTAAACATTACATTTCTTAAATTAATTTTATTCACTGTGACATTGTTAGCTCTCCTAATAGTGGTACCTGAAAAACATGTGGCATCACCTGAAGCAATATACTATAGCAAGCCTACTGGTCTTCATATCGACATAGGTTAGCAACATAGAATTCTTTTTATAAAAAAATTAGTTTCTCTGTGAGTCAATGTGCACACATATGCGCGTGAAGTTTCGTTGTTTCAATTGTGGCCTGAATATCAAACTGTCCCATTAACAAATGAATTTGTGGAAAGGTACATCTATCCGCGGAACGCGAGAACAAATAAGTCAATCTGGCAGGCACGTCTTTGGCCCTCGACCGAGCAACTGCTTCCTTCACTCACACCACTCAGACTTTCACATAATGTGTAACTTGTGGTCGTGCGGCCACCGCCTCTTTCATTTTCGCCTTTCCGTCGTTGCACTGAATGGTGTGACTGCCAGGAAACTATTACTTCTCCGATGCGCATTCCTGTGTTCAACCTAGGAGCTTCAGGCAAGCCCGTTAGCAAATCCTATAAATAACAACATAAAATTAAAAATACAGAATATAGATCACCCACACAATTATGAGAATTAAAGAATGAATTCGCCGATTATGATTCGCTTACAAACTACTGAAAAAAGTTGTATTAATATTTTAAACAAATTGAACATACCCTTATTTCAAGATCAGTCTAAACAACAGATATCGTAAAGAGAAAATCTTAATCTCTAGTATTGTAGTTGTAGTATTTCACCGAAAAAAATGCAATTTCGCAATTTTTGATAAAATTTATGGAATTTAACCAACATCCCATAGGACCCCACTCTTTTAAGCGTCATTTACGCAATCTAAAAAAATTCATTACAAAAAATTTGGAGTCATTTTTTTTAAAAAAATTAAAAGTTTTCTTGAAGCTTCATGTACAGTAACTCATGCCCTCCAAAAACAAAAAAAAAACGATTGAAACTTCTCAAATTTCGAGTTCGTTTTGATCGATTACTAAATATTAATTTTGGCTGAATAAATATTAAGCTGAACAGTTTTGGCCCTACTCTTAACCACATACGGAAAAACGAACAGAAATATGGTTTAGAGTCGATCGATTTTTCGGTATTAATAATCCACAAAATTGAGATTCTGTCTGCGCCATGTGTTAGGGGAAGTAATTTACTATGCACAGAAAATTTATCCGTTTTTTCAATGCTAGGACCGAGAAAAAAATATTTTCTGCCCAATTAGAGCCTTATTTCGACGCAAGATTGCAATACCATCTCGGTTTCGAAGTAAGTACGAGAAAGTAAAAAATGCGGGGGGGGGTGAATTTTTAATGTATAAGAACCGTTTTACATGTTTCTTATAAACGCTTCCTTTTTCTTGAGAACTGTTTCCTGAGAATCTTTTAGAGAGTTTTACCAAAACTACACCTGAGCAATGTTTAAGCATTCTCAGCACTAGTGTGGGAAAAAATAATCAAAATACTTGAAGCCATTTTTGAAAAAAATGTGAAAATTTCCTTTCTTCATTTCATGTATCTCACACAGTCACAATACACACTTCAAATACGTTGGGTCTCAATTCTGGAAAGAACAATTAGGGACTATCAATATTTGATATAATTGACTGAATGGTTGAAGCGCGGTGTTTTTTTTTTGTTTTTTTTTTACAGAAAGACATATGAACTGACGGTCAGAAAGATCAACAGTCACACCAAAGGGTTAATCGGTTGGACGGACAGACGGGCAATCAATCAAGTACCAAGACAACAGCTGTGTACCGTCAACCAATACTTCGGTGTCAGAAATTCCGGAAACCTGGAATCATACATACTAAACCTGGAAGTGATTTCCTACACATTGGAACAAAATTTATTAGTGTCTTTTTTTCAAAGGCAACAAAATGACATTTCTTTCTTATCATCGCATCTTTTGACGGTGTATTACAATAATTTCTGCATACTAAGTATGCGGAATAAGAGGATGACAAAGCTAAATCAAGTAAAATAAAATTAAAAGATTGATTACGAAGATAAAAATGAAGTGAAAATTGTCGCAAAGAGAAACTAAACTTCATAAAAAACCGTTTCAACCCCTCCTTGCGACAATTATCTCCTCATCCTCCCAGTTCCACAGTTACCGCCTTGGAGCTTCAAGCAACCAGTTAGCTCGTTTCCTGAAAAACCAATGTGAGATCTGCGTATAGGCTTTCCGACCATTTGCAAATTCAAGCAGTTCTTCTGGAGCGAATCTTATGCAACTATAGTAATGTATATTACATCATATGAAACTCATAATATTCCCATTAATTCACTGGGACACTATTGGCTCTTCTTGTTGTCGTTGGACACTATGGTCGTACCCAAATAAATGTGACACCTCCTGTGGACAACAGAAACTCTACTCTTCCTCGAATCGGTTCAGGTTAATAACATAATAATTCACTACCAAGTTACGAGTTTGAGACAAATGACATAAACCAAACTGCAACACCTAAAAGGAATTCACTATATATATATATATATATATATATATATATATATATATATATATATATATATATATATATATTGGAATAAAATTTACTAGAAGGAATTCACTATATACTGGAACAGAGATTCACTTGCGTTTTTCTTTTGAAAAATCCCCCTGTTACCGGAGTATTCTAATACTTTCTGCATACTACGTATGGAGCATGCGAAGATCTAAACGTAAGACTAGTGAAAATAAAACTGGAAGATGTAAATTCGAAGGTCACAATGAAGAGAATATTGTGGCAAAGAAAAACCAAACTACATAACAACCCTTTGGTCCCCCCTTGACACAATATTCTCATCATTCTCAGAAGCTCGTCTGGTAATATTTCCTTAAATTTCAATTATATATATATATATATATATATATATATATATATATATATATATATATATATATATATATTTCATCACATTAATCATATGTTAAATTCCATCATTCACTGGGGTACTCTTGGCTCTTCTTGCTGCCGGTGGGCACAATGATGTACCTTAAAAGCTGAGTTTAGAGAAAGAGATTACAAGTTAACAACACAATAATTAATTCTATAACACTATGACTTCTCCGTCAATCAATACGGTAACACCTGCGTGTGACATTCGTGATTTCAATTAGGCACCTATCACAAAGAGATTACCACTAATACATTAATTTCTGCCTTAGTATATTTTTCTCCTGCAACTTCATGGAAGAAAACATCTTCTGTATCCAAGCACCACCAGGAGAAATGACTTAATCTGAAAGGCTTGCCGTTGGCCTTCGCATGAGAAGCAGCAGTCAGCTTCTCAGTACTCCCCCCAGCTGCTTCGCACTTTTATTTCGCTAGGGATGGACCCGGTAGTATGTGAAGATATAAACGACCAGCCATGTAAAACTAAAACTGGAAGATGTGATTACGAAAAAAAAAAAATGAACAGAATATCATGGCCAAGAGAAACCAAACTACATAACAACCCTTTGGTCACTCCTCGTCACAATATTCTTAACATTTTCTGAATCATCTGAAACTTAAAAGAACTCTCTTGGTACCATTTTCATTGAATTTCAGTAATGCATATAACATCACATTAAACATTACATTTCTTAACTTAATTTTATTCACTGTGACACTGTTGGCTCTCCTAGATGTTGGTGGGCTCAATAAAGTGGTACCTGAAAGACATGTGGCATCACCTGAAGCAATATACTATAGCAAGTCTACTGGTCTTCATATCGACACAGGTTAGCAATATAGAATCCTTTCTATAAAAAAAATAGTTTCTCTGTGAGTCAGTGTGCACACATATGAAAGAAAGACATATGAACTGACGGTCAGAAGGATCAACAGTCACACCAAAGGGTAAATCGGTTGGACGGACAGACGGGCAATCAATCAACTACCAAGACAACTGCTGTGTACCGTCGACCAATTCTTCGGTATCAGGAATTCCCGAAAACTGGAACCATACTGCGAAACCTGGAAGTGATTTCCTACACATTGGAACAAAATTTATTAGTGTATTTTTTTCAGAGCCAACAAAATGACATTTCTTTCTTAACATCGCATTTTTTTGACGGTGTATTACAGTAATTTCTGCATACTAAGTATGATGAATAAGAGGATGACAAAGCCAAATCAAGTAAAATAAAATTGGAAGATTGATTACGAAGATAAAAATGAAGAGAAAATTGTGGCAAAGAGAAACTGAACTTCATAAAAAACAGTTTCAACCCCTCCTTGCGACAATTATCTCCTCATCCTCCCAGTTCAACAGTTTCCGCCTTGGAGCTTCAAGTAACCAGTTAGCTCGTTTCCTGAAAAACCAATGTGGGATCTTCTTATAGGCTTTCCGACCTGGAACAAGCAATGGCGACTGTTTTGCCGATTACTGGCAGAGGTTGCCTGCTTCAATTTCCATTAAGGGCTACGCGACCAATGACAAATTCAGCTCCTTATTGCGTAGGAATACGTTGCTGGAATTTTTATTTTCTCTGCTATCTATGATGAGCCATCAGGACAGAGTTCAAGGACAGAACAGAAAATAAAAAGTTCAATTCTTGCGCTCAGCAAACATGACTGCCGAGCCCCTCCTTTCGTGATTTACGGCACGGGTCAGCCGGGAAATCTTCGTGTGCAGTAGTCCTATTTAAACGACCAATGTCCCTTTCATATAGGATCGCCCTTGCGCAGTTGACTGATTTGGTGTTTTCCTCTCCAGTTTAATTCGTGACAGTTACAACCGACAATCCAACCCCTTCGAAAATCGCCATTTTTTCCGCAGTATTAGGTTACCTATGCACACTATTGCATTTCGCATAGTGTAAAAAGTCAAGGTAAGTACCAATAAATAGGGAAGATGTGAATTAGAAGAGAACAATAAGGAGAAAATCGTCACAAAGCAACGTTCCGGTGTGTCCTCGTTACAATATACTCATCGTGGTCAGCAGTATTTGTAAATTAGCAGCTCCTTTCTGGGCTATTTGCATACCGATTAGTTGTCTGGCGGAGATTGGCTGTATGAATTTCCACCAGAGACTGGGTGACCAATTCTTGAGCTCCCGATTGCGTAGGCTTCCGCAGTTGGAATTTACATTTTCTATGCTATCAGGGATGATACGGTAAAACAGAAACTCGTATAATCTATGATAGCACAGGAAAAATAAATATAATTCATCCTTACGCACGGCACGTATGTCTGCCGCACCTGTGCTCCTTCCGTGATTTAAGAGAGGGGTGTGCCGGAAAACCTTCAGGTGCAGTTGTCCCAGATCAACGTGCCTGTCGTTTTTATATAAAATGTTCCTTCCGCAGTTGGCGACTTGGCACTTACCTCTCCAGTGCACTTCGTAAACGTTACACCCTACCGCAAATGAAACAAATGTGTTGCAGAGAAATCCCGCACGGTTGATCTTTTCACTCTCCATCAGGAGCATGGCCTTCATGACTAACGATTTCCACGTTCTCCACAACAAGATCAGGAGAGCCCATGCATAACGCACTCAATTGTGAATTTAAGAACCTGCAAAAACGCATATTGTGCGCAGAGTGACGTGTTGGCTTGGAAGTTTTCGCGTCGAGTCTAGAGATCTCTGGGATTTTGTTGTTCGGTCGAAGACGATGTGAAAATGCTCTGGTATCAACGAACATGTGAATTTATGATCTTGCATTACCTGAAGAACAAATGAGTAATATATTAAACAATGTAGTAAAAATATGGAAACAAATGTTTGCTGGTTGAAATAAACTTACCAGACTCCCCTGAAGCGCTGTCTTTTCCCCAGAAAGACAGATAAACGGACAATCAGATGGATCAACTGTCACACCAAAAGATAATTCGGTTGGACGGACAGACGGGCAATCAATCAACTACCTAGACAACTGCTTTGTACCGTCGACCAATTCATCGGTATCAGGAACTCCCTAAACCTGGAATCACACTGCGAAACCTATAAGTAATTTCCTACACATTGGAACAAAATTTATTAGTGTTTTTTTACATATCAGAGCCAACAAAATGACCTTTCTTTCTTAATATCGCATCTTTTGACGGTGTATTACAATATTTTCTGCATACTAAGTATGCGGAATAATAGGATGACAAAGCCAAATCAAGTAAAATAAAATTGGAAGATTGATTACGAAGATAAAAATGAAGAGAAAATTGTCACAAAGAGAATCTAAACTTCATAAAAAACCGTTTCAAACCCTCCTTGTCACAATTAACTCCTCATCCTCAGAAGTATTTGCAAATTAAAGCAGTTCATCTGGAGCGAATTTTATGCTTCTTCAGTAATGTATATTACATCATATGACACTCATTATAAAACCCATTTATTCACTGAGACACTGTTGGCTCTTCTGGTTGTCGTTGGACACAATATGGTGGTACCTAAATAAATGTGACATCTCCTGTTGCAACATACTACAGAAAGTCTTCTCTTCCTCGTATCGTTTCAGGTTAACAACATAATAATTATTTACCAAGTTACCAGTTTGATTTCCCCGTCAGTCATTATGGAAACAACTTGTAGAGAATTTTCCTAGAATCTGAGGCGGCTTGCACCCCAGAATCGCATTAATAAATTAATACCTGCCATAGTGTATATATCATGCGTACCTTCATGGAGAGGTTCATCAATCCGATCAAAGCCTGGAGAAGGAACTTCATCTGCCAAACTCGCCGGAGGCCCCCGCACGAGCCGCAGCGTTCAGCACTCGGCGCAGCGCCTTTGACATACAGAAGATGAACTCGTCCGCCCACACCGTCTTCCCATTGGCGCCTTTCCTCCGAGGCGACCCGGGGTGCGTCGTCTCAGGAAACTTCAGTTTGTCTGATGGGTATTCCAGTTTCCCTAATAACAACTTCAGACCGGCCCTTTAGCTAATGATATAAAACATAAAATTCAAAAATACAGATAATATTCTCACTCAAAACATGGTTCAAGGCAAACAATAGAGCATATAAGAATAGGTGAGATCCTTGAGAAAACCGTACTGACCCCTCAGAAACTTCCGTCAGGGTTTCTACATGACTTGTGGTCATCGGCCTCACCGACATCCCATTTTCCCCCTTCGTGCGTCGTGCAAGTAAACTGGTTACTTCGATGGCTGTTCCCAGTTTCACACAGTTATCGCCTTAGAGCTTCAGGCAACCAGATAGCTCGCCCCCTGAAAAAAAAATGTGAGATCTTCTTATAGACTTTCCGATTTGGAACAAGCAATGGCGACTGATTAGCCGATTACTGGCAGAGGTTGCCTGCTTCAATTTCCATTAAGGGCTAGGCGACCAATGACAAATTCAGCTCCTGATTGCGTAGGAATACGTTGCTGGAATTTTTTATTATCTATGCTATCCATGATGAGCCAACAGGACAGAGTTCATCAAGGACAGAACAGAAAATAAAAAGTTCAATTCTTGCGCTCTGCAAACATGACTGCCGAGCCCCTCCTTTCGTGATTTACGGCACGGGTGAGCCGGGAAATCTTCGTGTGAAGTAGTCCTATTTAAACGACCAATGTCCCTTTCATATAGGATCGCCCTTGCGCAGTTGACTGATTTGCTGTTTTCCTCTCCAGTTTAATTCGTGACAGTTACAAGCGACAAACAAACCCCTTCGAAAATCGCCATTTTTTTCCGCAGTATTAGATTACCTATTGCACACTATTGCATTTTGCATAGTGTAAAAAGTCAAGGTAAGTACCAATAAAAAGGGAAGATGTGAATTAGAAGAGAACAATAAGGAGAAAATCGTCACAAAGCAGAACCAAAATACATAGCAACGTTCCGGTGCGTCCTCGTTACAATATTCTCATCGTTGTCAGCAGTAGTTGTAAATTAGCAGCTCCTTTCTGGGCTATTTGCATACCGATTAGTTGTCTGGCGGAGATTGGCTGTATGAATTTCCACCAGACACTGGGTGACCAATTCTTGAGCTCCCGATTGCGTAGGCTTCCGCAGCTGGAATTTACATTTTCTATGCTATCAGGGATGATTCGGTAAAACAGAAACTCGTATAATCTATGATAGCACAGGAAAAATAAATATAATTCATCCTTGCGCTCGGCACGAATGTCTGCCGCACCTGTGCTCCTTTCGTGATTTAAATGAGGGGTGTGCCGGAAAACCTTAAGGTGCAGTTGTCCAAGATCAACGTCTGTGTCGTTTTTATATAAAATGTTCCTTGCGCAGTTGGCGACTTGGCACATACCTCTCCAGTGCACTTCGTAGACGTTACACCCTACCGCAAATGAAACAAATGTGTTGCAGAGAAATCCCGCACGGTTGATCTTTTCACTCTCCATCAGGAGCATGGCCTTCATGACTAACGATTTCCACGTTCTCCGCAACAAGATCAGAAGAGCCCATGCATAACGCTCTCAATTGTGAATTTAAGAACCTGCAAAAACGCATATTGTGCGCAGAGTGACGCTGAGTCTAGAGATCTCTGGGATTTTGTTGTTCGGTCAGAGACGATGTGAAAATACTCTGGTATCAACGAACATGTGAATTTATGATCGTCCATTACCTGAAGAACAAATGAGTAATATATTAAACAATTTATTAAAAATATTGGAACAAATGTTTGCTGGTTGAAATAAACTTACCAGAACTAGTGGTGGTGTTAAACTGCGAAGCAGTCATAAATAAAGAGAGATTGTATGCCCTGTACCTTCTGTTCATTCGTTTTAATACGCACAGAATAAGAAAAGTGAGTAAATAGCGTTCTTTAATGCTAATACTGTGTTTTACTTTTTCATATGGATATTCAAGGTATGAAAGTATTTTTTCTAAGGAAACACAACAAAATCCACACGAAGGTATTTTTAATTCATTATTTTTTGGTCAATAATATAAATACTTTCAAATGATCTAACCTTATAATAATAGGTGTGTTATTTATATATATATATATATATATATATATATATATATATATATATATTGATCAAACAATACGTTTCAGGAAAAATATGTGTTTAGGAACATTTTGATTTTCTCAATTCTTGTTGAGACTAAAAAAGCACCGTTTTTACTGCTAAATATTTCCAAAGTTTGAGTCTTCAACGAAAATTTCACCTGCGTCATGCTAAAGCTGCCTCAGTACTAATGATGGAAAAAATTCAAAATCTTTGTGCCCACTTTGCATAACATGGACGGACGGACAGTCGGTCGGTCGGCCGGTCGGTCGGTCGGTCGGTCGGTCTGTCAGATGGACGAACTGTCAGAGGGAAAGAACAAACGGTCAGAGGCACAGACGGACAATCATTTGGGGAGAAAGACACGTCCGTTCTTTTGACACGCAATTTTTTGGTATGCAGAATGTGCGAAACGTTGAATTAAACTGCAACACCTGGAAAACATTCAGTATATAGTGAAACAAAATATACTGGAAGGAATTCACTATATACTGGAACAAAGATTCACATGAGTATTTCTTTCGAAAAATCTCCGGGTTGCCGGAGTATCATATTACTTTCTGCATACTACGTATGGAGAATGCGAAAATCTAAGCGCAATACTAGTAAAAATAAACCTGGAAAATGTAAATTCGAAGGTCACAATGAAGAGAATATTGTGGCAAAGAAAAACCAATCTACATAACATCCTTTTTGGTCCCCCCTCGACACAATATTCTCATCATTCTCATCAAGCTCGTCTGGTGCTATTTCCATAAAATTTCAATTATATTTATTTCATCACATGAATCTTAAAAATGTTAAAATTCCTTCATTCACTGGGGTACTCGTGGCTCCTCTTGTTGACGGTGAGCACAAGGATGGTACCTAAAATTATGAGGTATCTTCTATGCGAGTATAGTACAAAACGTCTACTCTTCTTCGTATCGTTATAAGTTAACAACATAATAATTAATTCTATAACAATATGACGTCTCCGTCAATCAATATGGAAACACATCCGTGTGACCTTTCTGGATTCAATTAGGAACCTATTTCAAAGAGTTTACCATTAATAAATTAATTTCTGCCGTTGGGTATTTTTCATCCGCACCTTCATGGAAAAAACATCAATCCGAGCAACAGCAGGAGAAAAGACTTAATCTGACAGGCTCGCACGTGCAGCAGCGTTCAGCACTCAGTGCAATCTGCAATTGCTTCGCACTCTTATTTTGCTAGCGATGGACTCGGTAGTGTGTGAAGATATTAAAGCCAAAACAAGTAAAACTAAAACTGGAAGATGTGATTACGAAGATAAAAATGAAGAGAATATCATGGCCAAGAGAAACCAAACTACATAACAACCCTTTAGTCACTCCTCGTCACAATATTCTTAACATTCTCAGAAGTATCTGAAACTTAATAGAATTCTCCTGGTATTATTGTCATTGAATTTCAGTAATGTATATAACTTCACATTAAACATTACATTTCTTAAATTTCATTTTTGACTGTGACCCTGTTTGCTCTTCTAGTCGTTGGTGGCCTCAATATAGTAATACCTGAAAAACATGTGGCATCACCTGAAGCAATATACTATAGCAAGTCTACTGGTCTTCATATCGACACAGGTTAGCATCATAGAATTCTTTCTATAAAAAAATTAGTTTCTCTGTGAGTCAATGTGAACACATGTGGCCGTGAATTTTCGTTGTTTCAATAGTGGCCTGAATATCAATCTGTCCCAATAACAAATGGATTTCTTCCATTGTGTATATTTCATACGTACCTTTGTGGAGAGGTACATCTATCCGCGCAACGCGAAAACAAATGAGTCAATCTGGCAGCCACGTCTTTGGCCCTCGACCGAGCAACTGCTTCCTGCACTCACACCACTCAGCTTTTCACATAATGTGTAACTTGTGGTCGTGCAGCCGCAGCCTCTTTCATTTTCGCCTTTCCGTCCTTGCACTTAAGGGTGTGCCTTCCAGGAAACAATTACTACTCCGATGCGTATTCCTGTGTTCTACCTAGGAGCTTCAGGTAAGCTCGTTAGCAAATCCTATAAATACCAACATAAAATAAAAAATACAGAATACATACATCACTCACACAATTATGAGAATTGAAGAATGAATTCGCCGATTATGATTCGCTTGCAATCTACTGAAAAAAGTTGGAATAATATTTTTTAAAAAGTGAACGTAACTTTATTTCTATTTCAGTCTTTAAAGAACAGATTTCGGGAAGAGAAAATCTTAATCTCTAATATTGTAGTTATCATAAGATACCAAAAAAATGAACTTTCGTAATTTTTGAAAAATTTATGGATTTTAGCAAACATCCCACAAAACCCCCACTCTCTTAAGCGTCATTTACGCAATCTAAGAACAAAAATTCATTAAAAAAATTTGGAGTCGTTTAAAAAAAATTAAAAGTGTTTTTGAACCTTCATGTATAGTAACTCATGCCCTCCGAAAACAAAAACAAAAAAACAAAACGTTTGAAACTTCTCAAAACTCGAGTTCGTTTTTATCGATCACGAAATATTAATTTTGGCTGAATAAATATTAAGCTGAACAGTTTTGGCCCTACTCTTAACCACATACGGAGAAACGAACAGAAAGATAGTTTGCCGTCGATCGATTTTTCGGTATTAATAATCCACAAAATTGATATTCTGGCTGCACCATGTGTTAGGAAAGTAATTCACTGTGTAAGGAATATTTATCAGCTTTTTCAATGCCAGGACCCGTAAAAAAATATTTTCTGCCCAATAAGAGCCTTATTTGGACACAAGATTGCACTACGTCCTCGGCTTTCGAAGTAAGTGCGAGAAAGTACAAATTGCGGGGAGGATTTTTACTGTACAAAAACCGTTTTAAATGTTTCTTATAAACGCTTACTTTTTCCTGAGAAATATTTCCTGAGAATCATTTAGAGAATTTTACCAAAACTACACCTGAGCAATGTTTAAGCATACTCAGCACTAGTGTAAAATAAATAATCAAAATATTTGAAATATTTGAATATTTGATTTGAATTTTTGAAAAAGGTGTGAAAATTTCCTTTCTTCATTTCATGTATCCCACAAAGTCATAATACACACTTACAAATATGTAGGGTCTCAATTCCGGTTTGAACAATTAGGGAATATCAATATTCGATATACTTGTCTCAATGGTTGAAGCGCGATCTTTTCCCCAGAAAGATCAGAAGAATCATTTGTCACACGAAAGCGTAAAACGGTTGGACGGACAGACGGGCAATCAATGAAGTACCAAGACAGTTGCTGTGTACCGTCGACCAATTCTTCGGTATCAGGAACTCCCAAAACCTGGAATCGCACTGCGAAACCTGGAAGTGATTTTCAACATATTGGAACAAAATTTATTTGTGTTTTTTTATTCGGAGCTAACAAAATAACCTTTCTTTCTTAACATCACATCTTGTGACGGTGTATTACAATATTTTCTGCATACTAAGTAAGCGGAATAAGAGGATGAATAAGCCAAATCAAGTAAAATAAAATTGGAAGATTGATTACGAAGACAAAAATGAAGAGAAAATTGTCACAAAGAGAAACTGAACTTCTTAAAAAACCGTTTCAACCCCTCCTTGTGTCAACTATCTCCTCATCCTCAGAACTATTTGCAAATTAAATCAGTTCTTCTAGAACGAATTTTATGCATTTTCAGTAATGTATATTACATCATATGAAACTCATGATAAAACGCATTCATTCTCTAGGACACTGTTGGCTCTTCTGGTTGTCGTTGGACACAATATGGTGGTACCTAAATAAATGTGACGTCTCCTGTTGCAATATACTACAGAAAGTCTACTCTTCCTCGTATCGTTCCCGGTTAATAACATAATAATTAATTACCAAGTTACCAGTTGCAAGTTACCCCGTCAGTTAATACTGAAATAACATCTAGAGATTTTATAAGATAGAGATATATTCCTATATAGGTTTTTGTTCGGGTCTGACACGAAGTGACGCTGTTCTTCTATAAACGAACATGTGTCTTTATGGTCGTGCATTACCTCAACAACAAAGAAATACAATAAACAATTTATTGAAAATACGGGTATAAATGTTTCCTGGTTGAAAATAGATTTACGGAAACTTGTATTAGTTTAAAACTGCAGAAGAGTTGTAAATAATGAGAGAAAGTATGCATTGTTACTTCTGTTCATTCGTTTTAATAGGCGCAGAATAGGAAAGGGGAGTAAATAGCGTTTTTTCATGCTAATACTCTATTAATACTTTCTCATATGGATATTCAAGTTATGAAAGTATCCTTTCTAAGGAAACACCGCAAAATTCATATAAATATAATATTAAAAGCAATATTTTGTTAAATAATATCAATACATTCAAATGATCTAACAATATTGTAATAGGTGCATTATTTCTGTATATTAAAAAAGACAATCAGGAAAAATATGTGTTTACGAACATTTTGATTCTCTCAGTCCTTGAAGACTCTGGAAAGGTTCCTTCTTCCTGCGAAATATTTAAAAAATTGAGAGTCTTCAACGAAACATTCACCTACACCTACACCTACACAAAGCGACCTCAGTACTAATGATGAAAAAATCAAAAGCTTTGCGCACAGTTTTCACACCATTTTGAAAATACTATTGTCTTGTCGCATCTCCCACAGTCACAATACCCCTTTTCGCAAGGTGCTGATATTGTCCAGATTGATGCGAGAATATCAATTTTGAAGAAAGTCATGTGATCAGTTTCGTACAGTCGTTGACCACACACGGAACACTGTCACACGGACGGCCGGTCGGTCGGTCAGATGGACGAACTCTCAGAGGCAAAGGACAAACGGTCCGAGGCACAGACGGACAGTCAGTTGGGTAGAAAGACAATGTCAGTTTTTTGGACACGCAATTGTTTGGTATTACGAAAGCGCGTAACACTGAAGCAAACATCAACACCTGGAAGGAATTCACTAAATACTGGAAAAAAATTATTATATTTTGTTATATCAGTGCCTCATATGAGTATTTCTTTTAAAAAATCCCCGTTTTTCTGAAGTATTACAAAACTTTCTACATATTACATAAGTAATATGCAAAGATCTAAACGCACGAACATGTAAAAATAAAACAGATATATGTAAATACGAAGATCACAATGAAGATAAAATTGTGGTAAAGGAAAACAAAGCTACATAACAACCTTTTAGTCCCCCTTCGACACAATATTCTCAACATTTTCAGAAGTATTTTTAAATTAGAAGAGCTCGTCTGGTGCTATATCCATACCATGAACTTACATTCTTTCAATATCAGTCTTTAAAGAATAGATATCGTGAAGAGAAAATCTTAATGTCTAATATTGTAGTTATAGTAAGATATCAAAAAAGAGCGAATTTTTTTGAAAAATTTATGAATTTAGCACACATGCCATAAGACCCCCAGTCTTTTAAGCGTCATTTACGCAATCTAAAAACAAAAATTCATTAAAAAAATTTGGCGTCATTTAAAAAAAAATTATAAGTGTTTTTGAAGCATAATGTAGAGTCACGCATGCCCTCCAAAAACAAATAATATGTTTAAAACTTCTCAAATTTCGAGTTCGATTTGATCGATAACGAAATATTAATTTTTGCTGAATAAATATTAAACTGAACAATTTTGGCCCAACTCTTAACCACATACGGAAAAACGAACAGAAAGATAGTTTACCGTCGATCGATTTTTCGGTATTAAGATTCCACAAACTTGAGATTCTGGCTGCACTATGTGTTAGGGGAAGTAATTTACTGTGTACAAAAGATTTATCCGCTTTTTCAATGCCAGGACCCGGAAAAAA
Organism: Gryllus longicercus; assembly: GCA_038098605.1. Classification (NCBI taxonomy): domain Eukaryota; kingdom Metazoa; phylum Arthropoda; class Insecta; order Orthoptera; family Gryllidae; genus Gryllus; species Gryllus longicercus. The sequence goes on along the minus strand of JAZDUA010000136.1, from coordinate 139,058 downwards.
ATATTTTCTCCCAATTTAGAGCCTTATTTCGAAGCAAGATTGCAATACCTTCTCGGCTTTCGATGTAAGTACGAGAACGTAAAAAATTCGGGGCGGGGGATTTTTACTGTATGAAAACCGTTTTACATTTTTCTTAACAAAACGCTTCCATTTTCCTGAAAAATATTTCCAGAGAATCACATAGAAAGTTTTACCACAACTACACCTGAGCAATATTTAAGCATCCTCAGCACTATCGTGGGAAAAAAATAATCAAAATATTTGAAGCCATTTTTGAAAAGTTTGTGAAAATTTCCTTTCTTCATTTCATGTATCCTAGAAAGTCACAACACACACTTCAAATACGTAGGGATGAAAATACAAGAGGATGACAAAGCCAAATCAAGTAAAATAAAATTGGAAGTTTGTTTACGAAGATAGAAATGAAGAGAAAATTGTCACAAAGAGAATCTAAACTTCATAAAAAACCGTTTCAAGCCCTCCTTGTAACAATTATCTCCTCATCCTCAGAAGTATTTGCAAATTAAATAAGTTCTTCTGTTGCGAATTTTATGCAACTTCAGTAATCTATATTACATCATATGAAACTCATAATAATCCCATTAATTCACTGGGACACTGTTGGCTCTTCTGGTTGTCGTTGGACACAATATGGTGGTACCTAAATAAATGTGACATCTTCTGTTGCAACATACTACAGAAAGTCTACTCTTCCTTGTATCGTTTTAGGTTAACAACATAATAATTAATTACCAAGTTACCAGTTTGATTTCCCCGTCAGTCATTATGGAAAAAACTTGTAGAGAATTTTCCTAGAATCTGTGGCGGCTTGCACCCCAGAATCGCATTAATAAATTAATACCTGCCATAGTGTATATATCATGCGTACCTTCATGGAGAGGTTCATCAATCCGATCAAAGCCTGGAGAAGGAACTTCATCTGGCAAACTCGCCGGAGGCCCCCGCACGAGCCGCAGCGTTCAGCACTCGGCGCTGCGCCTTTGACATCCCAAAGTTGCGCTCGTCCGCCCACACCGTCTTCCCAAGTGCGCCTTTCCTCCGAGGCGACCCGGGGTTAGTCGTCTCAGGAAACTTCAGTTCGTCTGATGGGTATTCCAGTTTCCCGAATAAGAACTTCAGCCCGCCCCTTTAGATAATGATATAAAACCAATTGAAAATACAAAAATATAGAAAATATTCTCACTCAAAACAGGGTTCATGGGAAACAATAGAGCATATGAGAATGGGTGGGATCCTTGAGAAACTCTATCGGTTCCTCAGAAACTTCCCTTAGGGTTTCTACATGACTTGTGCTCATCGGCCTCACCGTCATCCCATTTTCCCCCTTCGTGCGTCGTGCAAGTAAACTGGTTACTTCGATGGCTGTTCCCAGTTTCACACAGTTATCGCCTTAGAGCTTCAGGCAACCAGATAGCTCGCCTCCTGAAAAAACAATGTGAGATCTTCTTATAGGCTTTCCGACTTGGAACAAGCAATGGCGACTGATTAGCCGATTACTGGCTGAGGTTGCCTGCTTCAATTTCCATTAAGGGCTAGGCGACCAATGACAAATTGAGCTCCTGATTGCGTAGGAATACGTTGCTGGAATTTTTATTTTCTATGCTATCCATGATGAGCCAACAGGACAGAGTTCATCAAGGACAGAACAGAAAATAAAAAGTTCAATTCTTGCGCATGGAATCTGAACAATTCAGGAGAAAATCCTGTGACATACCTGACCCTGCCATCAATGAAGAAAACACTGGAGCTGTAGATATTCAAAGTCACAATGATCTTACAAAAGAAATACCCATAACTTGTCCCTCACCATCTTTTAAATCTTCTAAGCCTTATTTCGACGCACGATTGCACTACGTTCTTGGCTTTCGAAGTAAGTCCAAGACAGTACAAATTGCGGGGGCGGATTTTTACTGTATAAAAACCGTTTTACATGTTTCTTATAAACGCTTACTTTTTCCTGAGAATAATTTCCTGAGAATCATTTAGAGAAATTTAACAAAACTGCACCTTAACAATGTTTAAGCATACTCTGCTCTAGTGTGGAAAAAAATAATCAAAATATTTGAAGCCATTTTTGAAAAATTTGTAAAAATGTCCTTTCTTCATTTCATATATCCCACACAGTCACAATACACACTTCAAATACATAGGGTCTCAATTCCGGACTGAACAATTAGGGAATATGAAAATAAAGAGAAAAGTGTCACAGAGAGAAACTGAACTTCATAAAAAACCGTTTTTACCCCTCCCTGTCACAATTATCTCGTCATCCTCAGTAGTATTTGCAAATTAAAGCAGTTCTTCTGGTGCGAATTTTATGCAACTTCAGTAATGTATATTACATCATATGAAAGTCATAATAAAACCCATTCAGTCACTGGGACACTGTTGGCTCTTCTGTTTGTCGTTGGACACAATTTGGTGGTACCTAAAAAATGTGACATCTCCTATTGCAATATACTACAGAAAGTCATTTCTTCCTCGTATCGTCATATCTTATAATTAATTACCAAGTTAACAGTTACAAGTTACCCCGTCAGTCAATATGGAAACAACTAATAGAGAATTATTATAGAATCTGTGACGGCTTTCACCCCAGATTCGCATTCATAAATTAATACCTGCCATAGTGTATATTTCATGCGTACCTTCATGGAGAGGTTCATCAATCCGATCAAAGCCAGGAGAAGGAACTTCATCTGGCAGACTCGCCGTAGGCGCCGGCACGAGCCGCCGCGTTCAGCACTCGGCGCAGCGCCTTTGACATACAGACGTTGCGCTCGTCCGCCCACACCGTCTTCCAATTGGCGCCTTTCCTCCGAGGCGACCCAGGGTGCGTCGTCTCAGGAAACTTCAGTTCGTCTGATGGGTATTCCAGTTTTCCGAATAAGAACTTCAGCCCGCCCCTTTAGATAATGATATAAAACCAATTGAAAATACAAAAATATAGAAAATATTCTCACTCAGAACATGGTTCATGGCAAACAATAGAGCATATGAGAATGGGTGGGATCCTGGAGAAACTCAATCATTTCCTCAGAAACTTCCCTTAGGGTTTCCATGTAACTTGTGCTCATCGGCCACACCGTCTTCCCATTTTCCCCTTCGTGCGTCGTGCAAGTAGATTAGTTACTCCGATGGGCGCTCCCAGTTTCCACAGTTCCCGCCTTGGAGCTTCGGGCAACCAGATAGCTCGCCCCCTGGAAAACCAATGTGAGATCTTCTTATAGGCTTTCCACCCGGAACAAGAAATGGCGACTGTTTAGCCGATTACTGGCAGAGTTTTCCTTCTTTAATTTCCAACAAGGGATAAGCGACCAATGACAAATTGAGCTCCTGATTGCGTAGGCATACTTTGCTGGAATTTTTATTTTCTATGCTATCCATGATGAGCCAACACGACAGAGTTCATCGAGGACAGAACAGAAAATAAAAAGTTCAATCCTTGCGCTCTGCAAACATGACTGCCGAGCCACTCCTTTCGTGTTTTATGGCACGGGTGAGCCGGGAAATCTTCGTGTACAGTTGTCCTAGTACAACGTTCAATGTTCATTTCATATAGGATCGCCCTTGCGCAGTTGGCTGACTTGGTGTTTGCCTCTACAGTGAAATTCGTGAAAGTTACAAACGACACACCACCCCTGAATAAAGTTGATCGTATCACTTTCCTTCAGAAGCATGGTGCTCACGATCGGCTGCCTCCCATGATGTCAACGATTCCGCCAGAGACATACCCCTTCCCCACACACACAAACAATATTCAATTGAAAGTATGAAGAATTCTATCTAACGCAACGTAACTAAATCTTAATGAAGGAAAAATAAAAATGTATATTTGAAGCTCAAAAATATAAACTTCTTCAATTGACCTATAAATACTACAATTGCTGTGTCTTTTCTAGTCATTGCTCAAGCAATCATTTTAGAAAAATATGTGCTTGCGTATATTTTGATTTTCTGAATCCATGATTAGCCTGAAATTGTTTCGTTTTTTATATTTTCGCAAATATTTCAATATATCAACCAAAATTACACCTGCGCCATTTTTAAGCGACCTCAGCACTAGTGTTGAAATAAAATAGTCAAAAAGTTGTGGCCAGTTTCCATAAAATTTCGAATATATTCTCTTCTTTAGTTTTCGCAACTCCCACAGTCAAAATAGCTTCTAAAAATTCGCAAAGTCTCAATTTCGCTTAAATCGTTCGGCGAATATCAGCAATCGAGCAAATCATCCGGGCGGTTTAGGCGCTAACGTTGACAACAGACAGACACATTGACGGTCGGTCGGTCAGATGGACGGACTGTCAGAAGGAAAGGCCAAACTGTGTGTGGGCAGACAGTCGGTCAGTCGGCTAGAGACAACGGCCATTTTTCCGTTAAGCACAATGTTGGTATCAAGGATGCGCGAAACATGGAACCCAACTATAAAACCTGGATATAATTGACTTCATAATAAAACAAAAATTATTATCTTTCTTTATATCTGAGCCCCAAGAAGACAAACTTTCTTTCGAAGATCGCCATTTTTTCCACGGTATTACATTACCTATTGCATACTACGCCAGCGAAGATGTAAAAAATCAATATAAGTAACAATAAAAATGAAAGATGTGAATAAGAAGAGAACATTGGAGAGAAAAACGTCACAAAGCAGAACCAAACTACATAGCTGCCTTTCGGAGGCTCGTCGTCACAATATTCTCTTCATTGTCACAAGTATCTGTAAATGAAAAGCTCCTTTCTGGGGCTCTTTGCATACCGATTAGTTGGCTGGCGGAGGTTGGCTGTTTTAATTTCCAGCAGAGGCTGTGACCAATTCTTGATCTCACGATTGCGTAGGCGTCCGTAGCTGGCATTTACATTTTCTATGCTATCAGGGATGATCCGGTAAAATAGAAACTCGTATAATCTATGATAGCACAGGAAAAATAAAAATAATTCATCCTTGCGCTCGGCAAAGGATGTCTGCCTAACCTGTGCTCCTTTCGTGATTTAAGCGAGAGGTGTGCCGGAAAACCTTCAGATGCAGTTGTCCCAGTTCAACGTCTCTCTCGTTTTTATATAAAATCTTCCTTGCCCGGTTGGCGACTTGGCACTTGCTTCTCCAGTTCACTTCGTAAACGTTACACTCTCCCGTAAACGAAAAAAATGTGTCGCAGAGAAATCCCGCACGGTTAATCATTTCACTCTCCATCAGGAGTATCGCCTTCAAGACTAACGGTTTCCATGTTCTCAACGATGAGACCAGGATCGCCCCTGCTTTCAATTGTGAATTGATGAACCTGCAAAAACGCATATTGCGCGTAGAGTGACGGGTTGGCTTTGAAGTTTTCGCGTCGAATCTAGAGATCTCTGGGATTTTGTTGTTCTGTCGGAGACGATGTAAAGATGTTCTGGAAGAAACGAACATGTTTCTTTATGATCGTGCAGTACCTGAAGAACAAACGAGTAATATATTAAACAATGTATTGAAAAGATGGAAACAGATGTTTGCTGGTTGAAACAAACATTTCAACCACCATAATTTGTGGTGGTGTAAAACTGCGGGGCAGTCATAAATAATGGGAGATAGTATGCCCTGTTTCTTCTGCTCATTCGTTTTAATACGCACAGAATAAGGAAGGTGAGTAAATAGCGTTCTTTCATGCTAATACTGTTTTTACACTTTTTCATATGGATATTGAAGGTATTAATGTATTTTTTCTAAGGAAACACCAAAAAATCCATATGAAGGTATTTTTAAATCAATATTTCTTGGTTAATAATATAAATACTTTCAAATGATCTAACCATATTATAATAGGTGTGTTATTTCTATATATTTATGAAACCATACCTCTCAGGAAAAATATGTGTTTACGAACATTTTGATTTTCTGGATGAGTCTGGAAAAGTTTCGTTTTTCCTGCCAAATATTTCAAAAATTTAGTCTTCAACGAATATTTCACCTGCGTCATGCTAAAGCGACCTCAGGACTAATGATGAAAATATCAAAAGCTTAGTGTGCTTTTTTCATAACATTTTAAAAATACTGCACCATGTGTTAGGGGAAGTAATTTACTGTGTACAGAAGATTTATCCGCTTTTTCAATGCAGGGACGTGGAAAAAAATATTTTCTGCCCAATAAGAACCTTACTTCGACGCACGATTGCATTACGTTCTTGGTTTTCGAAGTAAGTGCGAGAAAGTACAAATAGCGGGGGAGGATTTTTACTGTATAAAAACTGTTTTACATGTTTCTTATAAACGCTTCCTTTTTCCTGAGAAATATTTCCTGTGAATCATTTAGAGAGTTTTACCAAAACTACACCTGAGCAATGTTTAAGCATACTCAGCACTAGTGCGGGAAAAAAATAATCAAAATATTTGAAGCCATTTTTGAAAAATTTGTGAAAATTTCCTCTCTTCATTTCATGTATCCCACAAAGTCATAATACACACTTCAAATACGTAGGGTCTAAACTCCGAATTGAACAATTAGGGAATATCAATATTCGATATAATTGAATGGTTTAAGCGCTGTCTTTTCCCCCAGAAAGACAGATAAACGGACAATCAGAAGGATGAACTGTCACACCAAAGGGTAATTCGGTTGGACGGACAGACGGGCAATCAATCAACTACCAAGACAACTGCTGTGCCGTCGACCAATTCTTCGGTATCAGGAACTCCCGAAACCTGGAATCACTCTGCGAAACCTGGAAGTAATTTCCTACACATTGGAACAAAATTTATTAGTGTTTTTTTTATATATCAGAGCCAAAAAAATGACCTTCCTTTCTTAACATCGCATCTTTTCACGGTGTATTACAATATTTTCTGCATACTAAGTAAGTAAGCGGAATGAGAGGATGAATAAGCCATAGCAAGTAAAATAAAATTGGAAGATTGGTTACGAAGATAAAAATGAAGAGAAAATTGTCACAAAGAGAAAATAAACATCATAAAAAACAGTTTCAATCCCTCCGTGCAACAATTATCTCCTCATTCTCAGAAGTATTTGGAAATTAAAGCAATTCTTCTGGTGCGAATTATATGCAACTTCAGTCATGTATATTACATAATATAAACCTCATGGTAAAACCCATTCATTTACACCGTTGGCTCTTTTTGTTGTCGTTGGACACAATATGGTCGTACCCAAATAAATGCTACATCTCCTGTGGCAATATACTACAGAAAGTCTACTCTTCATAGTATCGTTTCATATTAACAACATAATAATTCACTACCAAGTTACGAGTTTGATTCCCCGTCAGTCAATATGGAAACAACTTATAGAGAATTATCGTAATATCTGTGACGGCTTGCACCCCAGAATCGCATTAATAAATTAATACCTGCCATAGTGTATATTTCATGCGTACCTTCATGGAGAGGTTCATCAATCCGACCTAAGCCAGGTGAAGGAACTTCATCTGGCAGACTCGCCGTAGGTGCCCGCACGAGCCGCCGCGTTCACCTGTCGGCGTTGCGCCTTTGACACACAGAAGTTGCGCTCGTCCGCTCACACCGTCTTCCCATTTGCGTCTTTCCTCCGAGGCGACCCGGGGTGCGTCGTCTCAGTAAACTACGGTTCGTTCGATGGGTATTCCAGTTTCCCGAATAAGAACTTCAACCCGGCCCTTTGGTTAATGATATAAAACCAACATAAAATACAAAAATACAGAAAATATTCTCACTCAAAACATGGTTCAAGGCAAACAATAGAGCATATAAGAATGGGTGGGATCCTTGAGAAAATCTATTGGCCCCCTCAGAAACTTCCCTCAGGGTTTCCATGTAACTTGTGCTCATCGGCCACACCGTCTTCCCATTTTCTCCCGTCGTCCGTCGTGCAAGAAAACTAGTTACTCCGATGGGCATTCCCAGTTTCCGCCTTGGAGCTTCAGGCAACCAGATAGTTCGCCCCTGGAAAAACCAATGTGAGATCTTCTTATAGGCATTCCGACTTGGAACACGCAATGGCGACTGATTAGCCGATTACTGGCAGAGGTTGCCTGTTTCAATTTCTTCCAGGGACTGGGAACCAATGACAAATTGAGCTCCCGATTACGTAGGAATACGTTGCTGGAAGTTTCATTTTCTATGCTATTCAATGTGAACCAGCAGGACAGACACGCAGATCATCGAGGACAGAACAGAAAATAAAAAGTTCAATTGTTGCGCTCTGCAAACATGACTGCCGAGCCACTCCTTTCGTGTTTTATGGCACGGGTGAGTCGCGAAATCTACGTGTGCAGTTGCGCTAGTTCTACGTCCAATGTCCCTCTCATATAGGATTCCCCTTGCGCAGTTGTATGACTTCGCGTTGGCCTCTCTAGTTTAATTCGTGAAAGTTACAACCGACAAACCAATCCCTCAATAAGGTTGATCGTTTCACTCTCCATCAGAAGCATCGCCTTCAACCGACAGTCTCCCATGATGTCCACGACGCCTCCAGAAACGAACCCATCCTTACACACACACACACACAAAGAAACAATATAGAATTCAAAGTATGAAGTATTCTATCTAACGCAACGTCACTAATTCTTTATGTATGTAATATGGAAATCTATATTTTAATGTCAATAATATCAACAGTTTCAAACGACCTATCAAATGACAATAGAAATGAGACACCTATTACAATAGGTGTCTCATTTCTATTTGTTGATCAACGAATTTATTTAAGAAAAATATGTGCTTACGTATATTTTGATTTTCACAATCCTTCATTAAACTGAAATTGCTACGTTTTTCCTTGGGAAATATTTCGAATATTTAAATAATTCAACGAAAATTACACCTGCGCAATTTTGAAGTGCCCTCAGCACTAGTGTTGGAACAAAATAGTCAAAACGTTGCAGCCATTTTCCATAAAATTTCGAATATGTCCTTATCAAATGACTATTCAATATAACAATAGGTGTCTCATTTCTATTCATTGATCAACCAATATATTCCATCATGATGATCCAGTAAAATAGAAACTCGTATCATCTATGATAGCACAGGAAATATGAAAATTATTCACCATTGCGCACGGCAAGCATGTCTGCCGAACCTGTGCTCCTTTCGTAATTTACGACGCAGGTATGCCTGAAAATCTCCGAGTACAGTTGTCCCAGTTCAAGGTCTCTGTCGTTTTAATATAAAATCTTTCAAGCGCAGTTGGTGACACGGCCTTGCCTCTCCAGTTCACTTCATGAATGTTACACCCTACCGTGAATGGAACAAATGTGTCGCAGAGAAATCCCTTAACACGCTTGATCTTTTCACTTTCCATCGAGACCAGGAGCGCAAGTAGCCCCCGCGTAACACACACGTGAATTGAAAAACCTGCACCAACGGATATTGCGCGTGGAGAGACGAGTTGGCTTGGAACTTTTCGCTTCGACTCTAGAGATATCTGGGGTTTTGTTGTTCGGGTCAGAGACGACGTGATAATGGTCTGCTATAAACGAACATGTGTCTTTATGATTGTGCATTACCTGAAGAACAAGTGAGTAATATATTAAAAAATTTATTGAAAATATAAAACAAATGTTTGCTGGTTAAAATAGATTTACCATAACTTGTAATGTTTTAAAATTGCGGAGCAGTTATAAATAATATGAGAACATTTGCCCTGTTCTTTCATGCCTATTTGTACTTTTTTCATATGGATATTTCAGGTATGCAACTATCCTTTCTGAAGAGACACTGCAAAATCCATTTGAATGTAATTTTAAATGCAATATTTTTGGTCAATAATATCAATACTTTCAAATGATCAAACCCTATTGTAATAGGTGTGTTATTTCTGTATGTTGATCAAAAAATACATTTCAGGAAAATAATGTGTTTACGAACATTTTGATTTTTTCAATCCTTGACGAGTCTGGAAACGCTACGATTGACCTGCGAAATATTTCATAAATTTATAGTCTTCAACGATAATTTCACATGCGCCATGCTAAAGCGACCTCAGTAATAATGATGGAAGAAAAGCTTGGCGCCTTTTTTTCATAACATTTAGAAAATATTATTGTCTTTTTGTCGCATCCCCCACAGTCACAATACCCGTTTCAAATTAGCAAGGTCTCGGTATTGTCCAGATCGATGAGAGAATATTAATTTTCAAGGAAATCGTCTGATCAGATTCGCACTGTCCTTGACCACACACGGACACACTGTCAGATGGACGGTCGGTCGATCGGTCGGTCAGATGGACGAACTATAAGAGGGAAGGAACGGTCGGAGGCACAAACGGACTGTCAGTTAGCTAAAAAGACAAAGTCCGTTCTTATGACAAGCAATTTTTTGATACTAAGAAAGCGCGAAACATCGAACCAAACTGCAACACTTGGAAGGAATTGACTATATACTCGAAGAAAATGTATCAGATTTTTTCATATTAGAGGTCACATGAGTTTTTCTTTCAAAAAATCCCTGTTTTTTACGCAGTATTACAATACTTTCTGCATACTACGTAAGTAATATGCGAAGATCTAAACGCAAGACTAGTAAAAATAAAACTGGAAGATGTAAATTCGAAGGTCACAATGAAGAGAATATTGTGGCAAAGAAAAACCAAACTACATAACAACCCTTTGGTCCCCCCTTGAGACAATATTCTCATCATTCTCAGAAGTAAATTTGTAAATTATAAGAGGGCATCTTGTGCTATTTCAATACAATTTCAGTAATGTATATTTCATCACATGAAACATACGTTAAAATTCCTTATCACTGCAATACTCTTGGCGCTTCTTGTTGTCGGTGGGCACAATAGGATGGTACCTAAAAAGATTAGGTATCTTCTATGCAAATATAGTATACATCGTTACAAGTAACAACATAATAATTAGTTCTAAAAAACCCTATGACTTCTCCGCCAATCAACATGGAAAAACTTGCGTGTGTCATTCGTGGATTCAATTAGGAACCGTATCTCAAAGAGTTTACCATTAATGAATTAATTCCTGCCATAGTGTATTTTTCACCCGTACCTTCATGGAAAAAACATCAATCTCAGCAACACCAGGAGAAATTACTTAATCTGAGAGGCTCGCACGTGCACCAGCGTACAGCACTCAGTGCCCCCTCCAACTGCTTCAAACTATTATTTTGCTAGAGATGGACCTGGTAGTATGTGACGATATAAACGTCCAGAGAAGTAAAAATAAAACTGGAAGATGTGAATACGAAGATGACAATGATGAGAATATCATGGCCAAGAGAAACCAAACCACTTACAACCTTCTGGTCACTCCTCGTCACAATATTCTTAACATTCTCAAAAGTATCTGGAAATTAAAACAACTCTCCTGGTACCAATAGACTGAATTTCAGTAATGTATATAACATCACATTAAACATTTCCGAATTTACGTTAAGTCACTGGGACACTGTTGTCTCTTCTAGTCGTTGTTGGGCTCAATATGGGGATACCTGGAAAACATGCGGCATCACCTGAAGCAATATACTATAGAAAGTACACTGTTCCTCGTATCGTAACAGGTTACGAACATAAGAATTAATTCTATAACAATTTTGTTTCTTGGTCAGTCAATGTGGACACCACTGCGCCTGAATTTTCGTCGATTCAACTGCGACCTGAATATCAAACTGTTTACCATTAAAAACGAATTTTTCCCATTGTGTATATTTCATACGTACCTTCGTGAAGAGTAACATCTAACTGCGCAAAGCGAGGACAAATAAGTCAATCTGGCAGTCAAGTCGTTGGCCCTCGCACGAGCACCTGCTTCCGGACTCATATTATGTCACAGCGCTGATCCTTTGACATAATATGTAACTTGTGCTCGTGCGGCCACAGCATCTTTCATTTTTGCCTTTCCGTAAATGTAGTTCCGTCAATGGGTCTGCCAGGAAAATATGATTACTCCTCTGCGTATTCCTGTGTTCCACCTAGGAGCTTCAGGCAAACCCGTTAGCTAATGGTATAAAAGTCAACGTAAAATAAACCAATACAAAAAATATATCTCCCCCAAAATTATGAAAACGTGGTTTCAATGCAAACGATAAAGCGTGTAAGAATGAGTATAGGCCTTGAGGAACTAATAGGCAACCCTGAGAAACATCCAATAGGTTTTTTAATGGGGAACTGGCACTGTTGACTGATCAGCCGATTACTGTCGGGTGTTGGGTGTTTCAAAATCCACCAGGGGCTGGCCGACCAATCCTTGCGTTCGGCAGGCACGCCAGACAAACGTGTGTCCCTTTCATGATTTACGACACAGGAGGACTGAGGACTCATAATGTGCAGATGGTCTAGTTCAACGAGTTATCCCTCGAGATCTCCCTTGCGTATGGGGACTTAGTTTTCCTCTTTAATTCACTTCACGGAAGTTATGCCCGTCCGTACTTATAGTTCAAAGACAAAGGCCACGAATCGATTGGTCGTTTCCACTCTCTATCAGGCAGAACCATGGCATTCACAACTAGCGGTCTCCCACAGACCTCAAGCTCAACTAGAGCTCCCCCCCCCACATACACACACACATACGCCCGCACACCGACAAAATTCAATTGAATAACCTGCACAAACCATATTTGGCGCGAAGTAACATGCTACCTTTGAACGTGTTTCTCTAGAGATTTCTGCGATTTGGATAGCTCTGGTCGGAGATGATGTGACAGTGTGCTGGTATATACACGCATGTCTTTTTATGAACGTTTATATCTGATGAGCAAATAGACAATTTGTTGAATTCCAACTTACTTTATATTAACAACAATCACGGTTTCTTCGACACCTAACATTCAAATAATTTCATTAATCGTAACTTATTATTCAAGGAACTGATGATAATAATTATGGGTCGGATTTTTAGGTGACGCACCTACAAAATGGATTGGGAACTTTGTTATTTGTTTCAAACGTGTTATGTATCAGAACGCAAAGTATTTCGGACACTTTCCAACTCCAACGCACCTAAAGAGACTATCTGCCCCTATTTTCCCCCATTTTCTAATTTTTCCCCACAAAAATAATTATTTTGAATGTGCACATTATATGAAGAAATACTGTTTCAAGTTAAAACAGTGTTTGTGCAAGTCATGCACTTTTGTTTGTTCCAAACATTTTGCTCCAAAATTACCTGCCTCTATTTTTAATCTCAGAAGAACAAAAATGCAGGAGTGTTTTCGTTGTTCATTACCAGTTATCGCAGTTCACAAGGTCTTCTTTTATCGAATATCTTAGAGACGTCAAACGTGTTTCGAAAGGGGTTCCCAGTTGAGTTATGATATATTTATTATGTTGCTATTTCACGTATAACATGTGCACATTTCTCAAGGCAAATCAGATGTTTTCTCAACAGCTGCTTTAACTGAGTGCTTGCTCGTATCTAATACCGCCCACCGCTAACTAAAAGACTTTTTAAACAAATCTCGTAGCCTATCGCCCCCTCCCCCACAACTCGCCCCCAAACGCAGGGAATCTTCGCAAACGGGCCCCTAAACGCACAACGCAGAACCGAGCAGATATTTGCATGAGGGTCAGTTTTATTGTAGTTGTGAAATTAATGGAAAGATGTCCTGGAAAACGTTTGTCGTGTATATGCGTTTTAGAAATTAGTAAGGTAAAAAGCAATACAATGAAGAAATAGTAAGCAGTGTGCACAAGATGGCATTCCATCGGACGGTTCTGTATAATTCACGACTGCCTAGGCGTGATGGTTGTGGCTGTGAAATAACATATTGCCTCACGTGTTCGTTAACGTTTGCAACAAGGAAAACATGGGACGAATAAAGTTCTGAAACAATCATCGAATTGCCAATGCTTCATTGGCAGCTATTTAAAAAATACGGATAAAATCCAGATTAGGGACATTACATTTTTCCCTTGATATTTTATGTGAATTGGTCATGTTATGGTATAAAATCATGTAATAGCTTTATACCTAATCATGCACCTTTTTTTACCTAAACATGCACCTATATTTAATATTTTTGCACCTATTTAACACATAAATTTCAAAAGGTTTGTCCCTAAACGTCGGGCCTCTAATAATAATAAAGTCACATGATCAATACAATTAAATAAAGAGACTTACAATTACTTACATGATATGGTTTGAAATGAAAACGCCAACTATTGTCCTTTCCATGCGTTCATTCTTTTAGGGACTGAGAGTGGCTTGCAGGGCAGGATCAATATTGTGGTGCCTCAAAAGTATCTGTAACACCATAAAATATATGTCTATTCTTCCTCTTGGTATAATTATAATAAAAAACATAATTATTCATTCTGAATTTTTGTACCTCCTTCAATCAATGTGGAAACCACTGGGCGTAAATTTTACTGAAAAACTCCTTGCCTAAACATGGAGTCCATCTCGCCCAGCAGCTGGTGAGAATGGAAGTCGAAAACCTCCCATTACAGCCGCCCCCACTGAGATATTCCTGGCCCGCCGCCGTTGTCGCCAACACCGTCGCCTTCGCTGTCGACCAACGTCAACCAAAAGAATCAGCTCACTACATTCTACAGATAATTGCCCATAAATAGTGTCCGTAACAAAAAATCTACTAACAGGAGAAGAAAGCAATCCTTCTCATTCAAAGAAGTAAAATTCATTAACCACATTGAGTTGAAATGAAAAATCAAAACTAGCAGATTTTCGTTCCACTGGGCGACAGTGGTTATTTTACACTGGTCAACAGAAACCAAATTATCATTTTGTTATCAGTTTGATCGTTCATACACGCGAGGGTTGGGACAGAAGTCATGGCAACTTTTTTTTCTAAAAGAAATGATATCGGATCACATAAGTTTAATACTCGCGTGAAAGAAATGCTGTTCTAATGTGAGTTCAGAACTACAGACGAATTTATAAGTGTCTTTTAAAACAGAGAGCAACAGGAAACTTGTGCTCACACACCAAGATGGCCGTTGAGAGCGTAGGCTTCCGCGGCCGTTGTCAGTATTTACTTGGCTGTCCGGGTGACGACGCGTCCATGGCGAATGTGCCGACGTTTCGGTCGCCATTCTGCGAACTTCCTCAGGGCGTAATGACGTCGGCACCTTCGCCATGGACGCGGCGTCACCCGGACAGCCAAGTAAATAAGATGGCCGTTTTCCTATGAGAAATTCTCGATAATATCACGGGGAATTGGAGGAAGCTTTTGAGAATACTGCCCTTTCATACCGGACAGACGTGAGATGGTCAGGATGGTTCCAGCGAAGAGGCGTAGCAACCAATGACCAGTAACGCACGTGATGACCTGTGAGTATGCTGACTCATGTGACACGAGTGGTAATCGATCATTTGTCAAATTTGTCCTTTAGAACGGAATTTAATACTTTTGGAATGTTGTGAACTCGTGTAGGATAGAATGCTTTTGATCATAAAACAAGTACTGTTGTTTCACATCCCTTAATAAATATAAGAAACACAATTTTAGTGTGGCGTTAAATGTTCATGCATTTAGATCATATACTTTGTCCTTTCAGGTGTATATTTCACATTTTGCACCAGTGCTTGTGTTGTTACAAAACACATAGTTGCCATGACTTATGGCCCTCGTATTTGCATACAAAGTTCCATCACGTCCCATTTTTACTTTGTTGTATACTACTTACGTAGAGATGGTAATGTTGCAACAAATAACGGCGATTTTCAACAGAAAACTCGTATCGTGGTACGCTTAGATTAAAAAAATTATTCTTATTTTTGAATTTTGCAAATTACTTCTTTTAACAGGTTGTGCAGTAAGAATGCACATTTCGTGGGGTCTTGATAGCTAAACATTAGTTTACGGCAAAACGGCTTTGTCTGTCCGTCAGTGACCAACATCAAACCGATTTTGAAACAGATATTTAGATTGAAGCCTTAACAACATTTTCACAATTTTCTCAAATTTGACCCAACTTTTTAATAAAATGTTTTCCTCGGATAGAGCAAAAGCTTAAAAATGGAGAAGGCCTAATTTTAGTTGAACTACCTGAATTTCCGAAAATAGCGATGGATTAGTTTTGTTGCGTCTTTCTACAACTAAAATATTGAAGACATATTTTTTATATTAACTCTGGTGTTGAAACACAAATCTTTAAATGTCATGCAAAATTTCTTTAAATTGTGAGTCGTTTTCCCGTAATTTTAAGAGAAATATAGGAAATTATTCTCTCAAAAATTGTCCAAATATTTTTCTTTTAATTTCTCTTCACCTCTCTTAATTCATGGGGAATATCAATTTTGGAAAATATGGTTTGCACGGTTTAGGCGTTAGCAATGTTCACAGATGGGCAAGCATGTAGATTGCACACACATATTTTGCCGTCAGTCAATTTTTCGGTATTAAAAACCCATAAAACGTGGATTCTGACTACATAACGTTAGAAGAAGAAATTTACAGCATTTACAAACAATATTTATTCACTTTTTCGATAGCATAGTCCGTCAAAATGTTTTCTGTCGAAAATTGCCAAAATTTCTGTCGATTCTTGAAAATTGAGGAAATGATCATAAAACAATGTATTGCCTCTTGTTTCATTCCCTCTAAGAAGCAATACCCCACCCCCCAAAATGAAAGAAAACCTCATGAGATATTTCATGTAAATTGAAGATGAATTGTCTTGTTTATATATATTGTTTTCTGTACACTAACAGGTGCATATTAACGGAGGAGGGGCGACGACCGACGCAGAGTATTTTTTGTCATCTTTGTTTAAGTGAGGAGTTACTGTTCCATCTTTTAGAACTTTTACTATTCGAACTTTTAGAGTAGTAGGGGCCCAAATCTGCATAAGAAAAGAGTCTAAAGAGCGTAATTACTGTTTTCGAGAAGTAAAATTGGCACTTTTGCGATATAAATTGCAATGGCTTAAGTTCAATGAGGAGAGTTTAGCATTTCCTGTGCAAATGTCTGCGTCAGTGAGGTGAGCTATAATTTGTACTTACGTTATGTAATTTTGCAAGATATTGGAAATATGTTTAGGCTGTTAATAAAATAATCCCTATCTACTATTAAGTTTGGATGTATGAACTGCGATCTACACAACGCATAAGTAGTTTCGAAGATGCATGACACAAGACAGCACAAATTAAAAGATATTATTTTAACGGCAGGGGCAACGATCCGCATTCATGTCGGGACAACTTCTAGAGAATTATAGCGCCTGTTGAAATTTGTAATAACTTGGACTTCTTGTTCTCAATTATAGAGACTACAAAATGAAGACATCTATAAAAATAGTAACTTCAGAAATCCATTCTGAAGCTCGAGAGCAAATAGCCAACGAGAGCGTAGGCTTCCGCGGCCGGAGTCAGTATTTACTAGGCTGTCCGGGTGACGCCGCGTCCATGGCGAAGGTGCCGACGTTTCGGTCGCCGTTCTGCGACCTTCCTCATTACGCCCTGAGGAAGGTCGCAGAATAGCGACCGAAACGTCGGCACCTTCGCCATGGACGCGGCATCACCCGGACAGTCTAGTAAATAAATAGCCAACGATATGTCGAAAAGATAAGTTGCTGAGTATTTTGTTTCCGCATTGACGAATTTGCTCTTCGCAAAAGTCTTAACAAAAGTACTAAAGTCACAAAATTAGGAAGGTTTGTATGTATTTTATCAGAGGAACAAAAATCGTAACTTGAAAAATTTGCAAGAGACATGTTCTTTGACTGCGTACCATGTTCCTTCTTATTACTTAATAAATTCTATAATAATTAATTATTTCTTCAGAATAAAAAAACCTTGCGTTGTTTCTCATTGCTATCTAGTCCAAGACGCGCTATTACGCTGAGTTTCCTGGCAATGAAATTGACAGCACTTCAGTGCCGTCACGTAGACAGAACCCACCTCTCCCCGCACTTGTGGTGGATCAAAGGGCACGTATAGAACGTACTACGTACATAGCAGATTTCATATTGTTTCCTCCTGGTAAATTTGAATATCCATTGAATAGAGATTTGCATTAATCATGTACACATCTGTATAAAATCCATTCAAAATTTATATATATATATATATATATATATATATATATATATATATATATATATATATATAAAATATACCCGTCAATTGAAAAGTAATAAAAATTGGTTCCCATAATTTACATGAGAAATGGTAAACAAAGTATCACAAACAAATACACTAATATATTCTATTAATGTGTGCTTTTTAAAATAAAATACTCACATTCTTTGGTGATACTGTCTCAAGTTAGACTAGTATGGACATATGATATCTTGCAGATTGATGCAACAAAGACTGCGATTGGGAAAAAGAACTTACAAGGAGATACCATCTACAGAAAATATATTCACTGCAAATAGACTCTCATTGCCAGCTCTTTCATCCCCATTTAGTTTCTTCTTAATCTTCTAATATATTTACATCCCTAAGTTGAATGTTCATAAGAAAACTCCAAAAATCTCCTGAAACGTCAATATTTTTATCTTCTAAATATAAAATATGTAGTATACAAAACTTTGGAGAAGACAAGCTAATTTGTAAATAAATAAATAAATAAATAAAAACACATTTCAAAATTTTAAAAAATATGAAGTGGATAAATAAGTAAATAAATAAAAATAATAAAAATAGAGTAGTGTATAACATAATAACGACCAGCTCATGTGGCTTTATAGCTTTTGTTTATGAATGGATTAAAAGTAACGCTCGAGAAACATATACACAGGATGAATATTTATGTGAATGGTGAATAGTAACATTACTATTTAATAATTAAATTGTTTAAATGTCAGATTTTGAAAGGTAACATTGATAGGCTTCCAAGGATAAAGTCGTGTAGGCGACGAAAAGTCCGTCAAATAAGTTGCAAATTGGGGTCCAAGGGAAGAATGAAGATAAAAATAGAAATACGTTTGATGAATGTTATGGTCTGCTAAAATCTTTATGAGAACGTCAATATGAAGTTGGGGGTTGCAGTCCACGGAGCTCGTAGAGTTAATTTAAGTTATTGGTTTTGCAAAATATGTAATATGGATATTAATGTCCATGATTCTCCTCCGCAGATTGAGCAGGCATATGAGATGGGTCTAAAATTGTCTTCCTTAAAATAATTTTGAAAGGAGTTAGAAAATTGTAGCGGAATTGAGTGAGTGGTCAGAGAATGGCCACTTGTTGATTTACTTTACTAACCAAAGTTATGTGTGGGATCCACGCAGGTCTAGTATCTAGTTGCCCTTCGAGACATTTGCCTCTTCTTTGGAGAAAGGTAAGTTAGGGTGTGATTAAGTCACACCAAGGTGTACCAAGTGAGTGAAAAAGTGTGAATGAAAATTTAAGCTCTTGATGGTCCCAAATAGCGAGAGTAATATCTGTTACTCCTGCTACAAATGCAGCTAGTGAAACAAACTTTAATGCAGCTGGTATTACACCGAAATCTTTGTCGCCGTATTCCTGTCCGAACCTGTGGCATGCGGGTGGGCAAAACTCTTCTAGCACGCACTTAAGTGCGCGTAATGATGACCTGTTAACAAAATTCTCTACCCCTCTCGCAGGCCAGCTCTTCTAGTCTGCTAGTCTATAGGGTTTCGACGCTTCAACTTCTAATTTTATGTAAAGTGTATGTGACTCTCGTTCACAGATGCTGTTGCATTTAAAGTGATTACATGTTACTTGTTCTAATGGTATTCAATCGCCTGAATATTGATTGAA
The DNA here is from genome assembly GCA_038098605.1 of Gryllus longicercus. NCBI lineage: Eukaryota > Metazoa > Arthropoda > Insecta > Orthoptera > Gryllidae > Gryllus > Gryllus longicercus. Next base: position 119,420 of record JAZDUA010000136.1, on the reverse strand, counting down.
GGATTCTGCGACTCACATCCCATTCAAAAAACCCTACTGAGCTACCTTAGGGCCCTAGGTAATTGTATGTAATTCCACTTACAGTCCAATATACAGTCCACATTCATATGCTAAACCAGACAAAATCATAGACACTTTTCACAAGACTGGAGACTGCATAGTTGTAGTTCAATTTCCGCATGGAGTGGAAGTTAGCAATATAAATTCTCATTAAATATGACATTTGACATTAAGTATGACATTCTGATTAAAACATTGACTTTTAGAAAAATCTTAAATTAAATATTCGTCAGTTTAGTTTGCTGGTTGGCAACGATATCTTTTCAAATACCTTACACAAACTTTCTCTGCAATCTGCGGCGAAAATATACTTAAATTTGGTAGAGTACTAACCTAACAAGTTTCTGCTACCCGTTTTTATTTTTCCCATTATTAAGTATTATTCTCCTCACACACCGAAATATATCTGTCCTCTCCTTTACTTAGTTGAATTATGAATAAAAGATAGCAACGAGCTTGTTGGGACTATTTGTAGCAGGTAATTTTGCTTCTGCGAAATGGAAAATATATGCAGCAGTAAACTAGCCACATATTTGATTATTGAAGCACTGCCCTCAAAATAGCCAAACCTCCATTCCTCTCGTACCTAGCAAAATGAGAGTTCAAAAAATGTGCGCTGATTATACCCGAACAATATCACGGATTAGGAATCACGATCATGAACCATCATGCACTACAGTGAATTCCTTACTACTGAAAACTAATGACCAAGATACAGGGACGTGAGTAAATGCGTCATTAAATTGGAAGTAATTAAGTGTAAGCAACTGCATTGCAACTGCACTGGCAAGCAAATGCAATCTGTTCTGCAATGAGTTCTGCAGTTCACCTGTGCATGCATAATTGAAGAGCTTAGTTTGGTAGTTACATGCTTTATGTAAGATGTCTCATAAAACTCCTAGAAAAAAATCTGTCCGCGTGCACACACATGATACAGGCATTGATGATACAGGCATTACACATGGTGTGTGACAGATCACTGAATTCAAACTCAGGTACGTTCGCCGTATATCTTCAAAGTACAGAATATTTCACTCTTAAGTTTTCAAGATATTCATTTCTTCTTATGAAATGTGGAAAATATATAGTACTACTTATGTCGCTAAAAATGTGTATTTGTATACAAAATAATGTATATAAATGCATCATGAAATTTGAGTTTGGGAGAGAAACGGTGCACTACTTCAATTTCTTTTTAATTTCCAGCAATTGAAATTATTGCAAAAAATAGTGTACTTGTCTAGAAATCTGATTCCTAGTGATAAGAATAACATTTTTATCTTAAGAAAAGAATATTCTTCAAAAACGGGACCTAATTCTAAAAGCGTGTCCGAGAAACTTAATTTTCTTTACTAGAAAAAAATAGTTGATAAAAGAGATTTTTCACCATCATCAATAAACTATTTGGTGACCTGGAATGAGCAAGCATCAATGGTTCGGAAGTTTTGCGCGAGCATGAGACTTTCAAAGCATCAAAAGCTCATCTCAATGTAGACGATCATTAGGTAACGAACACGAGAACAATTAATAATTAAGTTAACAGTTATAGAAAATGTCACAATACTGGTTTGTTGAGAAATAAAAGCAGATCAGAAAAAGGTCAATAATATTGAGATGACATTGAGTTTTGTAATTTATCTGCCTCAATATTAAAACGCCCAAGTACTGTATAAAGAATCAAAACGTGCAGCAAACCGATCAGGCAATGTAGAATGTACGAACAAATATAGTCTCAGCATGTCAGGGGTCACTTGCAACTATTAAAAAGGCATTCAAAATCAGTTGTCTGTACATGTTGGAGGTCAGAAACGCCATGAATGTCTGTGTCGCAGGCCGAATTCCTTAACTGCGCTCCTGAAGTCACAGTGGTTAAGCAATTTGAGACATCGCAGGTTCCTGGTTGGGTGACCTGCGATCTAACGGCGTGTCATTATTTATAGTTTTGTCCTAATGTTTAAAGACGGAAACATAGTAAAAACATTTAATAACATAACATTTAATAATATATTTAATATAATAAAGTAATGAATCGCTAATTAAGCAAAATAGTAAATCAAGTGTGCCTTGACTAAGTATGGCAGTGGGTTAATGAGCCATGAGGTAAAGAAATGTTAGGAAACGCTGCTCCGAAGGCTGTAGGCTGCATCATACCCGAGGAATGGCAGATGGTAAGATGTTTTGCGGGTTGCTTGCCCCCCTAATAACCCAAATATACCACAATCTGCGAACGTCTATATTTTCACTTAAATATATTTAAATCTGTTTGAGACACCCCTTAGTTGTAATTCTCTATCAAACAATAATATATGTACGGGGTTTTATGCCTATGGTTTTTTATAAAAGGGAATAATCAGTCATCCTTAACGTATTATATGCAGAAGGTATCAAATATTATTTTTATTTATTTATTTTACGCCAAACTGCCATACTATGCAGGGAAAGGTATTTTGTGGAAATTCTGTGATCTTCACCCTAACCTATATACAAGTTGAATTCTGAATATATATGGAAATGAGCGTTTTTTTGGCAAGAATTGATGAGAAAATGTCGCTCCGTTGTATTAAAAACTATTTGCAAACGCAAACAAATTATAGATTTTTTTTTCTTTTATTCTTCATTGTCGCCTGTGTGAAGAAATCAACTTCCTGCGTGAGAAAAAGGAAGTTATAAAAAGAAAGGAATAATTAGAATAACTTTATTTCCTACAGAACTCTAGAATGCACAAATCGTGAAGTTACATTTACATTCATAAGTACAAAAAGCGCCCATCTCAGCATTCTCTCAAAAAGGTAAGGGAAAAGAAAAACCTGCCCGAGGTCATTGATCCAGAATTATAGGTACAATTCTAGTTACAGATTGTTTAGAATGCAGTCCAAACGTCAAGGATTATAATTATACTGGGAGTTTTAGTCCCCGTTGCTAATATGTCGGGACCTTATCCCGTATAAAAAGTACGGACTGAATTGGCCAATATTTGATACTCTTCGTCGGTTGGTTTCATAAATAATTAACGTTAAGCTTTGGACTATGGTTTTGTGTTCGTGTAACACGGGCTGCGGCAAGTGAGCGAGCGACTTCACCTCGCGTTGGGTCTCGTCACTTCTCTGGAAAACTCACTTGCCAATGCTATCCGAGAAGCCCCAGAGGCGAGCACAAGGCAAATATCGCGTGCGATCAACGCTTCACAGTCCCTCGTATGGCGAACAATTCATGCGGAGAGATTACGACTTTTTCATTTCCAGCGGTTGCAGCATATGCACAGTATACAGTAATAACGTTGTATTCAATTTTCTAGTCATTTCCTGCGCAAAAGAGGCGTCCAATATCAGAATTTAATTACTTAGGTACTCCAAAGGCTTTTGGAGCTGGGGATTAATGAAAGATCGCTACCGAAGTTGAGGATCATGATGACCTTCTTCGGCGTTTTAAAAGAGTGGGTCAGAAATATAAGTACAACCCGGCACAATTGCGCGCGTCATGGAAGCTGTGCTGCGTACATTCCTATCTTGCGTTTCCATTTTGAACACTTGTAGAGCCCTTGTTTCACGAGGTGAATGTTCGAAAGTTCCGCAGTATAGGCAAATATGATGCGCTGTCTTAAGTAACACATAAATAATAGTTTTGTTTCTCTCTCCTCTCATATTATTTTGGTAAGTAGGCAATAATAGAAATAGGGAACAATATTTAATGAAATATATGGGTTAGTTTTTTTGGAAAACATGACCAATGACAAAACACTTTTTTTTTCAAATCTTTAAATAGGGTTTCTAATATTTCCTTTTGCAATAATTAATAACTTATTGTACTCTACCACCGCGTCCTGCATGAGCAACGAGGAATGAATCACCCTGTACACATCAGTATTTACAGGAAGTATGTTGCCACCCAGATGTAAGTTATTTTTGACAGAAAATCACTGATCATAAATCAAGAGGCAAGGTAATGGTAGAATTCCTAGCTTAATAATGAATCACATGGGTGGAGATTGCATATTATTCGTACGTTCCTTTCTTGCAATTTAAAAGTCTGGTATCTATAAGATGTATTTCCCCAAAATAGTATCCCATATCTCAGGCGGGAATGAACATTCACAAAATATTCATAACGAGCACATGAAGGGCACAATGAGCAGATGAATTTGAAAGAATTCTGAACAAGTAGTATAATTAACTTAATGTTGTGTTCAGTTCATTTAAATGGACGTTCTATTTGAAGTTCGACTAAATTGAGAGACGCAAAAATGTGTTGCCTTAATATCGATCAATTTCACTTCGTTCATTTTCAATGGAGTATGCAACGTTTATTTGAAATGAAAATCTATATTTAAACTTTTCCTTCATTTACTATTAATTTGTTATTACGGCACCAATTTTAAACATTTGATATTGTACTACTTACGGTTTCTTTATTACAAAGAATATTCGTATCATCCGCAAAGAGAACAGTTCTTCCGTTTCAGATCCTCGAGAGTATATCATTAACTTATAATAGGAAGAGAATAGGGCCAAAAAACTAACTCTGCAGGACCGCTTGTGCAACTTAAAATGAATCGGAAAGATGTGTATATAGTGTTCCATCATTCCAGTAAGGTATTTCTACTTTCTAAGATCGTTGTTTAAGATACGAAGATAACCAATCTAGAGCAATATCACGAATTCTATATGAAGATTATTTTGAAAGTAAAATGTAATGATTAATGATGTCAAAAGCATTCGAAAAATCAAATATTTTCCAATATGTACTAGATTTCGATTCATGGATGAAGCGACATATTTAAGAAAAGAAAATTTGGCTGTTTCTTTAAATTTTAATTTTCGAAATGCATGTTGACAATCACAAAACGCTTCGTGTGTACTGAGAAAGGTTTCCATTTCTATGTAAAAAAAGTATCTCTAATATATTTGAAAAAATTGACAAACTAAAATGGTTAGTAATTTTGAATTTCATTTTTTTTGCCTTCTTTGAAGCGGCCTTATTTTAGGTATTTGAAAATATCTGAAAAAGTTCCTGTGCAAAAAAAGTTGCATTAAATATGTGAATTAACGGCTGTATGATGACGGGTGCAGAATTCTTTAACAAACAATACGAAAATTCATCTAAACCGGACGAATATTTATTTTTTAGTTTACCGATTATTTTGATAATTTTATACGAAAAATTTCAGAATAAAAATGTTGAATTTGTGGCTGAAGACTCTTGTGAGTTCGGCAGCAGTTCTCAAAAAGTATTGGTTGAAAAGACTAGTCACGGTTGCCGGACCGTTCACTTCTCTATCGTTATCTTTTAAAACAGCATTCTATATTTGTAGCTGATGTGGCAGTATTTTTACTCTATTCCACATTGCTCTTGTTTTCAAAATATCCTAATTGTGTTTCATGATTTTAGCTTGCTTTATGACTTTTCTTAACAATGATTATTTTTGGAAGTAGAGGAGGAAATCATGAGACACGTTATGATGCTTAGAAATGAAAAAAAATAGAAAGAATTCGTTTGATTTTGCATGATGTTCTAATCTCTCGCGCTACCCAAGAATTCTTTTCCCGTGAAATGGTCTGGTGTTTGACAGACGCTCCTTTCACCAACTAGCGGAGAACGAAGGTAGTTCTTGGGCGACACGGACGCACCTGGATTGCAGTGCGTGGTGCTGCAAAACCCAAATTGCCGCAGGATACGCCTCGGCTGCACAACGTAACTGCTTCGCTATTGAGAGCGTAGGCTTCCGCGGCCGGAGTCAGTACTTACTAGGCTGTCCGGGTGACGCCGCGTCCATGGCGAAAAGGCACCTTCGCCATGGACGCGGCGTCACCCGGACAGCCTAGTAAGTGCTTCGCTATTCTTCTCATTTATTTCGGTCTGTATATAATTAATTGAATTGAACTGTATTGATTCCTTATTTTACGTGGCGAGACTCAGGCCATCAGACCCACTCTTCCGTCTGACCACGCAAATTTCGCTACGCTGCTTTCACCTACTAGCGGAGAAAGGAGGTATTACTCGGGCGACGAAACATGCGATTTCAATTTAGCTCAGAGGCTTCATTTGGGCTTGAGGATCCTTTACATGCAGTAAATCCACTAACATGGGACAGCCGGCTGTACTTCCACTCGGGAGGAAGGCGTACGAAGGACTTTTTCGCCTTAAAAATCCACTGCTTCGATCGGGATTGAATCCGTACTTGTGTATAACAGTCCGAAACGCTAAAGTTGCGAACAAAATGGTCATGGCTGTCAGCTAAAAAGAAGTACCTGTATTTTAGGCTCAGTATGGATGTCTTTAATAGATGCTTTTGATGGGTAATCCTCTTTGTGTTGGTTTGTGCGTGAATTTGCCGAAGGTAAAGGAGGGTTGCGGGAATCACGAAGGCGAGGAAAATCTGTTTTATAATCTAAAACTTTATATGTTTGAATACTTTCAGAAGGTCGAGTTTGTGGAGAGAGTTAAAAGTGTAGAACGAGCAGTTGTCATGTCACGAATGCGTTTTAATGTACTTCGACATAAAGTAGGATATAAATATAATAAACTCAGAGTACAGCAGAAAATATCTAACTCAATATTTTGAAACTGTGTCGGTGTTCATTAAAGAAATCAAAAGCTATGAATCGTGCAAAGGTACGCTATCTACAAAATCGAATGAAAGCTTTTCTCGTTATTGACCATATTATTCTGCTCTCAAAATTACCTTCATATGGAATTCGTAGAAAAATTCCCTAAAATGGATAACCTCGAATCTTAAACATCGATCTCAAAGAGTAGAAATACCGCACTGGCACGAAAGAACATTATTTGCTTGTATTTCAAATTCTCTGCAAATGAACATGAGGCCCCGCAAGGTTCGATCTAAGGTCCTATCCTCTTGGTGGGAACCTTTTCCGATGCAACGAAATCCTTCGCGATGGTTCGGCCAGATTTGAATAAACTAGATATAACGAACATTAGCTTAAAAAGTCTAGGAAGTCTTACCTCAGCAGTTGACGTACCCAGAAACATTTAACGTTATTCAACCAAACTTCCTACACTATTTTAGACGAGACATCATTTAAATTTATCTCTTTATAAATTTTTAAAAAATATTTGTATAATTCGGAATCTAAATCTAAATCTATATATTCATAACACGCTCATATGTGTAAGACTTCCTAGATTTTTAAGCTTCCCCTGCATTTGAATGTTCGGTAATATCTAGTTTATTCAAATCTGGCCGAGCTATCGCGAAGTATTTCGTTACATCGGAGAGGGTTGCCATCACTGATTAGTGTATGAGTTACCGCGTGTTAATGAGAGTATAACTTCAGCTTCAGCAGTTGGGTGTCGGGAACGCTACTTCCGATCGTGTCGGGATCGCTACTCGTGGGCGAGCACAGTGTGTGGAATGGTGAAATGGAGTGACTGCTCAGTCAACTGCAGGCTCATTTTGATTTTTTCGTGGAAGATACGCACTATCTTGCATAATAAGGAATAATCATAATGTATGATAAACGTATACCACGTGAATTTTAAAATAATTATTTCATTTCACTTTTATTGGATTGAAAGACTATTAGTATTGCAGTCAAACAAAATATTTCTAAAAGAATTTTAATTCCTATATTTCTTTAACGAGACAAGGATATTGAAAAATAATCATAAAAATGGGCGAATTATTCGAATCGTATCATTTCGTATTTGTATCGTAGTATTGGATCGTATTATTGTGACACTGCTTAACCCCCGCATTGTTTCAAAAAAGGTAGACCCGGACACTGCGCAAATCTAGCGATTACCACTCGAAAATATCACGCCTCGACAGTGGTTATAACTAATAGTATTTTTTATTTAAATAACGGAGCACGTTATCATATTCAAATGAGATTTGCAGACGAAGAAAACAAAAGTGCGGTCTTTTCCTTGAAATCCTTCCTCTTCCTTGTTCTATCCTCTCCTCTTAAACATACACTTACATGCACTACACTACCACATAAGTCGGCAGACTCCACTCAGGCGTTGCGCCGTTGGGAGAAGTACCGGGATGGGAAAAACCTTTCCAAGCAACGTGTGGATTGGCGTCGAATCTCATCAGTCAACCGAGGAAGAACAGCGCCACCTTCCGTCATAAAGTCATGTACAGTCACTTACAAGACCGTAGGCGTTGCCCCACGCGAAAACACGAAATAATCAATTTTAAATAAAAATCTTAAAGTCGGCAGACTCCACTCAGGCGTTGCGCCGTTGGGAGAAGTACCGGGATGGGAAAAACCTTTCCAAGCAACGTGTGGATTGGCGTCGGATCTCATCAGTCAACCCAGGAAGAACAGCGCCACCTTCCGTCATAAAGTCATGTACTGTCACTTACAAGACCGTAGGCGTTGCCCCATGCGAAAACACGAAATAATCAATTTTAAATAAAAATCTTAAAGTCGGCAGACTCCACTCAGGCGTTGCGCCGTTGGGAGAAGTACCGGGATGGGAAAAACCTTTCCAAGCAACGTGTGGATTGGCGTCGGATCTCATCAGTCAACCCAGGAAGAACAGCGCCACCTTCCGTCATAAAGTCATGTACAGTCACTTACAAGACCGTAGGCGTTGCCCCACGCGAAAACACGAAATAATCAATCTTCGGACAGCGTAGGTCAGGGCTTGCCAGCGCAATGCTCTGTGACGTCACAAACTCTGCTCACTGCTCGGAAAGCGAGTCGCGGAGCGAAGCCAGTGTCGGACGCGGCGTCAGGCGTATAAGGCGCATCTGGCAAGGCGTTGTAAAATAATGTACATGTATTATATGAGAATTTTGTGTAGTGATCTGTTGATAATGTCACCTAATGAATATGATTACTATGTCGAGTGTTGTAATAGACAACGGCGTTTGCTGAAATATATACCCGCCTTTAAGTAAGTCATTTTTGACAAAAAACACTGATTCATATACTAAGAGACAAGGTAAGGGAAAAATAACTGGATTAATAAAGAGAGGCTTACAAGAATCTCACAAGAAAATTCTGGGAGCTATAAGATATATTTCCCCAGAATATTATGTCATATCTCTGGCGGGAATGAACATTCGCGAAATATACACAACGATCAGTGTGGAGGCTGACTGAATTTGAAAGAATTCTGGAAGCGTAGCATAAAGAACTTAATTTACTGTTTAATGCATTTAAATGGACGTTCCATTTAAAGATTGACTGAATTGAAAGACCTAAAAATTTTGTTACCTTAACATCAGTCAATGGCACGCCGTTTATTTTCAGTGAAGTACCGAGCTGTTTATTTGAAATTGAGAACTGCATTGAAACAGTTTTCTTTTCATTTATTATTAATTTGTTATTACGAAACCAATTTGAAATATCTAATATTGTACAATTTACGGTATCTTTATTGCAAAGAATATTCGTATTGTCCGAAAAGAGAACTGTTCTTCCGTTTCTAATCGTCGAAGGCGTATCGTTTACAGAAGAGAATAGGGCCTAAATTCGATCCGGATCGAATCGATACGGAACTCCACATGCATTTAGCAAAGAATCAGGAACGTGTGTACATAATGTTCCATTATTCCAGCAAGGTATTTGTACTCTTTGAGATCGTTGTTAAAACGTGTTCTAGTAAAATACACATTCATCAGAATTTAAATGTACTCTTTATATTTTACTAGTACTTAGTTGACGACAAATCAACTAATGCTCAATGAAAGATGACTAGAAAGCGATGTTACATTCAGAGTGTACTATTACATGTTAGCTTTGCTACACGAAGATTCACGCAGTTATTTCAATGGTAAATCACATTTAACACTTTCATTTCATTTAGTGATTTGTCATTTAACTTTGTGAGCTCTTAGAAATTAACGATGCATAATACTTTAATAACGATAATAATAACGAAATAACGATAATAATATCATTTCCGACGCGAAAAAATCCAAGAAGTTTTTTTATGGGGGTTCTGTATTTTTTGAGATGTTGAATTCGAATTTTTGTCTTTCCAGATTCACAAATGTCAACATTCAGAGAAAATGTGTAGCACGGTTCAAAAAATAATCAAATAAAAAGATCGCACTATCTTTCAGGCTTTCACTTACATTTTGAAAAGGATGCACTTTATTGAAAGTGCTAAAGCAAGACATCGAAAACAATATTAAAAATGAAAACACACCAAATTTCTCACAAAATGCATATTTTTTTACAAAAAGGTTGAAACGTTAATCACGCTGAAAACGGTGACTTTTTGACACACTGGCGAAACGGGAGTAAGCCACCTCTCAGCCTGTTATTTCACGGCGGCGGTCTGCTTTCACTCTATTATCCTTGAATACAACTATTATGAATGGATTGTATTTTTGATGATAAATGAAAAGAATATTACGGCTTACGCGAGTTGATATGTTGAAGTTTATTCTAAAGGGAAGTTATATAATGTAATTAACAACTCACATTTTTTTACGCTGTTCAATTTTAGAAGGCCTCAGTCAAAGGTCATATTGGTAATGATAGAAATCATGATATCAGATTTTTTATTTGGCACCCTAAGGCCTCAAGCGTTGTCAGTATACACTTACACCCATACTACCCGCTTGGAAACGCAAACAATGGTCACAGAAATATTCATCCATTATTTGAGGTGTTCCTGGAAAAGTTAATATGGAATCTAATTACGAAGGAAATTGCTGGAAGAATAATTACACGAGGCCGTGTTATTATTCATTCCGCGAGTACGGCATGCCCACTGAATTTTCCGTCCTACGAAAATCCACACACACACACCCCCGTCGCAGACGAACCCGCGCGTTGGGGATTGAGGGGCCCTAAACTAATTATACTCCAAAAAATGTCACCACACCATGCACTAAATCACCAAAGGCAATGAAACAATGCGCCGCTATTTATTAATTGAACAATTATTTCAATTCCTCCGTCAATAAAAGTTTGTATTATGCTTCTTTTACTTTGTCACTACACCGCTGCTACGAAACCAAGGTAATATCTGTGTAAAAGCATAAAAATAACCGTTCATCTCGCAGGATTCTTAATTTGTTTTTCATAAAAACACCAGTAATCACCAGCATATTTTGATACCTCTCGGTCTTGGTTTTGTGTAATATCACTTCTCGGAGATGGTGTACATGCAAACTAGCTGATGTATTCTTTAATGAAGGTGTAAGAAACCTTTTTGTTTAGTTACACAGTTACAGTTACACAGTTATAGTTTTCCAAAATTGCTTGAAGGATCTGCACACCTCGCCCGAGCAATTGTATGACGTGTTACTTGTTGTTTGATGTTAAAACCGATGCTGACATTCAGTAATTGGGCACTCTTCCCATACACAGAGTTGCCCATCTCACTAAATGACAGTGGCGATTAACAATTTCTTTACAATTATACCTGTAGTTGTCGAGGCTTTCATAGAAGTAGTCGACGTTGACATGGACTATAAAATGCAATGGTAATCAACACGAATTTCAGAATTACAGCCACAGTAGAATATCTTTTGCGTAGGAACCAAACGTCTCGCCTCTCAGTAAACATCATTACCACTCGGAGCAGACCTTTCACCACTGAAATATTACACCTTCTAATAGAGCATTGCGCACATATCTGACAACGTATGTGGATAGTCGTGATTTTGACTTGGATATCGTGTTCATGAAAGCGAATGGATAATGCCAATTCATTATGAAGAAAACATTGATAAATTACATTATTTCAATAACCAGACCATTTATTGATGATAGTTGGCAATGTTCAACGAATCCTTACCGCCGGATGGGTGGACCAACGAACCGACCCATCGATGGACGGACGTACACACCAAAGGACGAACATGTTTGCAATAAACACTTGTTTGGTATCTGAGATTGCAAATGTTTCTTTCCATCAAAATCTCGGCGACCAATTTTCACAGCACTATACAATGTCCTCTGCTGCATGTATGTATCCCTAACAGATTATTATACATATAAGTAAAATCTACACGCAAGAATCGTGACTATTCAGAACATTGCGCGGACGTTTCGGTCGCGAGCGACGACTTGTATTCCGCGAACCCATGCACCTTCTTAAGTGCGCATGTATGTTTGCAATGACACACAGACTAAATTGACACAATGCGTCTTAAGGCATCGAAGAAAGAAAGATTCGTCGTGTAGAAACTGTTTGTACTCGAAGTTAATACTAATGGTTGAAAACAAAATACATGCCCCTTAACGGAAATATTGTACATAAATACGGTCCCAAAAGATGGATATCAAGCGTAACAATGCATTTGCCATACCTTCGTGTTACTTCTCCGACGCGACACTTCACAGTATCTCCACACACTTCACACCTCTCACGACACTGATTGTTTGGTACGCAGAATCCGTGCTAATAAATGAGATGGACGTTTTCCTATCGTACAAGAGAGAAAAACGTACAATGCAATTTTGTACAGTTCTCTAATCTTTTTTTCTAATATTTCCAAAATATCCCCCGCTTGTGGTTGCGCTCTACACCGCTGGAGACATGTAAAAGATTCGAAATCACGAACCCTTCTCGCAAGACGTCAGGAAACTTTCAGCTTAACACAAGTGGCGATTCCGCAGCTTCTACGTTGGCACTTATATCATTCTTCCCGCATTTGTCTAAGTTCCAAAACGCCCCTACGTGCGCCAAGCCGCATCTAACCAATAGCAGTGCACTCACCCGAAATCTGCATCGCCCACAACGCCCTCAGCGACCTCAGCGTCCTCAGGGTCGCCAGCGTCCTCGGAGTCGGCCGCGACCGGAGTCTCGGAGTCGGCCGGAGGCGCAGAGTCCACCTCGAGTCCAGCCCAGCGCCAAGTCCGTGTTGCCGAGTCCACTCGCTCCCGGCGACGCTCTGCCGGACCACGGCGCGCCGCCTCCTCTTCTGTGTCGTACCGCGCCGCCCCCTCTCCGCCCACCCCCCCCACGCCGGCGCCTGGGAGCACGGGGGCGGCGGCGTCGAGGGCCGTTGAGGAGGCGTTGCGAAGCAACAGGTCGCGTCCGCCTACCACTTCCCGCCAGTGCGCACGCGCCTCGCCGCCGCGCGCGCCCAGCAGCCGCCCTCCCCAACGTCGGACCTCCCACCTACGGCTCCTTTCTTCCCGGCCTCTCACCCCCACGCTGGACCCGCGCCCCACCCGCACCCCGTGCCGCCAGCGACGTGCTCCCATTTGACGGCTGAGGGGATGAAAGCAAGCGCTCCCACGGATTCTCCGAATGTGTTGTTTCATTATTGATTTCGTGAGGTCCGATATCACGCACGATACATTTGTAAACGTCGCCATCTGAAGCTATCCGAAAAATGTCCTAGATATTTCCGTAAGAACAAAAATTCGAAGTCGGAAAATCAAGTGCTAACTCCCCATACTGACATATCCGTGACGAGATGTTTGCAAAGAGGCGTCCGAAAACTCGCTTAATGCATTATAAATGTATACTTGCCTTTGCTTTCCCCAGCACTATCAAAAGGCCAAAACATCCACGCCTTAACTAGTGTTCGAACCTAAACCACAGCGAAAAAATCTGTGAGCAGATTCTTATGTCCCGTCGCGCTCGCCGTCGCTCTGCCGGACCAAGGCACGGCTGCTCCACTTCCGCGTCGCAACGCGTCGTCCCCCCACCCCACCCCCCACCGGGGCGACGACCGGAGCCCGAGGGCGACTACGTCCACATAATTTTTCAAACAACTATTCGTACTCAACTCTGTAATATTTAAAAATCATCCTTTGAGAACAAATTGGCCGACTGGTCTGTCAGCTTCTTGGGTGGCTTATGGCTGTACGCAATTCCTGAGTATTACGAATTAACAAATGATACGAATAATATGAAGGGGCGTGGGCTACTTGAACGTTCGCTCTTGCGTCCCACGTTCGCTCAAGCAAGACTCGATATGTCCGGTTGCCGCAACGGTTGCCGCAGGCCCTGTAAGGGCTTCGCAGATGGGCTTTGGGAACTAGAGGGCGGTCAAGAGCGCAGCATCGCTCGCTGGCATCCGTAATCTCCCACGCAGAGTAGCATTCAAACGCTTCACTCAGAGCATGGAAACAGGATCAATATCCAGGTACATTTGAGAGGCGCGGCTCATGCCTCGATGCCTTAGCAACCACAGAACAATACACGAAGTGATTTAATTATCAACTACAGCAAATATATTGAAACAATATAATGATACTTTCAGCATTTGTGTTTTGCGATACACGAGAGTGAGTAAATTCTGCTTTGTGAAGAGATTTTTACATGTTGCGCAATATGAGGCAATAGTTTGACAATCGTGAATAGCTATTCCAGTCAAGCATCTGCAAGATAAAGAAAATATTCACCCATACTATAAATCGTTAAAAATAATTTAAAATACAATTTTAAACAGTACAAAGATTTTTAAGAAACACAAAACGCAATTGATGATTGTAATGACAACTGTTTCAAATAATTCTTCGTGATCAACGTAACGGAGTAGGAAAAAATATATGAAATTCATCGAGACCAAGTTACTTCATACACACTTTACCAACTGTACAACGCGCGTACTCCCGGAAAGGATTAATGTCAAAGTCGTTTTAGTGGCAAATTCAGAGATAAAATCGCAGAAAAAAACACTTAAAAATTAAGAAACCATAATTTAATTTGAAACAGATATAATTCTCGTAAAGCCTATCCGATGACCGAGATCGCTAAGTCAGTACAGTGCAGTACAATGGCGCTCTCGGACCAAAGTATCGCGGGTTCGAGTGCCGCCTCGGGCATAGTTGTGTTGTGTGTGTTTATGTTCGTATGTCATCATCACAATTTCATCCCATCCCCTAGGGAAAGCAACCCTGAGATATAAAAATGGAATCAAAATTAAAATGCTGATTCCCCCCAAAGAAAAGTAGCGTGCACCTACCCCAATAATCAAGACTGTAAGATTCACTTATGGCGTGGCGCCAATATGGCCGATTCGCGAAACGAAAAAAACCCTCTTAAAGTGTTTTGTATTGGAAAGGAAATTTCAGTTAATTATTCCAAATAAATAATAAAAAGTGCTAAACTCTGCGTAGATTCCGTATGACATACAGATTGGAGACTACGCACGATAAGATCATACGCAAAACATAAAATCCATATCAAAACGCTGTCACGTCAGTATTTACTGTCGATTCAATTATCAATAAGCAAACTAGAGGCCTGCAGCAACAATAATTTTCCTGGCAAAACTAGACGAAATGGTTGTCCAAAAAGTAGAACGTACATTACACAAGAATAACAAATGGAACACTTTTGGGACACACTACAACGAATTAAATACTTTAACCCAGTCTTGACAAATACTCCAATTATTCCAAATTTTCAGGCCGCGGCGCTGAACGTACCTTAAAGAAGAAGATAAATTTGTGTCCTTCTGCTTGAATGCATTCTTGGCACCTCCGGAACATATTGCCCTTTGAAGTACGTCTCGAAAAATTACTGCGATTTTTCTTTCAAGAGAGAGCCGGAGCTCTTCCTAGCCACTCGCGACAGAGGGTTTTCTACACTCCAAATTGCGGTTGTTTTGGCTGTTGACGTATCCACTCAGATAATACCACTCTCCATCAGAAAAAAGAATCATAATATCTTCCGGATGTGACAAGAATGCATTCGAGCCGAAGGACACCGATTTCAGCACCTTTTTAAGGAAATTTAAGCGCAGCGATATTTCCCGTATATGAGTACCCGTATGTCAGCCGTCGACTCCTCGGGCGACGCGCCCGAATCTTCGGTGAACAATAAAACGCACACGCGGCAGCGAAGCGCCGCCTCAACTCCCGTTCTGTCATACGGGGACTATTGCTGCGCGTAAATTACTTTAAAAAGAAGCTGAAAGCAGTGTCTCTCGGCTCGAATGCATTCTTGTCACCTCCGGAACGTATTTTGATTCTTTTTTCTGATGGAGTGTGGTTTCATCTGAGTGGATACGTCAAAATCCAAATCTCGCACTATTGGAGTACAGAAAACCTTCATTTGCATTAAAAATAACCACTTCACCTTGTAAAGATCGGAGTGGGTTCTGCGTTGAGTTCCAAAAGAAATATAAGACCTATTTTCTTCAACAGCATCGTTACAGCTGATGTTCATGTAAATCAGAAATTGATATTATTCTTCGTGCAATTGACATAAGAAGAAAGTATCTATGGATACTTTAAACAGAATTGCTCACACTGCCCTTGGCTTCATGCACTTTGAAAAAACTGTCAATTGTGATGATTAAATAATTTGTAGTCGATTATGTCTTCCTTGATATTCTGATCTAACTCCTTGCGACTTTTTCCTTTGGTGTACTGGAATAATAATGTGTATGCAGAAAACCCGTCTTCGGAGGAAGTCCTCCGGCGCTCTATTGAACAGAAAACTGACGCAATACCTCGAGACGTACTAGAAACGCAGCGAAGCGCCCCGTCAACACCCGTACTGACATACGGGAACTATTGCTGCGCTTATATTACCTTGAAAAGAGGCTGAAAGCGGTGTGCTTCGGCGCGAATACATTCTTGTTACATCCGGAACATATCCTGATTCTCTTTTCTGATGGAGCGTATTTTCATCTGAGTGGATACGTCGACAGCCACAACAACTGCAATTGGCGTGCAGAAAACCCTCTGTGGCGAGTTGCCAGGACGAGCTCCGGCGCTTTATTGAAGGGAAAATCGCAGTAATTTTTCAAGACGCACTTGAAAGGGTAAACCGGAATACGTTCCGGAAGTGCCAAGAATGCATTCGAGCCGGAAGACGCAATTTTCGTTATCTTATTTAAGGTAATCTAAGCGCAGTGATAGTCGTCGTATGTCCGCACGGAAGTTCAGTCAGCGCTTCCCCGGGCTAGTGAGGCCTCGACTCCTCGGGCGACACGACGCGAATCTTCGGTGATCGATAAAACGTACACCCGGAAGCGAAGCGCCTCCTCAACTCCCGTACTGACATTCGAGAACAACTGCTGAGCTTATATTACCTTAAAAGAGATTGCAGAAAGCGGTGTGCTTTTTCTCAAAATCATCCATGTCAACTCAGAAACATATTCTGATTCTTTTTTCTGATGGAGCGTAGTTTCATCTGAGTGGATACGTCTAATTACAAAGCAAGTAGTATTGGAGTACAGAAAACCTTCATCGAGGAGTCGAGGGCTCACTGGCCCGGGAAAGCGCTGATAAAACTCCCGTGCGGACATACGACAACTACCGCTGCGATTAGCGATAGTTCCCAATGTCAGTACGGGAGTTGAGGCGGCGCTTGGCTCCCGCGTGTACGTTCTGTAGTTCACCGAAGATTCGCACCGCGTCGCCCGAGGAGGCGAGGGCCCAGTGGCCCGGGAAAGCGCTGATTGAACTCCCGTGCGGACATACGACGACCATCACTGCGCTTAGCTAACCTTAAATAAGATAATGAAAGTTGCGTCCTCAGGCGCGAATGCATTCTTGGCAAGTCCGAAACATATTCCTATTTACCCTTTCAAGTACGTCTCGAAACATTACTGCGATTTTCCCTTCAATAGAGCGCCGAAGCTCTTCCTCTGAATGCGGGTTTTCGGCATGCGCCTTATCTTACCAGTATCACAATGGAAAAAATCACAAGGAGTCAGATCAGATGATAAAGAATACCATAATGGACAACAAATTATTTAATCGTCACAATAGACAGTTTTTAAAAAGTGCATGAATCCAACAGCAGTGAGAGCAGTTGCCGAATTCTGTTGAAAGTATCCATAGAACCTTCCTTCTGATATAAATATCAGTTTCTGATATGATTTCTTCATGAATATCAATTTCTGATTTACATAAACATCAGCTGTAACGATGGTGTTGTAGAAAATAGGTCTTATATTTCTTTTGGAAGTTAACGCACAACCACACTCCGATCTTTACAAAGTGAAGTGGTTATTTTTAAAGCAGATGAAGGTTTGCTGTACTCCACTAGTGCGAGTTTTTTATTTTGACGTATCCACTTACATGAAACCACGCTCCATCAGAAAAAAGAATCAGAATATGTTCCTGAGTTGACAAGAATGCTTTTGAGAAGAAGCACACCGCTTTCTGCAATCTCTTTTAAGGTAATATAAGCGCAGCGATAGGTCCCAATGTCAGTACGGGATTTGAGGCGGCGCTTGGCTCCCGCGTGTACGTTTTGTAGTTCACCGAAGACTCGGCCGCGTCGCCCGAGGAGGCGAGGGCCCAGTGGCCCGGGGAAGCGCTGATTGAACTCCCGTGCGGACATACGACAACTATCGATGCGCTTAGCTAACCTTAAATAAGATAATGAAAATTGCGTCTTCCGGCTCGAATGCATTCTTGGCACCTCCGGAACATATTCCGGTTTACCCTTTCAAGTACGTCTCGAAAAATTACTGCGATTTTCCCTTCAATAAAGCGCCGGACCTCTTCCTCTGAATGCGGGTTTTCGGCATGCACCTTATCTTCCAAGTATACCAATGGAAAAAGTCGCCAGGGATCTGATTAGATGATCATGAAATTATTATTTGGTCGTCACAATAGGCAGTTTTTAAAAAGTGAATGAATCAACAGCAGTGTGAGCAGTTGCCGAATTCTGTTGAAAAACACCATATAGCCTTTCGTCTTGTGACAATTGTTCGAAGAATAATGTCAATTTATGATTTACGTTACTCCAGCAGCATTAACGGTGGTGTTGAAGAAAATAGGTCGTATGTATCTTGTGGAACTCAACGCACATCACACTCCTATACTTACATCGTGAAGTGGTTATTTTTGAAGCAGATGAAGATTGTCTGTACTCCAATAGAGCTTGTTTTGGATTTACACGTATCCACTCAGATGAAACTACGCTTCATCAGAAAAAAGAATCAGAGTACGTTCCGAAGGTGACAAGATGCATTTCAGCCTCTTATTAAAGTAATTTAAGCGCAGCAATAGTCCCCGTATGTCTGTACGGGAGTTGAGGCAACACTTCGCTGCCGCGTGTACATTTTGTAGTTCACCGAAGATTCGGGCGCGTCGCCCGAGGAGTCGAGGGCTCACTGGCCTGGGGAAGCGCTGATTGAACTCCCGTGCTGACATATGACAACTATCGATGCGATTAGCTAACCTTAAATAAGATAATAAGAGTTGCGTCTTACGGCTCGAATGCACTGTTGGCACCTTCGAAACATATTCCGGTTTACCCTTTCAAGTGCGTCTCGAGGAACTGCTGCAATTTTTGTCGTCAATAGAGCGCCGGAGCTCTTCCTCCGTATGTGGGTTTCCTGCATGCACCTTACCTTTCCAGTACCCCAATGGAAAAAATCACAAGGAGTCAGATCAGATGATCAAGAATGCCATAATTGACAACAAATTATTTAATCGTCACAATAGACAGTTTTTAAAAAGTGCATGAATCCAACAGCAGTGAGAGCAGTTGCCGAATTCTGTTGAAAGTATCCGTAGAGCCTTTCTCCTGATGTTAATTGTTCAAAGAATAACATCAATTTCTGATTTACATAAACATCAACTGTAACACTGGTGTTGAAGAAAATAGGTCTTATAGTTCTTTTGGAACTCAACGCACACCACACTCAGATTTTTCATCGTGAACTGGTTATTTTTGAAGCAGATGAAGATTTTCTGTACTGCGGTAGTGTTTGTTTTGGATTTACACGTATCCACTCAGTTGAAACTACGCTTCATCAGAAAAAAGAATCAGAGTATGTTCCGGGGGTGAAAAGAATGCATTTCAACCTCTTTTTAAGTAATTTATGCGCAGCAATAGTCCCCGTATGTCTGTACGGGAGTTGAGGCGGCGCTTCGCTCCCGCGTGTACGTTTTGTAGTTCACCGAAGATTCGGGCGCGTCGCCCGAGGAGTCGAGGGCTCACTGGCCCGGGGAAGCGCTGATTGTACTCCCGTGCTGACATACGACGACCATCACTGCGCTTAGCTAACCTTAAATAAGATAGTGAAAATTGCGTCTTCCGGCTCGAATGCATTCTTGGCACCTCCGGAACGTATTCCGGTTTACCCTTTCAAGTACGTCTCGAAAAATTACTGCGATTTTCCCTTCAATAAAACGCCGCTCTTCCTCTGTATGCGGGTTTTCGGCATGCACCTTATCTTACAAGTATCCCAAAGGAAAAGTCACCAGGGATCTGATCAGATGATCATGAAATTATTATTATTTGGTCGTCACAATAGGCAGTTTTTAAAAAGTGAATGAATCAACAGCAGCTGAGCAGTTGCCGAATTCTGTTGAAAATCACCATATAGCCTTTCGTCTTGTGACAATTGTTCGAAGAATAATGTCAATTTATGATTTACGTTACTTCAGCAGTAACGGTGGTGTTGAAGAAAATAGGTCGTATGAATCTTGTGGAACTCAACGCACACCATACTCCGATCTTTACACCGTGAAGTGGTTATTTTTGAAGCATATGAAGGTTTTCTGTATTCCAATAGTGCGAGTTTTGGATTTTGACGTATCCACTCAGATGAAACCACGCTCCATCTGAAAAAAGAATCAGAATATGTTCCTGAGTTGACAAGAATGCTTTTGAGAAGAAGCACACCGCTTTCTGCAATCTCTTTTAAGGTAATATAAGCGCAGCGATAGGTCCCAATGTCAGTACGGGATTTGAGGCGGCGCTTGGCTCCCGCGTGTACGTTTTGTAGTTCACCGAAGATTCGCGCCGCGTCGCCCGAGGAGTCGAGGGCCCAGTGGCCCGGGAAAGCGCTGATTGAACTCCCGTGCGGACATACGACGACCATCACTGCGCTTAGCTAACCTTAAATAAGATAGTGAAACTAGCGTCCTCGGGCACGAATGCTTTCTTGGCACCTTCGGAACATATTCCGATTTACCCTTTCAAGTACGTCTCGAGGAATTGCTGGAACTTTTGTCTTCAATAGACCGCCGGAGCTCTTCCTCCGAACGTGGGTTTTCTGTATGCACCTTATCTTTCCAGTGCCCCAATGGAAAAAGTCGCTAGGGGGCAGATCGGATGATCAAGTTTTTCATAACCCACGACTAATTATTTGATCGTCACAACAGACTGTTTTTGTGAAGTGAACGGATCCAACAGCAATAGGGGCAGTTGCTGAATTGTGTTGAAAATAACCTTAGAGCCTTTCTTCTGGAGTCATTTGTTTGATGAATAATGTCAATTTCTGATTTACGAAAACACAAGCAATAACGGTTGTGTTGAAGAAAATTGGTATTTTTCTTGTGGAAACCAACGCACACCACACTTCGATCTTTACATCGTGAAGTGGTTATTCTTGAAGCAGAGGAAGCTTTTCTTCACTCCAAAAGGACTTTTTGTCTATTGGCGTATAGACTTGGAGGAAACCACGTTTCATCAGAAAAAAAGAATCAGAATATGTTCCGGTGTTGACAAGAGTGCATTCGAGCTGGAGGACTCTGTGTGAATGTACACGAAATCATCGCAGAACTTGAAAATGTTTAACGTTATGTGAAGAGTTTGTACAATCTTCGAGGAGCCGCCGAAAGCAAATATTACATCTGAATAGGATTCATGGGATGAAGATGAATCTGGTAGGGCTGACCATCTTAGCGGAAGGCAGTCGAATGCTCAAGCCGAAGCAGTACTACGGAACCGAACGCGCTTAGGTTGAAAACGAATATTTTTTCAGAATGAAATTTTTAAGTACAGAGACTCCCACTGAATTGTTTGAACATATCTTCGGTGAAGAAATATCTTCATCTAATTACAACTGAGACTGAAAATTAAGCATTGGGTAGAATTTTACCTCTGTCAATGTTTCGAAAGAAGAGTTAAAACTATTTCTTGCAGTGCTTATTGTGTCTGGTTACAATGGAATTCCGGAAACACGATTTTATTGAGACTCAGGAACTGACATTAGGAATATGATCCACAATGCTATTAGGTGTGACAGGTTTTTTCAGATCATGGAGTTTCTACACTTTCAGGTTAATAATAAAATCGATGTTTCGGATTAGATGTGGAAATTGCGACCTTTCATCGAGAAACTTACAAAAAGTCTTTCTGAAACATTTCGTTCCTGTCAGTAAGTTATGTGTCGATGAATCAATAATTACGTATTATGGGAAACTCAGATGTAAGTAATTCATAAGGGAGAAGCCGATTCGATTCTGTATGAAGTCTAGTGCTTGAACACGTTTACTGGCTAGTTAATTTTAATGAATATCAAGGTACAATCGTAAATGTAAGTGAAGAACATGAAAAAGCATTTGGGAAAGCAGTGGCTCTTCATCTCATTGTTGATTTAGTGACAAAGTAAAACGTTAACCGTTTAATTTATATTTTAACAATCTCTTTAAGAGTTTTCCCCTTACGTCACACTTTAACGGCTTGTAAAACCTACGGAAATAAAAAGTGACACAAATATCTATACTAATATACTATATCAGTATGATGAAGTGAACACAAATATTTCAAAAACGTTCATTAAAAATTAATTCAGGCTTTTAAGGATTAAGGTAGGTTAAGCGCAGAGAGTTCACGTATGTCAGCGTGGGAGAGGCGTCAGCGTTTCACTGGCCGACCGAACCCTCGTCTTGCCGGGCGGCGCGGTCCGAATCTTCGGCGAACGAGAAAACGTACACCCGGCTAGGGCTGCCACCTACTGAAATCCCACAACCAGAGAATTGGAATTGGGGGGGGGGGGGGTCACAAAACTCAAGTCATAATGAATGTGATTCTAGACTGTACATTACCAATACATGAATTTCTGTTTTTATGGATTATTCACATTCGTGGAGCGAAATGTAAATATTATTGTGATCCTACAGAGAATCTTACAGAGAAAAAAACTCATGAGACTCAAGCGCAATTGTAATCACATCATGCGGCTTTCGAGATGCATCGATTTTTCGCGCAGTTTATTTTTGAATTTGAAATTTTGTACGTGGAAAATTATTATTTGTTGTAGTAACAATTTTCATTAATTAAAAAACAATTTTAATGTGAAATAAGGGTTCTTCCTTGTTTAACGGTGAGCTTCTTCCTTTGAGCCGCACTGCCGCCTGATGTCAGCTGTGTCATAAGTAGTGACGCACAAAGTATGAAATTACAGTTTGTACGAGCAGTATAAGAATTAGCGAAATAACACACTAAATATTTGCTCTTTTCATTCAAAATCGGCATTGTTTCATTGTGTTTTGGATTTCCTTCTAGCGCCTGCATATTTAATGAAACAAAGACACCTTTCACATGTCTGGAGGCGGGATAGTTTTATTTCCTTTAAATTAGTGTAGAAAATGGACCGTATGTAACGCGATCTTAAAATTAAATCTGAGAAGAAAGTAATTAAAAGCTAAACAGTAAAGCATCGACATTGCCTAGTCACAAAAATATTCATCAGAACTCCTCGATAATACTGAATTAATAATAATAATAATAATAATAATAATAATAATAATAATAATAATAATAATAATAATAATAATAAGAAGAAGAAGAAGAAGAAGAAGAAGAAGAAGAAGAAGAAGAAGAAGAAGAAGAAGAAAAAGAAGAAGAAGAAGAAAAAGAAGAAGACACGTTTTTCACCAATAACAAATAGACTTTCGCAAACACTTTTTTTGAGATCTGAATGTGCACCAAAAGCTAAAATCCCTAGAAGTTTCAGCACAATACGGGTGCAATGTTTTTCCTTGGTGAAGAGTTTACCAGTGGATTGAATCATTAAAAAGCAGTCAAACAACTAAGCAGGATGGGAAAAAAGTAAGATGTCCAGCTTCGTCCACTACTGATCCCAATTTTGAGCAAGTGCGTGCCCTGATTCTGAATAACCAATGAGTATTGATGTGAGTGGCAAACCAAATGCACGTTAGTTAGGTTCTGAATATAAGAAAGCCGAGATGGATTGTCGAAAGACAATTCTTTTGTTGCAAGACGACGAGCATCCACTTCCCGCTGCCTATCTCTTCAAACTGTAAGAGACTCCAGGATTGTCTCCAAAAACTGTAAGATGATACAGTTCCGATCTTTTTATCTTTAATTACCATCTAGTTGGTGCACTAAAGATGCCTTAAGAGGCCGACCATTTGCCCTCGATCAATAGGCTAGGAAGCAGTGAATACATGGCGTGCTGCTCGATCGAAAATCCTTTTTTTCGGGGGGGGGGAGTACCAGAAAGCTGGTTCTATGACGGGCAATGAACGTTAAAAATAATTATGTCTGTCAAGAAAATGGTCTAATTGTAAAATCTGTACTGTTGTTGTAGTCAATTATAAACAAAGAGCGCAGATACTGATTGACTTATTCTCGTTTATTACATTGGTGCTCAAACACCTCTTGCAGTCGTACAGTGCGACCATTTTATAAATGCGACCATTTTATAAATGTGCCGGTCGCGCGGGGATTTGGCCTCGGCGAACGCGGCCACGGATGCCGGGGAAATCGAGGCAGGGTGGTCCGAAGGATCGCCGAAGAGGGAAGGTGGGTATTTGCTACCGGAAATTTTAAATTGTACTCACGTTATAGTACATGTTAGAAATGCTCACACACATTCTTTAACATTTAAACAAGTTCTGGTTCGTTCAGTAAAGGATGGGCTGTGGTATTGCAGAGATCTTTCCGTGTATGTTGTGTTTCCCTGTATTATTTATCAGTAATCATCTGTTTTCCTTATTATAGTAAATTTTGTTTTATCATTGAGAAGAACTTTAAATACTCTGATGAAAACAAAAAGAATTTGATTTATGAATACAGTGTATTAATAAAATGACTGATTTAAAAAAGCAGAATATTTTCCATATCTTTGCATTCTCATCTTCTATTTCATGTATTAATTTGATCATAAATAAATGCATTGTTGTGCAGAATAAATACAGAAAATTCGTTCATCACTTGTATTACTTTTCCTCTTATACTGAATGGTCCAAAATAGTCTATTAATATTAAAAATTGTAAATATTTATAAACCTGAAAGTCATTTCAAAATGATGTTTACATAAATAGTCAAAACAAGAATCTCAACATGGGTTGCAATGAATCTTTGTAACAATGTTAATAGATTTTTGAAATTTTTAAGTTAAACTTTAAACTCAGTTATTTCAGAAAGAGAAAAATGTCACTTGGCCTCACAAATAATACATTCACAAATTTGTATGATCATTTCATTCTTTAATTTTAAAGTTTCCTCCTTTGCCACCTTTCTCTTATCCCATGACTAGAACCATCTAGGTTTACAAATAAGTTTGTCAATCTGAGCCTGACATGCTAAGGAGCATTGCTGTTCGCAGATGGTAAACTAAGATGACTTTATTTATTGTAAGGTTCTTATATTGTTTTAAAATAGATTTGGGACACCTAAGTTTTCTCCTGAAAGTATTTTGAAATCACAACAGACACATTAGTAATTGGAAGTTCTCTTTTAATTTTTATTTTTATTATACGAGTAACTTATTGACAGGTGTCACGGACAAAGGACAAAGTCCTTTGCATCCCAACAGAAACAATCCAAAATCTCTCAGATTTCAAATATGTGACACCTGTCAATTACAAAAAGTACTGTTATACGTCTAATGCTTTTTGGTTTGATATAAGAGGAAAAAATGAATTTGAAACTGTCCAAACATTTTAAATTCTATAACTTTTAATTATTAAACGATAAAGTAGCAAAGAATAACTCATTTTAAAGAAGTTAAACTCTAGACAACTTCAGCTATAATGGAATAGCTGTTAAACTGTTAAAAGATGTCATAGACAATTTTGTCAGCTTTCAGTGTGAATATGATAACTTTTTGGCTGTGTTGCACTGTGCTTAATAAATACATGACATCAAGCTGTAATGGTAAAAGATGTAAACATTAAAAGTCCCCAGACATACATGATATGAGAGGTAATACAAGAATGCACTTACAAAAAGTGGGTGTTTCTTATTACACTTACTAAAAAAATGTAATAAGTATTTTTGTCATGGCACCAAATAGTGAAAAACAGGGCAATGCAAAATATGGGACATTTCGACATCCCAACAAAGTTATTCGGGACAAGAGATAAATGGGATGATGGTGTATTTTTCAGGAAGTATTCTTTACTGACACAACAATTAAAATTAGACATAATTTCTATTTTTAGGGAATATGTTATTTAAAAAGAATTAAAATGAGTTAGTAACTGGATGGCTTTTTGAGGTAAGACTTCGTTAGCATGTGACTTGCGTTGCATCATTGAATTTGATATTCTTTGTTTTTAGTATTTTGGAATCATTGTAATTTGCAGTCACCTGAAGATGGAATATGATTTAAAACAAAAACATTTGGAATATTGGGATATATCCGTGATGTTGGTGTAAAAAATTAAATACTTTAAATTCTATGAACTGGAGTTGTATTAATTATATGACAACAAGAAGTCCTTCAATTGAAAAATAATTTTTATATCTCATCACATTGTTTTGTGATATATCGTGTCATTAGGTGACCTTTCCTGCATCTTCTAAACTGATTTTGAAGTGCTTTAGGCCTATTCTTGTTTGAAAAGGTTGTTAAAACTGTTCTGAAATACAACACTCTGATGTTCTGAATTTTAAAAACCTAAATTTTATTACCTTCAATCTGATTAAGAAAACATTTAATTTGAAGATGTAGCTTAATAAAAAAGATGAATTTATAATTTGTTGTTTTCTTAACCTTGTTCCATGTCACGAGAGTTTCTTGACAATAGTACTTTGGCAAAACAGCTCTTTATGAGCTAAGGCCTAATGACAATTGACAATTCAAATAAAATTTTTGCTTAAATTAAGATTTCAGGAATATTTCATATTTATCAGCGTAATAGATAAATGTAAGGTATTATAATACAATATTTTGCAAAACTTACAATGTTAATCGTATATAAAATTCTGTGAAAGTTTGTCTTTAAACATCATCTTTTCACTTCACTAAAGGTGTAAAATAAACATTGAAATGTAGACTTAAGTAGATATTTTATTACAATCAGTATATTTTCCAAGAATTTTCCACATGATATTGAACAAGTTCAAGAAAAAACTATAAATACATTTGTCTTATCCATTAAGCTAACTTAGGTGTCCCAAATTTATTTTAAAACAATATAAGAACCTTACAATAAGTAAAGTCATCTTAGTTTATCATCTCCGAAAAGCAATGTTCCTCAGCATGTCAGGCTCAGATTGACAAACATTTGTAAACCTAGATGGTTCTAGTCATGGGATAAGAGAAAGGTGGCAAAGGAGGAAACTTTAAAATTAAAGAATGAAATGATCATACAAATTTGTGAATGTATTATTTGTGAGGCCATGTGACATTTTTCTCTTTCTGAGATAACTGAGTTTAAATTTTAACTTAAAAATTTCAAAAATCTATTAACATTGTTATAAAGATTCATTGCAACTCATGTTGAGGTTCTTGTTTTGACTATTTATGTAAACATCATTTTGAAATAACTTTCAGGTTTATAAATATTTACAATTTTTAATATTAATAGACTATTTTGGACCATTCAGTATAAGAGGAAAAGTAATACAAGTGATGAACGAATTTTCTGTATTTATTCTGCACAACAATGCGTTTATTTATGATCAAATTAATACATGAAATAGAAGATGAGAATGCAAAGATATGGAAAATACACTCTGCTTTTGTAAATCAGTCATTTTATTAATACACCGTATTCATAAATCAAATTCTTTTTGTTTTCATCAGAGTATTTAAAGTTCTTCTCAATGATAAAACAAAATTTACTATAATAAGGAAAACTTATGATAAGTGGTAGATAATGATAAGAACTGTTCTGTTTGTACTTTTTTTTTTTTTTTTGATTTATCATCCTCATTTTCACTGAAGAAAATACATTCATCATCCCTACTGCCTGCAGTAACAAATTCTCCTCTAACAACTCTTCTTGTTGGTAATTCTTGGCATGCTGTGCCATTCCTTTTTGGTTTATCAATCCTTCTATTAGGCAGGAAATTGGGGTACCTTGTTATTGGAAAACATAATGGCTCAGTGGCACATAAATCAGTAATTCTTCAGGGTTCTTCCACTTTGTACACTTAAAGAGGTTTTGGCTGAAAGTAAAGTAGTTTAAGTACATGAGTGCTGACTGGTCTTCCAATTTTAGCATTTTCCTTAGAGAGCTATGTGAATCCTAATTTTTAATTCACTGTTATTCCTGGGCACATCAACTGCTATGGTTATTAGTCTCTAATGTGACTAATTTGTAGTGAAAGTGTTTATTCTGGGAGGAGCCAATATTCTTCCTCCAATGGTGAGATCTGGCACCGACCTGTATATTGTCTTGCAGGAGATTTTCCTCTCCAAGTATCTCCCCCCAGCAGGTGTCACACCCCATTCAAGACAAGTTCAAACTTCCAACTAGTCACCCCAATGTATGGCAGCGTAGTGCATATAAGTGTATGCATGCATGCACATGAGAAAGGAGAGAAAGGGAGAGGATTTGGACAAGGAGGAGGAAGTAAAGATCACACACAGTTCATGGCCTAATTTTGGGGGTATTACTCCAGTATTCGCCTGGTATTGATTGAAGAAACAACAGAAAACTACCATTCAGTGCAATGGCAATTAGAATTCTCCTCCAGACAGCGACTGCATTTGACTCTGAACTAATTCAACCAGCGAGTCGTAATTGTTCATTCAGGAAATGGTAAATGCTGAAATAGCATTGTGAATATTTTTCTGATCTAATTAATTTCTCTCTACTTGATGACCTTAACCTTGTCATTCTTCTTAATCTCATTATATGTATTATTAATACAATTACATTATTAATATAATCATTAAAATGCAAGAGGAAATACTGTGACTTAGACTACCTTTCCTCCAACAGAAACAAGAAATCATAGAAGTATTAAAATTTCTTCAACATGTGTAAGCACTCATAAGAGGTAAGCACTCAAATCTTTTTTGAGACATGTTATAGAACTAGGTCATTGCACTGATTTTGCCAATACAGGAACTGTAGATAAAGAATGTAAAAGGTATCCTAGGCTCTTTTCTGAGGTATTAAATACAAAGCTCAAAAATACCATGAATTTAATAGTGAAAAATAATATTTTTTCAACTTTTAATATTATTTAATTTTAAAAATTATAGTAATTTATGCACCAAGGGTGTTATAAGGGTTATGATGATCAAGTGGCCTTTAGCCCTTGGACTTTTTGTTGACGCATGATCATTAGAACCAGTTAACCCCTTTGGTCGATCAAGGGGGGGGCATGGGGACCATGGGCCCACCCAGAAGGCCTAGAATTTTTGTTTACCTTCTTTATTTGGCAATATTGATTTATATATTTATTAATGTACAAATTATGTAATTAATTAAACAATAATATTGTATATTATCATATACACAATGTAATAACAAATATTTTTATTATTTCACAAAAATCTACGATGCCCCACCACCTTCACACATACACACACACACAAAAATGATCGTCTGGATCTGCCCCTGCCAAGTACATACACGATTTTATTTTTACCTAATTTTAACTATGCACATTTACTGATATACTATTTAACTAGTTGTTAACTTGACTCAGTTTGTCATTTCATATTTCTCTCCCATAATTCCCTTTTATTCCCTCAATATGAGAACATGTAGCAACATTCAACTGTTTTCATAATTGCCTCGTCACCATGATCCTCTCGATCATGGTAATTTGCTATGAATACTGAGCTCTGTATTCATGGCAATATCATGGCAAGCATTAATTTATCAATAAAAAAATACATATTTAAATTATTTGATAATTCCATTAATTGTTAACATGAATTAAGGCTGGTATGATTTCAATAATCTGATTTAAATCATGACTGAAATCAAATTATTTTTTTAAATCAATGATTTAAATCAATATTTATTATTTGTAATATTTGAAAATATATTTGTGTTTTAAATATTTCTAAAATAAAAATTACTCAGATGAAAAACTTAAATCAATTATGAATTTGATGTAAATAATATATTAAATATCTTATAAACTTTCTCAGATAATTGAACTATTTTGGGAACATAAAATACAATATAATATACAATAAAAAGAACAATAAACAATTTGTAGTAGAGTTATATATCAATAGACTGAGATGATCAATTAGTTTTTATCCAGAACTTAATTGTCCATAGATAAAAACTAATTTAGCTGCAATACCGCCCTAACACACCCCAAGCAGGTATCCAGAAAAACACGCTTAAAGCTTCAATGGTGTCCATAATTCTAAATTTGTATTAAAATGTTTGCTAAAGCCACTTAATGTACAGCTTGAAAATGCTGAGTATTAATAAAAATTGAATTTTATTAATACTCATTTAGAGAGCCAAATTAATATTGTTAAATCTAATGAAAACGGTAGTTAATCTTAATAGTTTTAATAATATTAACCGTTTTCTTTATGTGTAAACTGATACCATTTTAACTGAGAAGCATACTTTCCACTTACCGGCAAAGAGTTTTGGAAAGTGTGCAAGTAACAACCATTATACCACATTTTTTTTATAATAGGACTACTATTAACTATAATTTAATTTTTCAAAAACTGTTCAATATTGTTATAAGTTTTTCAATTAATTCATTTGTTTTCAACAATAAGTGTTTTTTTGATTAGGGCGGTATTGCACAAAAAAATGGTAAAATTTCTTTGATCGAAGAATGCCTTTTTTTGAAATCTTGCTAATAGATGGTGCCACAAGCTCATTCAGTAGTGTGGATACAAGAGAGGTGTATCAAGAGCATGAAACTATAAGGCAATCAAAATTAAAGATTTTGTCGGTTAGGGCAGTATTGCACCAGACCCCTCAAATATTTAGTATCTTTATTTTTTAAATAAAATTACAACAATTTAATGATAAATTTAAAAACTGATGTTGTAATAAACTTTCTTTCTGCATTTCAAGTTTTTACAAATAAATAAATCACTTAATGATTTTGTAAAGTAAAAACATCTAATACAATTTTTAAACATTGATTTAAATCAAATAAATCTGATTTACATAAAAAAATTATTCAAATTTAAAAATCAGGTTTTTTGATTTTTTTTAAAAAATCATGACTTTTTCCAGCCCTAATATGAATCCATTCCTTATGGATGATTTATTTTATCAATTTCAGTTCAGAATATGTAATATTTATTAACGTTTATTGAGTATAATCAATATCGAATCTTTTGATTTTGATATTTAAAAAATTTCCCACTCCTACCCAGAGTTCTGCAGTATCAAAAATACCTGTATTTAAAATACATATATTCTATACTTTTCTAATTTGTATTTTGTATCAAAAATATGTATTTGAACATGTATTTTGTATTTGTATCGAAATAACTTTGTGATAGTATTTTGTGTTTTCAAAATACAAAAATACTTTTTATTGATACGCCATTGAAAATTTGAAAGTAAATATACAGTCAAATTTGGAAAACACAAATGTCAATAACACATCTTTTTGATATTTCGAAGCAATTTTTTATTCTCTGCTGCAATATTTAAATGTTTTTGATAACTCAAAATTCTGGTTTAACAAAGAAAATGTATGTTTGGAGGCACTTCGAGATATTGATTAATGGATTTTGGAGACAACTTCATAGACATTATATTTCATTGTCACATTATGCATCACCACCTGTCTAGGTGTGTGTGCACATTGGTTAAATCTTACTTGGTTAAACTTAAATATTTAGGTGCAAAAACAAAAGGGTCATGTGAAATTTGTAAGCCTGCCAAAAAGACAACAATAAGTGGTTTCTAGAATGTGACCACATATTTTAAGGCATACTTAAAGCTAAAAGTAATAAGCAGTAATATTATAAATTTTAAAATACACACCATGCTGTACAATAGACTGAATTTTTACAGCCCATTCTTTTTATTAGAAACTAATAATTTCTTTACACATTTTAGAGAATTCATCTTGGTATGATAAGTGAATTTGTTAACTATATAAATGATTGGTCCAGAAGATCAAATTCACATAGGAGGAAAATGAACAGCACTGAGAATAGTGATATTAATGCCAAGAAGTTAAAACCTTAGCATGTGGTTTCTTCAATATGCAGGAAAAAGGAAATGATCAAACAAAATTTGATGATCTTCTTACAAAATTCAGTGTTAATGCAATGAGACCGTTACAAATTACAATAAGAAATATTAGTGATACAATATTTGAAAAACTAGTAGTGTTTTAGGGAATCGTGTCCAATTGTATACAACTGTAAATCATAACCAAATTTTGAGAAATAAATTGTGACTATTCGTTGTATTTTTAAAATTATTTTAAAATCTTAAAATATTATTTTGTATCTAAAGTACTTTTATGGAAGTAATTTGTATTTGGTATCTAAAATACTTTCAACTTAGTATTTTGTATTTGTATCTGAAATACTTTTTCCAAGTATTTTGCCAAAGTTTTTGTTCCTATCTAACTTTCCCCCATCCGGCCCAGAACCATCATGTATTTGTAACTTTGAGCTGGACATGTGCCAGGACACATTGCTCAATGAAGGTGAGATGATTTTTAGGTAAACCTTCATTTACTAGTGACTCATGTGGCGTCAATGAATATTTTTGATATTTTTTTGTTTTCAGTATTTTGCACTCATTGTAATTTGGAAGAAGATGGATTATGATATAAATGTAAAATGTAAATATTGGTGTATATGTAGGAATACAAATTTCAAATATTTTAAATGCTTTGAATTCGAGTTTGTCTAAAAATCTCTTGTTATTGATTGTCTAAAAATAAAGCATATTTTAATTGAAGAATAACTGAGAAAGTGCTGTTACAGGTGAGGAATAAAAAAAAATATTTAAAAACATACTAATAATGTGCATAAGTTTCCCTACTCTCCCTTATTATTTAAATACTTCTCCATTTCAAGACTAATTCCTAAAATCATTTTTTTCTTGTTTATTTAAAAAAAAGAATGAAGAAAGGAAGATTTTGAAAGGCTGCTCTGAAATATAGGGCAGAGAGATATAGGAAGACTGAGAAAGAATGCATTGCACAACATATGGAAGATTAATATGCCCTTCAAGCATTCTGCTTAACCAGGAAAAGGCCTCAGGCCTTTCATTCTGCTGTACACGATGATGACGATGATACTTTATATTTATTTATATTAAACAAAATAAATAAATTTAAAACAAAATTTAAAGCATTTTGCCAAAAAGATAATTTCATTATTTTAAATGTATTAAAAGATGTATCTGACATTAAACTCTGTATTATATACACCAAAATATTTTTGACATATCTTTTCCTTGAACTCTCTTTTCTTTTATCATAGAAAGAGATGAAATCAATTTTAAAGAATTAATATTAAATATATCTTGTAAATTTTCCATTCAGGTCTCGATCATTAACTATCTAAAAGTGAAGATATTTAAATTTCAATCTGCTATTATTTTCTATTTATATTACTCAGTTATCATACTACACTGTGAATTTTTAAATAATAATAATTCAAGACTTTCTACTGACAAAATAATAATTCATAAATAAATAAATAAAAACATAGATGATTAAATACATTTTTTTAAAGTTTCATTTTTAATCAAATCAAATATCCAATATTCTAAATCAAATACATATTGAATATGTCTTTTTTTCGTATGATCACAAAATATTAATTACTTCCATAATGTAATTATGAACAACTATTAATTGAAAAAAATACCATTTCATTGTCACAAAGGTTTATAAAAATATTTTTAACAAAAAATATTCTGTAAAAAAATATAAATATAATTATTCAAATAATTTACATTCAACACTTTTTTTCATGAAATATTATACATTTCACACCTGGGTACAGTTGAAAATTTAACTACCACATGGGAATATGTTTCCGGTTTTGCAATTGTCAACTACCATTACAACTCCCTGGGTACTAAGCATGATGTAATTGTTACAAATTATGTTTTGACTGTACAAAGAATTGAGTGCCTGAACTTTGAATTGTACCCAGACCAGGTGGTGAAATGTATAGTATATCTGTCAGGGCTCTTATCACCTTAAGGCTGTTTAAAAAGTAGCCTGTCACGGTTACTCAAGTGTTTTCATGCAATTGGACGTAAATTGGGAGATCCAGTTTGGATTCCTGAACAGGGCAGTCAGTTCTTTCAATAGCCAAAACATAATTTATAAAATAAAATAATTTGTAGAAAAAGGTGAGACTGTAGATAAGTGGTAATCTTTTGCCAATTCTTTTCTTCACAAAGAAACTAAAAAAAAATTATTGAAATAAATTAATTCATCTGTGGAACAACACTTCAGACTAATTTTGCATGTTTTCATGTGCTTCTAATCTATTATTTAAGCAGAATGTGAAAAAATCACAGAAGTCAAAAATTGATATTTCATAACTGATTGTCACAAACTGAGATGCTCTACAAATGCATTGGAAAGATCTAGAAATCAAAACAATAAAATGTTTGCAACTTTCTTGCATTTTTAGTGTTTTTGATTACTGTGATCGAGAATAGAAATTTCAATTTTAGATAGATGTTTGTTTGCTTGTTTTTATATTTTTGAGAACTTTCATGATCCCAAAAATTATTTTCATTTTTTTTATTTTAACAAATTGTTTCATGGAGTTAATTTTTTGGTGTTTCCATACTATATTCATAATTATTTTTTGTAGCACTGAAGAGGTCTGCAAATCAAGCAGATGAAACATACATGACATTTCCGCAATTTTATTGTTTTGTTCTTGCTATGATAAACTTACAAAACTTAAAATATACATATGCAAGTACCACTATTTATTTTAAAGAAGTTACAAACTGGAGTATAGAGAATATTTCAGGAATTTTCAATTTGCAACTGAATATCTTTTATTTTTGTCACTAAAGGCAGGAAATAAACGCCTCACTAATTTCCTAAAATTATAAAATTGTTTAATAAATTTGGCAGAGAATGAATCACTATTATCTGTCAGTTTGTTTTATTAGTCATTCTTCTTCACATTTATGTAGTACAAAACTATGTTGCATAGACCTGAACAAGTTTTATGCCATATTACCATTAAATGGGACACTGCGGTGGAGAAAGAGGAGGAAGAGAAGGAGAAGAATGTGGTAAAGGAGGAGGAAAAGATGGAAAGAAAGAGAGATAACATGAAAGAAGAAGAAAATAAAGCAAAAGAGGAAGAGAAGAAGGTAAATACGAAGAAGAGAACAGAAGAAGAAGCAAAGAAGATGAGCAGAGAAGAGGAAGAAAGAAAAAAAAAGACAAAAAGGAGAAAGAAACCCAGAAGGAGAAAGAGACAAAGAAGATATAACTGTTGACTTAGACCAATATTATGTATTCTGTTTTCACTTCATTCTTCAATTCTCTATTTTTGCTCAAGAGTTATAGAAAATTTATTTCCATTAAATGAACTGTAGACTTGATTTTTTTATATTACTAAGAATATAGTACCACAGTATACTCCGAGCTCTACTCTTACCACTGCTAGGAAAAGGAGAGCTCAACAAAACATGTGCATAGCAACAACAAGCGTAATAAGCTACATTTATATCCAGAAGCAAAACAAGGGGCCATCGCAGCATTTGTTCAAACTAGACAAAAACAGATAGAGACAGGGTGAAATGAAGAGAACGAAAAACAAGTAATTGAAAGTTTTAATTTTTTCCTTTGAACAGTATTTTATTTTAGTAATACCAATAGCCAAATTTTGAATACATCCTGAACTCTAATTTACTCAGCTGACTGGTGAGTAAATTAGCTTCATTATTTCTTCTGTCTGGGAAATAGAATTCTATGCATTCAAGTTCTTTGCTCTCCTGTTGTAGAAATCAACCTTGTTTCAGTAATTTCATGATGGCTTATGAGCTTGCTCTAAATGTACAAATTATCTTTGACCAACAATAAAAATCCACAGTTCACAATTATGAGTTGAATGCATCACAACCATGTCCAGAAAAATTAAGTTTCTTCTATTATTTAATTCAATTTTTTATGGGATGAACATGGAAGTATAACTTTTCCAAGAGTGCTAATTTTCACACCTGAAAACATCTTTGCCTTTCCTAATAATACAAGTAGAAATTTTACCAGTACTCATTGGTGTAAATATTTAGATCGTCATTCATACAAATAACTATTAGCTTTTAAAAGATCACTGAACATAGGTATATGTTTCGAAAAGAAGCTAGTATGTGGGCTTAATACTGGTGACAACATCCAATGTTACTGAATCATAAAGGTGCAGTGAGTTAAAAAGCATAGCCATATTCAATAAGATAGAGCAATAACATTCAAAATTTAAAATAGAAAATTTTGATTGAAATCAATGTTGTGTTTTATAAAATGTTTCTTATTGAAATTGGAATTTTAATTTATACTCACTTATTATTAGTCTATTAATTTTATTGAAGTAAAACCATAAAATTAATAGGATGTATTACCACTGAATTACTAAATACTATTGTCTTCTTGAAAATGTTAGTAAAATCAAATTGAATCTTTGGAAAACCATTTTAACAATGTGTATTTAACATGAAACTACAAAAAAGGGGTTAACAAAAAAACAGTAGAAATTTGCAACTTATAAACAACTTAAAAAATTGGAATTTTCAATCTTTTAAATCAAATTCATTTAAATCATTTCCTGTATTAAATTCATGTGCGTACATTAAATTGACATACATTTATATGTTTTATTAATCATTAAAGGCACTAAAGAACTACTTAGTAGCACCCAACTTATTAGCAGAGTTTTAAAATTGGAATATAATATAATAGAGTGACAGGAAAATTTAGTGGCCAGATTAAACAAGCTGCTTCAAAAGCTCTTCTCTCTCTTTTTTTCTTCTTTTTTTTTCTTTTTTCTTTCTTCTTTTTTTTATAATTATTGCCAACAATCTAATAAAATTTTCTCCAGATGGCTGCTTAGAGACTTTACATTACTTTTTTACAAAATTTAACTTTTTTAATACTCTTTCCACTAATACTTCCATTAACTCACCAACACCCCACAAGACTAACATTCTTTACCAAACTCCCCACCATGTGGGTTAAATGAAAATATAGGAAATAAAAATGAAAGGAAATTGTGAATATCTTTTTTTTTTTTTTTTTTGTAATCAATATAAATGCAATTTTCAAATTAAGAAACATTTTTAAATTTTTTTTTATTGATTTGAACATTCAGTTATTCAGTTATAGTTTCATATAAATAATAGGTTAAACGGATGTAATTTTACACAGACACATTAGAAAAAAATTCAGTGATAGTGAGGAAGAACTTCATACCAAGGTGCCTTTGCTGAAAAGGAAGAAAGCATTTTCTTATCAAAAGATTTTGAAATCAATGATGATACACCACAAGAGGTGAAAGAAAAACTTGCTGTTCTGATTTCTTCAGCACAGTTCGATGGGAAAAGTTGACCCAACTTCAGAGTTGGGAATTTTTCTATATATATTGTGTAAAGTAATAGACTGTTACCAAAATGGTAAGGGCACAAAATATTTACCTGCCAATCCTCAACATAGTATACGTACACGTAAGTTTCTTTTCACCTGGTCTGGGATACCCGGTGTATGGTATCAAAAGGGGCTGCAATTATAAATTTTTTATCCCAAATTTCATCAACTAACCAGCCTCGCTCACTCCTTTTACGATGCACAAAAGGAGAATGGAAGCAAAATTAACAAGACATTACTCAATGTTTTGCAGAAAAATTCTGGTTGAATAGCTAGGTTCATCTTTTATAATAAGAATAGTTTTATTGTAATGGGCTCAGCGACCGGAGTCCTAGGGTTCAATACACGTTCACTGCGTATCTTATTAATTACTATAGCAATCGACGAGCCCGAAACATCAATCAGTGAAACCCTCTCCGGGAATGTGCCGTCATCTAGCAGGGCGCGGTCTCTAGCGAGCCACTTCGCGTGATGGCCCTGGCCTGAGCGTATCGAGGAGCGCGGGGCGGAGGGTCCCGCCGGACTTGCGCGCGCTCTCGAGCTCAGAGTCGAGGGCGTCTTCGTATTTGTGCTGGAGCACGTCGCCCACGGGCCGGAATCCCTTCTGCGCCGCAGATCAAATGCCGATTCCCTCTACCCACGACCAGAGCAGCTCTACTCACCCGGAATGCCACGCACGGCGTTTTCAGCGCGGCCGTGCGGGCTATTGAACTCTCGTGAACCCCGAACGCCTGTTGACCGCGTCCTCTTTGTCGGGTGACGTCTTTGGTAATGGAAATTACAGACAAGTTAGATTTTGTGTACACATAGTTTATTTACAATGTACACATATCAGCATTGTCGCCTCATTTGTTACTGGAGTTTCCCACGAGTGGCAATTAATTCGATTATTCCACGAATGAAATCAGCTTCAGAAGAGTATCAGAATGCGCAAATTATTAATTTTATTAATGAAACTCATGCTTTCAATATGTACCACAGCTCAGTATTGACCGGTGGAGTGAAGTGGTAAGAAATATCGGATAGAAAAATCGATAATCGTTTTTAGTTATTCTGCCCTGACTGGAGATGCCAAATGCCAGATGTACCTCGTAAACACTGTTGATGTTAATTTCATGAATTAACATCAATTGTTAAATTCTAAAGAATGTGATTATAAGTATTTTACTATTCTTATTTGAATTACGGACAAAAGTAGTATTTTTGAAAACATTTTGTATCAAGAAATGTTTGATCACGTATGATAGGATCTAGTAAATGCATAAGGATAATATTCAATGGTATTGCAGCCTAACTAATAAAAAAACCCTCACATACCACAGTACACTCCACAATGCTCAAGACGTGCGCAGATATTGAAGTTTCATTTACCGTCCAAACGTGACGGGACCATCTCAGCATTTACTCAATGGAGGAAGAGAAACTGGATGGAAAATCTGGTCGAGATAGGAGGCAATCAACACGAAAACTGAAATACCTTGGCATATTTATTCTTTAGAAGTATACAGAACGTATAGTTACTACATTTATATTACGAAAATAATTATGTTCTCTCATGAAATCAGTATACCCACTAATTTTATAGAAGTTCTGCGCAGAAAATATTTACTTGGGATTCTTCTTGTGGATGAGGAGCGCGGGGCGACCGCACAAAACGCCACCGCCCCGCCCCGTCTACCCCCTCCACCCCGTTACCCACCCCACCCCGTCTCTGCCCGCCAAGTTCTGTCCCCACCCGGCCCTCACTCACATGCCCCACCCTCCCCGCCCCACCCTCCCCGCCCCACCCGGAGGGCGACGCGGCTTCGGAGGGCCGAGAAGCCGCCCTTGCGACGTCCCACGCGACATCGTCGAAAGGGGAGAAGGGGACGTTGCCCTCGCTTTGAGCTTCAAGGATTAATCAAGTCGGCGCTGAATTAGCAACGTTTGCGATCCACCTTTGGTACGCAGCCTACGCTCGATTATTCCGCATGCCAATTCCTTCGAGAGAATCAAAGGAGAAGCTGTATGTGAAAGGGCTAATTGCCTCGATGTCCTCTTAGGAAATGTACGTCAAGTGAGCTTTTGTGACTACACGGTCGTCCAGCAAGTGCGAATTCTTGCTTTTACGAAGGAGCTGGGGCGCGCTTGTTTAACTCAAGTGTTGAACTCTCGATATCAAACCGTGATGCGTGGTCACAATCGGAGCACTTCAGCGAGGGCTAGTGAAATTAGTCTAGAGAAACTGTCCACTACCTTTTAGAAATTGCGGAAAACTAACTTCTTACTTTATAACATAAATCAAAATACATCCAAGAATAATGTGTTTCTGCGTAATCCAGTCGCGCACCTCACATGAGAAGTAAATGTTTTGGACGACTGAGTAGTATTTTGTAACAAATCAATTCGCGATAGGATGAATATTCCATTTTACGTATAATAATACAGTTTTTTTCACAAAATATTACTAACAGACGCATACCAAAGAGGGGTCAGCAATGGACTCCGGTATACTTATTTTCCTTTATTTTTTGTTTGTATGGACATACTGTTTCGTTGTGTATGGCTTTTTATTTATTTATTAAAAGTCAAAAACATTTTAAAACTTAGTGACGTACTGTGAGGAGAAGTGCACACTGTGCACGATTTCTTAAATTCTGGGATACCTCTCCTAATCCATATACAAGTTAAATTCTGAATACATATCGAAATGAGCGTTTTTGGCAAGAAATGATAATAAAACATTCGCTCCCGTGTAATAGAAAATGCAAAGACAAATCAGCTGTAGATTTGGGGTAATATCCCTCATCATGCCCTTCGTGAAGCAATCGACTTACTGCCTCGAGAACTTGAACGATAATTTCAATAACAATATTTTCCACTGAACTCGAAAAAAAGGCTAGATACAATGGAATGGGGCCCTACTCAAGATTCGCTCAAAGGATCAGAGAAACTGGACGAAAAAATGATCGAGGTGGGGATCATTGGCCCAGAAGCTGAGGTACAATATTTGTTACAGTTTGTTTAGAATTATACAGTGCAAAAGGCAATTAAAACATTAGACATAATTGTTACAATTAATAGGGAAAGAGGTAGGAATATGAAACACTATTTTTATTTTGAGACCTACAAGGTGCCAGAATAACCGTAACTAAAAAAGTGAATTGCGGTTTTTTACTATGTTAATATAAAATGTGCCGTATTAACCTAAACGTTGGGGAACTAATAGATTTCGTGTAACATTTAATTTTTCTAAATAGTGTCACAACCAGTGGGTTGGAAACAGGTAGTAATATGAGAGAGTACTGTTTTATAGAGCAAAAAACTGGAGATGTTACAAAAAGTTACAAAACGGCTTTATTGATGTACACCATGTACAAAAAGTAGAAATACACGTTTACAAATCACTTGGTTTTACAATAATCACAAATGTACACTGCACTCTCTGAGACGGCACAAACATCGTGAGGTCACATTCTACAGTTAATACTAACACATAATAAATAATAATAATAATAATAATAATAATAATAATACATAATAAATAAAATACACTTAATTCAAAATTCACCCATACAATCTTTAGAAAAGGTTCGCTCATTAAAACTGTCTGGTAGTAATATGAGACGGTCTCATAATGCTACCTATCAAGAATCTCTTTTTACAACCACCTCGGCATCTTAGATTTTGCCACATATCGTACCGAATGTTGCATTTTATTTCAAATCCTCAGCGATATTAAAAAACTTGGCCATGCGCAATAGCTTCGCAGATAACTCCTGTGTTTTTTTACAGCCAGGCATGCTCATAAACACACTGGAATCTCGTTATAGCATGTAAATAACAGTTGCTCTATCGGAGTAACATTGTAGATGATGTACTAGCTCTTCAAGAAAGGGATATTGACTTCATATACGTCTTTGCTACATCTCAAAGACAGAAAGTTTTAACACAAGCATGCAGAATTTCATTGTAATATGTTGTTCAATGCATTTAGCATTTGTTCTGAAATCTCTATTACTAATTTCAGATGCGTGCAAAATTGAAAGTAAAGTAAAGAGAGTCTGGCCGTGTGAGAGGTGACAATGGTTTCATTAGATATCCAGGATCACGAAATAAATACAAAACCGAAAGCACAGTTTCGATTTGGGCTGAAAGTACATTACGATACTGATTGTAATACCATATTTTTTGACTGTACTTAACCAAAGTGGATGTAGATCCGGATAGCCAAGATCGCTAAGGCAGCAGTGTCGTGGCGATCTCGGATCGAAGGGCCGCGATTTCGAATCCCGCCTCGGGCGTGGATGTATTTGTGATCATCGCTTCAACATTCATCCTCATCCTATCACTTCATTAAAGAAGGATTAATAATTCCTTGCGCGAGCAGGAGGTCCTTGCGCTTAATAGGATGTGCAGTTGGCTAATAGAAAAAAAAAGTTGATAGCAATTTAAAGTTGGCGCGCCTGCAGCTCGATCGGTTGAGGCTCGCTAGGCAGTGGAAGCAGCCACTAAGACGAGGTTGAGGCGAGTCACTGATGCTGAGTCGCCGGGGGATATAAAGAGCCCCGGGCGACAGAACAGGCAGTGGAACAA
The DNA here is from genome assembly GCA_038098605.1 of Gryllus longicercus. Classification (NCBI taxonomy): domain Eukaryota; kingdom Metazoa; phylum Arthropoda; class Insecta; order Orthoptera; family Gryllidae; genus Gryllus; species Gryllus longicercus. Next base: position 77,446 of record JAZDUA010000136.1, on the reverse strand, counting down.
AACCACTTGATTTTCTCAGCGGAAAAGTCACAGGCCATCTGTTACACCCGCCGCAAATACAAATACACCAAACGTTTTACACCACCAAAACAAATTACACTTGGTACACAAAAACTAACATGGCACCTAAGGCAACCTACCTAGGCGTCACTTTTGATCGAAGGCTGCGCTGGCATTTACATGTCAGGCGAATTCGATCAAAATTACAACAAAGAATTCTACTATTACAACCTCTTTTGAGGGGAACCTACACTCCCCTTGGAACTTCGCCTGGCACTCTATAAAACGTGTTGCCGGCCTGTGGCCACCTACGCTGCGGCAACGTGGTGGACTACAGCACAGAAATACAAGGATACACAGAACAAAGTTCTACGACTCATAGCACGCCCTCCGTCTCGGAAACGGTTGAAGGTACTGAGGAGGGAACTTGATATCGAGTCCTTCTCTCAATGCTTGAGACGGCTTTCGTTTAACGAAGCTTATTAAGCCTTTCAAACCGACGAAGCTCCGGCAACGCTTAAACAGTTAGCTCGACACGTCCTTACAATAGGGCAAAGAAGACAAGCACTCCCTTCTGATATTCTTAGGACGTAGTGCAACACAAAAGCCGATTTGGCTATTGACTAAGGTCCCACACCAGCCACCTACACATAGCAGTAAAACGCAAAATTGCGTGCGCACTGCAACACACAGTAGACAAACCTTTGACCTTAGCAAAAAAAAAAAAAAAAAAAAAAAACAGGCAGTCTGGTTTTGCGAATACGCTCCAATAGTGGTTACTGTAATTCTGCCTGCGCCGATCGGGTCCGCTAACTCGATATTCTATTTGGACTTTGGTGACTTCGTCTAAGAACTTTTAATTGTCCTGTTGACGACGACAATGCTTTGACCATTGAACACCTGATTACATGGAACGAAACATTGTAATCGGCTCGAGTTGTAACTCTGAAATGTATGAAGTGTGCAATAAACATTTGTTAACCCTTTATGCCTTCGCGTATTTTTTCTAGACATAACATTTGTCCTGGGACCAATTCGCCCATTCTTGTCACATAAGAAAAGAGCGCGTTCTCTGATGAGAGACTTCACTCTGTTCCCTCCTCCAAGTCGGATATCGAGAACCTCGTTCTTCGTGAATCATGCACGCAAAATAGAGAAAAATATCTAGATATCCGATGCCATTTCCTTAATTCTCGTCTTTAAAATTATGTGTAATAATAACATATTTTGTAGCTTCCGTGAGCAAAAGGTTTTCAGTGGCTTTCCAAGCACATGGTTTAATTGAAGATTCTCCGATAATACGAGTGTTTTGATGCAATCAATTGCGAGATCTCCAAATATAGAGATCACCTCGAATCACTTCTATGATTTTGAGCGGCCCCTCTGAAGTAATAGTTCTGTAATAGATACTCACGTCCGTTATCTGATGAAGCAAATAATATTTTTCGTAATAATAACCCGCCTGGCGAGTAACTTTTTTTGCTAACCGCTATTGGCGAACCAACGATTTCAACCATTGATTTAAAGAGTGATATATAAACAACTTAAACCAATTTATTTAAATAAACGACATTCTACCGTGTTTTCGGATCACGATAAAACCATTCAGGCCCAATAATTTTTTACACGTTTTTTAACACCTTTGTAGAGCAATACGACAGAAAATAGTGACTTTAAAACTTTTCTCTAATGAGAACATGCAACAAACGAAATTTCGTATCTACTTCGCATTGCGAACACCAAGAACCCTCCCCCTAGGAAAAAAATATCTAATTACGCCCATGGTCAAAGCAGTGGCGAATGGCACGCTCTATAGCCGAAGGGAATGGCGGCTGGCTATGGCAGGTGACGGTTGTGTCTATCGATAGTGGTATCGGGGGCAGTGGTGGTAATGGAGTTTGTTGTGGTGGAAGTATTGGTGATAGTGGTAGTAGTAGTAATTGTTATGATAATGAAGGTGGCTGCGGTAATGGTGATGGTGATGGTGATGGTGATGGTGATGGTGATAGTGATGGTGTTAACGCCGGTGATTGTAATACTGATGGCGGAGACTCGCAATGAGCAAGTTGCTGACAGCACGTCGGCGCTGGTGATGGGGCGTTGGCGGCGTAATAACGCGGTGGCGGGTGGGGTACGTGCACCGCGCTGTGAGTGGCAGCGAGGGGGCAGGTGATACGTCGCTTACGCCACCGGCGGCGCGAGCGGGAGCGGGAGTGGGCGCGCGCGGGCGCCGACAGCGCGAGGGCGAGGCAGGCGCGGTCTGGTTGGGAGGCGCGTAGAATGCGACGCCGAGCAAAAAGGCCAATTAGGCGCCGCAATGGAGGTCGCCCGGTCGCCTTCCGCACTCCAGCGCCCGCGCCCCGCCCCCGCGCCCCGCCTCCGCGCCCCGCGCCCCGCCCCCGCGCCCCGCCCCCGCGCACGCCCCCACGGCCCGCCACCTGACCCTGCGACATCGCCTTCCGCCCCCAAGCCCGCCCCGCCCCGCCCCGCTCCGCTCCCGCCCCCGCGCCCCACCCCCACGACCAATCGCCTCACCTCCCGCCCCCGCGCACGCCCCACAGCCCGCCACCTCACCCTGCGACCTCGCCCTCCGCCCCCACGCCCGCCCCATCCCGCTCCCGCCCCCGCTCCCACCCCCACGACCAATCGCCTCACCCTGCGTCCCCACCCCCGCCCCCGCGCACGCCCACGCGCACGCCCCCACGACCCATCTCACCCTGCGAACCCGCCCGCCCCGCCCAGCGCCTACCTCCGCGCCCCACCCTGCGTCCCCCCCGCCCCCGCGCCCGCGTCGGCCCCCGCCCTCGCCCCCCCGCGTCCATCCCCGCGCCCGCCCGCGCCCCCTTCCCGGCTCTCGCGCCCGCCCCCGTGCCTCCCCACGGCGCCACACTCACCGCACGGGACGATAACCGAAACGCGCCGCCAGGGACTGCTGCCGCTGCATAATTGCCCGCCCGCCAAGTCCAAACTCATTTACTTGTTGCTACGAGGCCGCGCGCGGCCGCGCTGTTGTTAGGCGCCCGCGGCTGAAACGCCGCCGGGAAAAGTGCCCGCGTTTAAAGCGCCCGCAGGCGAACACCCGCCGGCCAATTAGCCGGGCTCCGACACGCCCGAGGCCGTCCCACCGCGTTTTAAACGACCGTGGCCCAAACGTCCGTTTCGAAAACGCGCGCGTTCATAACACCGCACCGCGTGCGTTAGCGCCTGGAGTCGCGAGGCCTCAGCTCAAGCTCCGGCATCGCAACCGTGGGCGATTTCGAGCGTGGCTGATTTTCGACACCAGCTAATTTATAAAAGTATTTGAATAAAATGTTAACAATGGTTGGTTTAAATTAGGTTATATTATAAGCTAAACTGAAGATGGTTTAAACTAAACCTTAGTGAAGATTATATTCATAGATTTTCGATATGCAGAACTTCACATGCAAACTCACATTCAAATTTGCCCCTCTAATGCTTCGTCACTTGTTGATTTTTTCTGTATTTCCAAGTCATTTTTCTATGTTTTTTTTAAAATAATGTTCCGAAATAAAAATGTATTGTATTCTAATAACAAAATCCCACCTGATAATGTAAAATATCACTATTGTTTTAATTTTTTGTAATGAATGAAAACCAGAAAATTGTTACATTGTATTGTAGCAACAAAATTCCATTTGTAAATGTTTTAATATTGTACACATTTTTTGTCAACGATTTTATATTCAATCTGTATTCGGAACGAATTGTATTCAAACAGTTTTTTGAAACGAACCTGCTGTTAACGCTTTTTATTACTCGTAACTCAACCATAGATCCTGTTTCTCACCATTTTATTCCGCAGTTTAACAGGAGTTGGTTTAGGTACGTATTATGATAATTCAGTTGCTATGTCTGCGAGGTTATATAATATTGGATCTGTTTATAATGTTCATTCCCTCAAGTGGTGAGGTATTAAGGACCTACAAAATGTCGAATTAAAAACAATAATTAAAAAACTTCGGATGTAATTCACGTTCCCTCTAGGGTCCAAAAGCAGAGACAAGATAATGTGTTTTGACTCGGAAACAATCGCTAACAAACCGTGGAATCGTGCAGCAAAGTAAGATTCAAAGTCAGAGTGTCACAAATGTCCTCAAAATACCAGGGCGCACTTTGTTATAAGATTGCCCCTACTGCAATACGTATGAGTTCTCCTGTGATATTTTTTTCTTGCGGTAGTTGTGGGACTCGTATGGAAGCTGGCGATTCCTGGATTCAGGGATCCCATGAAATCCCTCGTTCAGAAAAACACTCAAAATTAAAATATCCATATCAAATTCGACGCGCCGCTATATCACTGAGATCGATCCAATGGGGAATATCAATTTTGGAGAAAATCCTGAGTACGGATTACATGTCAGATGACACCCAAGCGCATAGACACGTAAGGAATCACATCGACGTACACACGCGTACACAGACACGCATACGATCACGCACTCACGCACACGCGTACACCGCACATAGATACGCTCAAACCCACGCTCAAAGGCACGCACAGGTGAACATTTTGTAAACTATTGCAATTTTCAAAATTCCAGAGGTTTTCATGAAAATCGAAACTATGATATATTATTAAGCAAATTTTAGTCCATTAGAGAAACGGTTTAAAGAAGAACATTGGCGCAGTTTTACGAAATTACGTTTTTTTATGTCGCGATTTTATTCAAAACTACGCGAAAACTCACAGACAGACCCATAGGGTTCTACGGCCAATTCCCCATTGCCACTGAAGAAGTACAGACAAAATGTCTGGATGAGTATGTAATTCAAATGGACCACGTCCATATCAATATCAATATTGATGCCTTCCTTGAAAACTTAGTTTGTTTTTCAATCAAACTATTGTCGTATATTCAGAAAATATATTCTACACATCATCAAATCGGTTCTAGAATTAGTCACAAACGTCACGTGGTTTATTTTCAAATACTTTTGCGCATCACAATAAAACAAATACACTTGTTCCAGCCGAAATATTCCTCCATTTCTATATTAAACTAGAGGAACCCGTCAGACGTTATTCTGCTCTTCGTCTCCCTTTTTCTCCTTTCGTCTCCCCCTCCACCCGCAAAAATGTAATAGAATGTTCATAAAGATCACATTCTGAAGAATACCGTGTGAGAACCGTTTTCGGGAAAATTGGTAATTGGAAAAAATTTGGTTTTTAATGCCCTAAACTTCTTCGTTTAGGAGTTATTTAACGATATAGATTACAAAATCCTACCGAATGTGTTGCGGGTAGCATTTAACATGAATATTTAGTTTTGTTCAGCAGAGCCATCTAGTATTTTTTTCCGATATTTAAATAGTTATTCTGCTATTCGGGGCGAAGACAATCCTGCTATTCAGGGCAAATCAGAGATAATTAAAATTGGTCCAGCCGTTCTTGAGTTATAAATGCTGTAACTAATCCGACTTTGTTTTATATAAGATATAGATATGGAAGAATCTCTCGACTGGAGTAAACCAAATATTAAATTCTAAAAGTTTACGTTTTACTTATACTTACACACCCTATTACGTTCTTACGTGTTTCAGGTAGATTATTGCAATGCTGCTGTGGAAAATGGCGATTTTCTGTCAGAAAACATCTTACTGTGGGAGGCGTGTTTCTAAGTTTGAAAGAGATATTATGGGTTTGGGGGAGGGGTACATTACATGAGGCCTCAGCAACGTATTCAAAATTGTCTTAAAATGGCTTTCTTCGGAAAGGTTAAACTTTCTTTGGAAAGCGCAAAAAACACGTACATACCGTCAGAGGTTGCATTTTCATTGAACACACAGAAGTTTCGAAAATTAAAAATATTTAAAAAAATGTTCGAATTTTTCTTACAACTACGATATTGAAGATAGGGTTTTTTTCTTAATGAAATCTGTTTTGAAAGATAGATCTTTAAATAAGTTATGTACAATTATTCAAAATACGAGTAGTTATTGCACAATACTGCATGGAATATAAGTAGGTATTTAAAGAAATTCTCAAAAATGGCTCCATTTTTTTTCTAGAATAGAACAAAGTGTGCTTATAAAACCGCAGGTTACATTTTAGGTGAGCTCTTCAGATTTTCAAAAATTTTCAAACAATCAACATTGCAAATGTTGATGATAGAATTTTTTTCCTTTATGAAATTTGTTCTGAAATAAACCGTTAACGAGGTCATGAAGATTTTTTTAATTACGATTAATTTTTTGCGTAATATTTGTTTAAAGTAAAGGCACTTTGTAATTTGTTTCTAAATACTCTAAGTGACTCCAAACATGCCGTTTTTCTAAAACAAATCGACGTCAAATTGTGAAATAGAGCTAAGGATGCATAAAGATGGTGCAGGGCTCATTTTCGTTGAACACTCCGAAAGTTCGAAAATTTCAAAAGTTAAAAATAATGGGAGAAAGTATGTTTTGTTGCAGCACCAGTAGTTTACGGTTTTACAAAAAGACTTGTCTTATTATTGAACAGGTTCATTCAGCATGCACTGAAGTGCTGAAGAGATACGCAGAGCCGCGGCATAGTAAGGTACTATGGGGGAATATTTTTTACCGAAATCAGGGTCGTGAATATTTAAATGAAGGTGCAACAGAACAAATTACCGAAACGTTAAAATCCCTCAGAGTCACGAGATATTATTTAACAATATTAAAATAATTTCTCTTCATTATGTATACAAAAGTGCAAAACCTGTTAAATATTGTAGAATCAGTTTGTGTAATGCTTGCTGACAAGAAAACATCTATCCATGTACAAAGAGTATCTCACAGCTACAAAATGACATAGCCAGAATTTCTTCTGTTACATATGACAAATCTTCAAATCAATTCCTGGGATTAATTTTATGAAATATTATACATCATTTCAAATTTAGATTTCGCGTGGCAAAGGACATTTTTTAGGTATTTCAAACGAACCACAAGAGAATGATAAATTAATAGACCCTGAGTGAAATAAATCATAACATTCTGAACAAAAGTTATTTTAAATTGTATTCTGAAGGGATTAAACATTATTATTTTGTGCTAAAATACCCTGCTTGCACTACAGAAGAGAAAAGACTGTTCATCTGCAATAAAAAATTACTATTGTCGAGACACAAGTACTTACCTGAAACTAGTAAGCGTCAACAACTCACACTTACTCCCTTTATTTCGAACTTGCAATTTTCGTTAATTCAACGAAATTGAGACTTGCGGCATATTTTTTTTTATAATCCGCTCTATAAGATAAAAATTTAAAAATATTAAGTGGTTTTTAGAATATAATTCTTTGAAAATTGCGTGCACTTAAAATTACCCGAAGATTACTAATATTTTCGAAGAATTGACGTAGTCTTACTTCAAGATCTATCTTTGAACAACAAATTTCATTAAGGAAAAATCTTTATCTTCAATATTGCAGTTAAATTAAGGCGCCAAATAAACTTGAAACATGAAAATTGGAAATTTTCAAAAATGTATATAGTTCAACGAAAATAAGACTTGCAATTTTTTAACTTCCTTTACGCCATATGAAAACAACGATTAATAAAAAAAAATGAAAACATTTTTGAGATAATTTCGAAAATGATGTTGAGACGTCATGCAACGTACCCGCGAAAATCAAAATATCCGCAGAGCCTCCAGTTCATAGGTGGGAGAATATCAATTTTGGAGAGAATTATATAAAGGGTGTAGGGGGCGCTAGCGTTGGCCACTGACAATCGGACAAACACACAGACAAACGTTTTGTAGTCAATCGATTTTTCGATATCAGAGATCCACAAAACGAGGATTCTGACGCGTTAGAGATAGTAATTTGCACGTACTGATTACATATTGAAGTACTAGAGAACATAATCTACAACAAATGGAAACAATATTAATCGATTTTTTCTGGCCAAAAATCCTCAATTTCTGTCGTAGCATTACAATACGTTTTTTCCACTATGTAAGTACGTAATAAGCAAAATCGTAAAATTGTTAAATGTGTCGTTTTACTTAATCCAAACCACATGGCAAGAGCGCAGTATCTGTATTATAAATTTTCAATGGACGCAGAAATTGAAACAAAGCTTCCAACTATGTGAGAAAATCTATGGTTTCATTACATACCCAAAATCTTGAGAAAAATCAAAAACAATGAAAGAGAATCGATTCTGACTGAATAAACAAATATTTTCACGTACTGCACGTACCGATTGAATTCTTTTATTTGCGTCACTGCTCATGACACAACGAAATCAAGGTTCCAAGAATGTGACTTTGTGTTACTAACATGTTGCGAAATGGTGTTATGAAATAGCAACTTTGTTTATATTCTTGGCATATAAATACTATTGTGCAGAATAAATACTATTGTATTGTATTTTGCTATGTTATTGCAGTATTTGTAAAGACTTTTTTTAATATAATTAATTAATTGCAGTGTTGCCCTAAAGTAAACCAAGTGTATAATCCAATAGTTGTAAATAAAGTATTATTTGCTGTTCTTGAGCAATGTGCCTGATACGTTTTACAAATATATTTTGTATGGTTCAGTTGAGCACTATTTTTTTGTTGCAAACCACTAGTTGGATTGTATTTATACTAGCTTTTTTTCGGGACGCGAAAAATAATCGGCGGCACCTCTGTAGTATTTCTATCAAGTTCTGGAGCAGTTATTAACTCAGAATGGAGACAGGTGCTACCAAAAACATGTTTAAAGCGTATTGACGGAAATTCCGAAAGTGAAACAGCTAATTGACCAAGGTTGACGGCACCTGCGAGATAGCGCATTGTCAAAAGCAGATACAATCAGCATGCGATCTATTATGACTTTCTAGTTCTGAGGTCAAACGTTCTCGCTTTTAATGAACTTTCCTTGTGCCTTCTAATATTACCGTTGAGGTTGACAGCGATGTTCTCCCTTTGAACAAAGCAAGAACAAAAACAAAAGAAAAAATAACAAAAAAGATGAGAGTAAAATTTACAATGAAGATGTTAGTAATGAACGAACCTCACACATTTTTATTCTCGCTTTACAATGAACAAAGAGGAAACTGTATAATCTGGCCTGAGATTCTCGTCGAAAGATACGGGACTGGAAATACGATGTGACACTTATATGTTGAGTATGAATAAGCAAGAAATATGACAAAACAGTTGCGCCGGCGAGATATAATGATGAATATATTGTCATTATATAAAGGCACACCACGGGAAACAAAATTACTTCAGACATCCGATATCCTCTATAAAATACATTCGTCTGAGTATTTCTCTTTCTCTCTTTCTCTCTTTCTCTCTTTCTCTCTTTCTCTCTTTCTCTCTTTCTCTCTTTCTTTCTTTCTTTCTTTCTTTCTTTCTTTCTTTCTTTCTTTCTTTCTCTTTCTTTCTTTCTTTCTCTCTCTCTCTTTCTCTTTGTCTGATTCACCCGCTCTGTCTCCGTCAATCTGTTTATCAGTTTCCGTCCCTCTGTTTCACGCTTTTTGTCCCTATCTCTGTGTGTCTGTCTGTCAGTCTCTCTGGTTGTCAGTTTGGCTATCTGTCAGTTTGGCTGTCTGTCTGTCAGTTTGGCTGTCTGCCCGTCTGTCTATCTGTCTACCCGTCTGGTCGTCTGTCTATCCGTCTGGTCGTCTGTCTACCCGTCTGGTCGTCTGTCTACCCGTCTGGTCGTCTGTCTACCCGTCTGGTCGTCTGTCTGTCTGTCTGTCTGTCTGCCTGGTCGTCTGTCTGTCTGGTCGTCTGTCTGTCTGGTTCATGCATCTACACTAATCGATAATGCAAGGCAAAGTAAATGTAAGAGGTAAGGTAAAAGAGAGTCGGAGGCAACGACTTGCCGCCTCTCTAGGAGGGACACTTGGCAACGACGAATCATCTCTCTGCTAACTCTTTGGTTTCCGACAGGAATTTGGAATTTATAACCTAATTAGATATGGGAATTATACTGATCAACTTGTTTTTATTTGTTAAATGTTATTAGTTCACCTAGCACTTTTTGTGCAGAATCGTTCATTTTATCACAAGGTTGTAAATTGTTTTACTCATTGCATATCTACTTTAAAAATATTTTAGCTAACAATTGTCATAGTAGATACATGTTCCAGAGAATTTTATCCGGGTGCGACTGACCTTGGTGTCTTAGGAGGCTCACCGTATCACCTGATGTCACTGCAGTCTCTCTGATCGGGAGGTCTTAGATTTGAGTGCGACAGTTTCAGGGTTTTTGAAACTAGCTAGATAGCTAGGTCGAATTCAGCCGCTGTCTGGAGGAGAATTCTAGGCTGCCCTGATCGGCATTTTTTCTTGGTTTCTCCGACCAAGACCAGGCGAATGCCGAAGCAGTACCCTAACAAACAAGCCAAGGAGACGCGCGATCTTTCATTCCTCTTCATTGTCCTACGCTCACCTCTTACTTACACACACTTACACTTACTTGCACTACACTACTACACATGTCGGGCTACCAGTCGGAAGATTAGAGCTTGTCACAGCTAATGCGGTGGCTGGTGGGAGATACTTCGTGGGGGAAAATCCCGCAATACGACGTTTTAGGTCGGTGCCAGATCTCCCCATTAAGTGAGGACGATCACCGTCATGTGCGAAAAAATAAGCATTACGCTTAAGGGACGAATCCCCATAGCAGTTGACGCATCCGGAAACTAATTAAGGAAGCCAATCACCTTAGATGTCAAGGAAATCTTGAATGACATTTATTATCATCCCTAATAAATTAAGAACTATGAATTAGGTTGCAAGCCGTCTCGTGCAAAGTGTCTGTTGTTTTCTAAGTTGAACGTGACGCCCGGCGCGGCGCCCGCCCCGGGGCGGTACCCTCCGCACCTTGGGAGCCCCTTCGCTGCGACCCGCCCACTCTGTTGCAACGGAGACAGTTGCGCTTTGCGCTGGGCAACGACCCCACGCTGCTCAAGCTCTTTCACCTTCTCTAGGTCTTGCTCTCGCTCCCTCTCTCTCTTTTCACACTGCTGCGACCTCATGTCAAATGAAGGGTGGTGGTTAATATAAAAATAAGTGGTTAATGTAATAATCGTTTATTGCTGTTTTTTTGTTGTTTTTTTTGTTTTTTGTTTTTACTGAAAAATCTTTAGTAACCACAATTATTTTAAATATAAAGGTAAATGTATACATTTAGCATTTTACTGTCGGATTAATCAAACTTTTGCCAGCTAGGGGTGTTCCCAGCCTTGACCCTGTTGTTATTTATTATTTAATATATTCTTCGAGACTCTCTGGTTAGAAATATTGTATATTTTATCCAATAATTTATGTTATGAAGGTCAATGTTTATAAAGATTAACATTAATACATAAGTGCTGAGTTTTACAAACTTGTATTTGAACGCGTTTATAGACTTCCAAGAACTATTTGCTCTATAAAGTAATTTAGATTTGCGCGAAGTTTTAAATTATTAGTGAAAGTGTTGTGAAGGTGAAGTGAAAAAATTGTGAAAAACATCAAAATTCAAAGTTACATCTATAACAGTAGCGGAAAAACTTGAACTTTGTATTTCAAATTGTCGAATATAAAGGTGGTGAATTTCGTGACCTCACAATAGGTAAAGTATAGAAATCTAGTGAGAGCGTAGGCTTCCGCGGCCGGAGCCCGCGGCCTTACGCCCTGAGGATTGCATTACACCCTGAGGAAGGTCCCAGAATGGCGACCGAAACGTCGGCACCTTCGCCATGGACGCGGCGTCACCCGGACAGCCTAGTAAGTATAGTAATCTAATTGAATTTATTAGTTTGCATAAGATGTAATTAGTTTGCTTAGATCTATTACTTTAAACACATTGATATTCTTGCGCATTAAATTAATCAATCACATCACACTAATTAGAATCACATACCTGTTATTTTTCAAATAAATGTCTTAAATTAAATAATTTAATACACTTAAATTAAAAGGATATTGGTTTAGGAGGTACTTTCTGCATTAGTTTTATTTCTTATCTATTTATTTATTCTCATATTTACCACGCACTTTGATACACATTCGTGACATGGCTACTATTCGCTATACACTTTCTACTCTAAACACTGTTAAAGCCGACGACGGACGGACGATAGACGGACGGACGACGGACGGACGACGGACGGACGACGGACGGACGACGGACGGACGACGGACGGACGACGGACGGACGACGGACGACGGACGGACGACGGACGGACGACGGACGGACGACGGACGGACGACGGACGGACGACGGACGGACGACGAACGGACGACGGACGGACGTCGGCCGGACGTCGGCCGGACCTCGGGCGAACGTCGGGCGGACACTTTTTGCCGTCAATCGATTTTTCAGTATCAGCCACTAAACATTGATTCTGGACACATCACGTTTTAGAGGAAGTTTTTTCTATATAAATGACAAGAGGATTTATGCACTTTCTCGTTACCAGGGACGGGCAATAGGAGTTTTTCTGCCGAAAATTCGCCGTTTTCTGGCGCACGGTTACATAACTATCTCTTCTTACGAAGTAACTTTGTAAGGGTGAGAATGTAAAAATGTAGAGTAATTGCCTTGATTGCTGTCTGCTATGTGAAACAGACACAACGTTCTCTCAAACAAATTACACGAAGGAGACCGGTACACAATTAATCTCAATTTCCCGACATCTCCGAGTTTTTGCTAATTCTTTTAATGTTTGACAGCCCTACCATTTCGGATAGTGAACCCAGAAAATATTCAAGATTAATCTTCAGTTCGCACCGAGCAGCCGTGCCGTGAACATCGTACGCCACAGCTCTCTCACTGCGTAGCGTGTTTAGATTGAGTGTCAAACTAGTTTCGCTTGCACAGCAATCTACGTGTCTATTTTAAATATTATATATTGTTACATCAAAAACAGTTTAACTTTGCAAATAGTATCATAAGTATTTACCACAAGTGAGTGAAAACCAACCCGTGGCCGCGAGTGGCGAAATGAACGTCCAAGGTAGCCCCGAGTCGGGGCTACACAGCACATCACAAGTGTTGGTGAACGCTATGGATACCTTATATGCAAACAACAGCGATCAGTGCATTCTCCCAACAGCACAATTTCAACTTTTGCAACAACAACAGCAACATCTGCAACTCCTTCATCAGCAACAACAGCAGCAACTACTGCTGCTTCAACAGAATCAACCCACAGCGCAGCAAGGGCAACCGTTAATGCAGCAGCAACCGCCCCAAACATCCCTGCCTCAAGAACACCAAAGCGAGGAGATGCACGCAACTACTTCCAACGAAACGCTTTCAAACGTAAGTAAACGAAAGAGAAATGATGATGAAAACTCTATGCCATTATACAATGTTCAAACTTCATCGCGTTTCGAAGTGCTTCAAAATCTTAAAGGCAGTGATCCAAGTACTCCAGAACAAACATTAAAAATTCCGTCCATAATTATGCACAACGTACTTGACTACAACCAAATGATTTCCGACATTAAATCAGTCGTCAAATGTGATTTCACAACCAAGACAGCCGGTGATCAACTAAAAATCATGCTCACTACAATAGAAGATTACCGTAATTTTAGACATCACTGTGTTGAGAAGAACAGACAATTCTATTCTTTCCGCGACCCTTCTATTAAAATCTTTAATGCCGTGTTGAAGGGCATCCCCACATGTTACTCGGAAGCTGACATTTTTAAAGAACTTGAACTCAAATACCCTGTTACCAAAGTGACTAGATTATTTGACAAAAAGAAAAATCCAATCGAAATTTGTGCTCTAGAAATAAAAGACAATAGAGACGGGAAGTCAATTTTAACTTTAAACCGCCTGATGCATTGCGTCATACAAGTTCAACCTAGAACAAACCGAAACTACCCAATACAATGTAAACGTTGTCAAAGGTATGGACACTCGCAAGCAAACTGCCGACTCACTCCGAGGTGCGTTAACTGTAAAGAGTCACACCACTATTCTCAATGTACAAAACCAAAAAGTGACAAACCGAATTGCGTAAACTGTGGCTTGGAGCACACGGCCAATTACAAAGGCTGTCGCATTTTCAAAGAAACTCAGCAAGCACGTTCAAACCATCTAAATGAACGCAGGTCAGGGTCAGAGCAACAACCGCCGCCGCGCAACAATCCCTCTCGTAGCCCTCCAACATTTAGCCCTCGTGGATTTCCTCCCCTTCCCAAAACCAATTCCCCGTGGTCACCGGTACAATCTTTGCAAACCCAAATGCCAACTGATGTATCTCAACTAATAACCACAATAGTATCACAAGTAATCTCAGCTATAATCCCGCAAATTCAAAATATTGTACAGTCAGTGCTAATAAATTTCCATAATGGCAAATAAAATCACATTAATGAATTGGAATGCAAACGGAATTAAAAGACAACAATCACAAATAGAAATTTTTCTTCACGAACACAAAATCGATATTGCATGCATAACCGAAACCCACTTGGTTCTAAATGAAAAATTCAAAATTTCCGGTTATAAAATATATAGAAGTGACAGAATTTCAAATGTTGCAGCGGGGGGTGTTTTGATTGCTCTTTCAACCCGAGTCAAACATCAACGGTCACTTAGCCCCAATACTTCTAACCTGGAAACTGTGTCAGTCACCGTAACCATAGATAATAAAGATTACACAATAATAACAGCTTATAAACCTCCGAATAAACAATTTCCAGTAAAAGAATACAAGGAAATATTTAATAACAACACCAACGTTATTCTACTAGGAGACCTAAACAGTAAAAACCAAGCCTGGGGATGCAATTGCACAACCCAGCAAGGCACTAAATTGCAATCTTTCGCAGTAAACAATAACTTAGATGTAATAGCACCTTGGCAGCCAACACACTACCCGTACAATAGTAATATTATCCCAGATATTTTAGAAATAATGGTGTCTAAAAACTTCCACTTACCTACATCTCAAACCGTACTTCCTGAATTAGATTCAGATCATTGCCCAGTCATCATTGAAATAAAATCTTCAAATCTCTTGCAGTCTAATAATCCCTTCACAGTTTTGGGCACGAAAGGGCACGTCAACTGGAATAAATTTAGAGACCTATTAGAAGTAAACCTTCACTACCCAGAACAGATACAAACAACAAATGAAATAGACAACCAGGTAACTAATATCACACAGAAAATCTACGTTGCATTGCAACAACCAACAACTCCTTTCGCAAGACCTTTCTCTAACAATAGTAATCCGATTCCAAGGAATATTCTAAACCTAATTAAAAGTAAACGTAACCTTCGACGGCTCTGACAAATCAACCGCAGACATGACCTTAAAGCAAAAATAAACAAATTAGGGAGAACAATCAAAAACAAATTAAATCAAATTCGAATAAGCAATTTTCAAAGATCCATAGCTCAAATACACCCTAATAGTAGACCACTCTGGTCAACCATAAAAAGACTATGTAAAGAAACCACTGACATTCCTATCCTGAAACACAACTCAAATGTAGCTTATACGGATCATATGAAAGCCAATATGTTAGGTAAATATCTGCAAAATAGTTTTACTCCAAATACAAATTCTTCCTTTACTAATTATATTGCAAAAAACGTCCTGTTACCAGACTATAATGTCCCAGATAAAATAAAATTTATATCCCCATCCGAAACATCTAAAATTATTAAGCAATTGAAAACCCGAAAATCAGCAGGTCACGACCATATTAACAACAGAGCTCTTAAAGAATTACCCAAAAGAGCTATAACTATTTTAACCGCCTTATTTAATTCCTGTCTAAGACTGGGCCACTTTCCAAAAGATTGGAAATTATCTATAATCTTACCCTTCTGTAAACCAGGCAAAGATCCTCGCTTTCCTACAAGCTACAGACCAATAAGCCTCCTACCCTCAATCGCAAAGGTATTTGAAAAATTAATTCACAGCAGATTGTCTACTTACCTAACAAAAATTAGCGCTATCCCAGACTTTCAGTTCGGATTCAGATCTCAACATAGTACCACCCATCAATTGCTCCGTTTAACTGAATATATTGCAAATTAATTTCACAGCAAAAAATACACAATTGCAGTTTTCCTAGACATTGAGAAAGCCTTTGATAAACTCTGGCATGAAGGTCTTTTATACAAACTTCGTCAACTAGGAACTCCCAAGTATCTACTCCATCTAATCAGAAGTTTTCTAAAAGATAGATATTTTTCTGTCCGTATTAACTCAAGTCTCTCAAACAGATTTGAAATTAATGCAGGAGTCACTCAAGGTTCTTGCCTCTCTCCACTTCTCTTTACTGTTTACATGTCGGATTTACCACAGTCAGACTATACAGAAATTGCTCTTTACGCAGATGACACAGCACTTTTTACCTCTCACTCAGACATTAGCTGCGCCTTCGACAACATACAGATTGACCTAAATAACTACATTAAATGGGCTTCAAACTGGAAAATAAAGATTAACGCATCTAAAACTCAATATTCAAACTCAAATATTCACACTCCGCAAACTTCCTCAACCACCCCTCCTCAGCTTCCAAAACACAAATATAGAATGGATGAGTGGAAATACACCAGCAAAATACTTAGGAGTACTACTTGACACCAAACTAAACTGGAAACAACATATGAAATCTATAGCAGATAAAACTTATGCAAAAATATCCAAACTATATCCAATAATAAATAGAAATTCCGGTCTTAGCACTGACTGCGGCTTAATCATCTATAAAACAATAATAAGACCAACCCTCACATATGCCTGCCCGATCTGGAATAACGCCGCAAAAACAAACCTAAATAAAATAGAAATAATACAAAATAAATTTCTCAGAAAGATCATTAAAGCTCCTTGGTTCATAAGCAACATACAAATCCAAAATGAACTAAATATATCATCCATTAACGAATATATAAATCTTATGACTCATAAATTCTTCTCATCCCTTCCCCAATCGCGCAGTACAACAATATTCAAGCTAGGTAAAACGTATGGTTCATCAAAAAGAATAAGATCACGATTCCCTAAAGACTCCCTTCGTCCACCTTAAATCACCTACCCATCTTCCACTTTCCAAAAATTCCACCCACTGTCACCCTCTCCTCAAAATTATCACATATAACTCCAAAAACTGTTATCCACAGTTTCTTCTCATAGAACAACGTTTTCATCAGACCCCTGAGAGAGGAGGTAACGCATGCGGATGTCCATCCCTAAAAGTTAATGTGTAAAATATTGTATAATGAACACCCCTGAAAGGCAGAAATGCCGAGCAGGTAGAAATAAATTTAAAAAAAAAAGATTAATCTTCGAAACATTACATATAGTAACACACAATACTATTAATACCATGTTTATATCAAATCTATTCACATTTATGACTATGTTCTGTCTATAATAAGTATATCCTAGAACATTTTTTGATACTTTGTGATATGTGCCTTTTGCCTTTGTTTTTGTAAGTGAACTTACAGAGAGTGTAAAAACTATTCGAACACCTCAGAATTTTAACAAAATATGTTTTAATTGGCTTACTTGTAACGAAAAGTAGACTGCGTCGTATTTAATCGATGTAATGTTACGAATAAACTATACAACCATATTCCATAATTGGAAAGGGAATTGGACACAACTGGAAGCTGTAAAACTTAGAAACATTGAGACATGTTACGATTAAGGAAAAGGATTTCCTCTTGCTGACGAAGATTAAAAAAATGTGGGCTAGCAATATGTTTTCCCGACCCCTTTAATTTATCTTATGTGCAGGAGGACTCAAGTTTTATAGATAGTATAGATATGCGAGATTGGAGAATGAAAATTCCTGTATCATCGCTGATAAGCCCATGGCGATACGCGAGTATAAGTTTGCGTTGTATTTTTCAGCGTCATCGACAGATGGACATCTCTTGGACAGATCAGTTTCATAATGTGTCGCTAAATTCAACATCAGACGCCGTTAAAATAGTTGTGCTGCAATAGGACATATTTTTTCACTCTATTTGTAACTTCCGCGCAATATTATGTACGACTTGAACCTGCAAAATTGTTTTCAAACTGCAATTTTTTTACGCTGGTATTCGAAATCAGACTTAGATTTATCATAAATTTCACGTTACACATACACAGATAAACCCAACTTTCCCGACGATTTTAAAAACAAAGTTGAACAATTGCATTTGCCATTTTCAAAAATTCAGAGCTTTACATTGATAATATTTCTTTACTTAATTTTAACGAAGAGATTTCATTAAGGAAAATATCTCTATCATGAATCTCCTAGTTTTGCAATAGAATTGTTTGCAAATTTTGAGAAAACGGAGTTTACCGAAAATGGGACATCAACCATGTTTTGTGATCCGTGTTTTCCCCAGAACCCATGGTTTGTGGGCCCTTGATACCGAAAAATAGATTGACGGCAAATCGTCTGTCCGTCTGTCGTCCGTCTGTTTGTCCTTCCGTCTGCGTATGATTGTGAACAACGGTAGCGCCTAAACAGTTCTGATTTTCTCCAACGTTGTTACTCCCCAATCGATCTGGCCCCTTGAATTTGGAACCGATATTTTAATTTAGGAGGGGGTAATTTATATAAAACACCTGGGACGTTTTCAACCATTTAAAAAAATAGCACTAAATTGTTCGATTAAAGTTTGTTGTCGAATAGCGTAAGGAACGATTAAAAGAATGGTGCAGGTCTGATTTTCTTTGCCTCATTTTCGAAAATTGCAAAAATTTGACATTTTTCTTGCACCTTCCTACCTGTAATATTCAAAAGTGAGGATTTTCCTTAATAAAATCTGTTTTTAAATCCATATTTTAAATAAGGTCTTGTACAATTATTCGAAAATTTAAGCAGTTTTCGCATAATTTTGCTTCAAATTATATTATCAAAATACGCAATTTTATGTTTTTTACACATTTTTTCAAAGAGGGAAACGAAATTTCTGATTAAATTTTTATCTCAGATACTGTAAAATACGTTTAAGAATATGATGCAGATCTCAGGTTCGTTAAAAGCCCTGATTTTTCACAAATTGTAAAAACTCAAGTTTTTTTCGGAGTCTTCCTATACAACTACAATGATAATTTTTAGATTAAATGTGTTCATCAAATAATGTTATGTTAATTTTTTTAAATATGAGTGTTTTTGGTAATGTTGCTTCAAAAACAGGTAATTTTTAAATTTAAACAATTATTATCTCAGAATCAGCACCAAATTGTTCCTTTACATTTCTCACGTATGTAGCAAAAACGGTAAATAAAATGCTTTCAAAAATATCAGGAAAAATTCCTGAGCATAAGAATACATTAAATATGTGAGTTAACGGGTGTGTAATGACGGCCGCGCACGCCTTAAACAAAAAATTCGGAAATTTATCTAAACCGGCCGAAAATTTATTTTTTAGTCTACCGATTTTTTTCAGAATTTCATGGGAAGAAGTTTTGGAAACAATCATCGTGCCTAAAATTTTTGGGGAAACGTCTGATGCCGAATTTTGTGGCTGAAGACACTTACTGAGATCGGCAGCAATTCTCGAAAAGTATTGGTTAAAGAGGCTAGCCACTGTTACAGGATCGTTCACATTTCTATCGTTATCTTTTGAAACAACATTCTCTACAAGGTTTCTAGTTGATTTGGTCGATTTTTTTAGTATATTCCACATTGCTTTTGTTTTATTATTTGAGTTCAAAATATCCTGGTCATGTTTCATGACTTTACTCAAAAATTATTTGTATTTTTTAAAGTAGAGGAGGAAACCTTGAGATACGTTATGATGCTTAGAAATGAAAGAAATAATTCGTTTTTTTTACATGATTTCCTAATCGCTTGTGTTATCCAAGAATTGCGTTCATCGCATCAAGAAATTTTCACACATGAACCTTCGCCATAGTTTGTAGATTATCTCTTTGGAAAATCTCTTGAGAATCTGAAATAAAATCACTGAAATGAAATCACTCACCAGAAAAATGTGGAACTGAAGCTTTCAGATTAAACTTTATGGGGCAGTGGTTACACTGAGTGAGATTTTAGCAGAGGCAAGTGCAAATTTTCATAATAGCCTAGCAATTTCGCTTCGGGTAAGAGTATCTATAGTGGAATTTATTCGATCAAAGTCATATTGTTAAATTTGAACCAGAATTGTTTTATACCCTAATCCACGAGAAACTTTGATCAGTGGCATTGTGAGGATTCAGTATATATTTTTATCACATCTATATTTTACTTTATAATGTCGAAGGTGAAAACCTCTTTGACATGAGTAACACTGAATCACTTCACAGAAGAATTCGAACACTTTTCTACACTTCGTATCATCAAACACGAATTTCGGAGATTATTCTACTCGTGAAATTAAAATCAATAATGTTTAACTACACATACAAAATGACCCAATCAGGGCGGTGTATTCCAAATCGTTAATCGTTTTTTCTGTCCGATTTTTCTTACCGCCCCTCCGTACTGGCCAATAATAAACTGCAACTCATCTATCTTTGGAGGCGGTATGTATGGATCGTTGCGTTAATGTGTAATAAACCATATAGGCTACTATAACATAACCTCCTAGATCTAAACATGCTCTCTGTTAATTTCCATATTTGGTGCATTTTAGATCTCTGTTGGACGTAATTTCACTCATAGAATAGTGCTATTAAATACCACTCGTGCTTTGGAAATTCTCTGATAAATCCCTCCTTGCTTCACAAGTCAGGAATTTATCGACAATTTCCAAAGCACTCGTGGTATTGGCTATAATAATAGGAAAAGTTTCATTGCTGGAAATTTGAAATAAATATTTGTTTCTTGTTGGTACGAAGATCGTTGTAAATATGAGGAGAACAATGTTTAATTTGGTCTTGAAGCTAATGTAACAGAACAATGTACACTAAAATAAAGTTTTTGTAATAAAAAATAATTGTAATAATGATAATTAATGTTATATATTTCTCACTTTTTAGAACATATTTCTGTATATTATAATACATATATACGCATATATTTTCCCACTTTTTAGTATATAATTATCTATACCCTACTCATGAGGATGGGATGGAAGGGCTTCTAATTTCGTTACATAAAGGTAAACTCGTGCTTAACTCAATCAAAAGGCTATTATCACTCTGAACACTTCACAACTCTTTCA
Organism: Gryllus longicercus; assembly: GCA_038098605.1. Classification (NCBI taxonomy): domain Eukaryota; kingdom Metazoa; phylum Arthropoda; class Insecta; order Orthoptera; family Gryllidae; genus Gryllus; species Gryllus longicercus. The sequence goes on along the minus strand of JAZDUA010000136.1, from coordinate 56,367 downwards.
ACAGAACATTTTACAGGAAGACAGTCAGTCCTGATTCATAAGTTAAACAAAATGTAAAATACAGATTTTCATTTTTTTACTTATATCAATTCATTTATTTTTGTCCGAAATTATATCGTTCAGCCTTTCGATCCTACAGATGATTTGTGACTTATTCTAAGCTTAAAAATGAAGATTGGGCAAACTCAACAAGCACCGCCAGAAATCATTGCGAGATGATATTAAATACTGAACTTATTTATTTCTATTCAAATGTATAAAAGCAGATTAAGAAAGAATCAAGGGGATATCTGTTTTTTATTCTCAGAAAGGGAGGGTTATCTATGCCGAGGTTGTAAAAGGATGGACAGGTTATATTAAGAAGGTGAAAGAAATTTTAAGGTTTGTGATTTATTTGCTCTATTATTGGTTTTAAGTTGAAATAGGAATGAAGGATTTCATTTCTGACAAACAATGGGGCTTTGGGTGCAGTGCGGAGGAATCTATTTTCGAAGACTTTGATCTTGTTTATGTGGAATGTTACTAAATGACACCAGATCGGGCATGCGTAAAGGAGGAGCGGTCAGAAAATGGATTTATATACAAGCACTGTATTTTCGGGGCTGAGGCTACTTTTACGGTTATAATGAGGCAAAGTTGAAGTTTCTGATGGGCTTGTTTCACTTTGGCTTCTATGTGATCTTTCCAAGTTAGTTTTGGGTCTATATAGAAACCCAGGTACTTGACTGATAAATGGGGTCCAAGGAATGGGAGAGTTGTTTAGAGGAGTGGATGAGGATGGTACGGGTATTGGAGAGTGAAAATTTTTTCGAGCGATATTGAGGCATTGAGCATAATTTTCTATTTGTTAGTCCATTGTTCTATTTGGTGCAGGTGTCTCTGAAGTCGGCCAGACAATGTGTTTAGTTCGGGACCTGAAAGAAATAGGAAAGTGCTGTCTGCAAATCTTAATATTGAAGAGAGTGGGGAAAAGAAGGGAGCCTTGAGGACGCCTGCTAAAATGGGATGAGGGATAGAAAGCTGTGATTGAGTTTTCACTGAGAATGAACGATCTGAAAAGAAACTTTGGATGGCTGAAAGAAGGTAGAGTGGGATACCGAGCTTTCGTAACTTATATATTAGGCCATTATGGCTAATTCGGTCAAATGCTTCACTCACAGTATAGGTATATTGCCAATTTTGAAACCTGGAATGAATGAATTTTGTTAATCTTGAGTTGTTGGGAGGAAGAATGTTTAGGAACAAAACCAAATTAGTGATAAGGAATAATATTAGGCTTTTTTTAGAAATGAATTGAGCCAGTTCAATATCAATACAGTCAGTGATATTAGTTTCTCTCACAAAATTACATAATTCAGTACCAAATAAAAGATACGTGAAATGGATTTTGCAGTCAGTAAAATATACAACATAACCGAATGCAGGAAAACAGATATCAGTGATCCATTAAACCACAGAATTCACTCAGTCATGACTTGCTCGGTGAGCTGCAACGTGCTTTCCGTTGGCAGAAGATTGCGAATAGCGTTGTCGTTCCATTAATTTTATTTCTACTATTTCGATTATAATAACATATCTCAAAGACCAATGATTAATAAACCGAAACGTGATTCGACTTGGCGTGCATTAACTGATAAACACACAAAAACAAGACCAAAATTCATTATTCTATTCTATTAGTGGTGAGCAGCAGCAGCAACAACAAAAAGGCTACTGTAGACTGTGAGGAAACTGGAATACAGACGGCAAAAGACCACGATGTATTCGGGATTCGGGGGGGATTCGAATACTTCACAGTAGAGGTCTGTCTCCTCGGCGATTTAACCGGCCCCCGCTCGCTCGCCCCTCCTCTCGAGAGCGTGCGCTCAGCCGTTCGGGGCAGCCGGGTGCGAGACCGGCCGACTCCGCTGAGCGCTGTCGAGAGCCGACAACCGGCGGACTTCAGTCCAACGAACTGCATCTCGCATGACTCGACCGCCATGTCGAAGTAAATATCGGATGCTATATTCCAAAAAAGGGATGGATTATTGATTGATTGTAAAATAAACACCCGATAATTTTCATTTTACAAAATATAATTTATAAACGAAATATTATATATATTTTATTTTTTAAAGTTCTTTACAGCTCCAAAATTTGAATCCCCGACAAACTGCAGAAGTGGAATGAAGGGCAATCACGTGTCTCAGACAAATTTTATTCTTTTTATAGTAACTAGACTTCAGATGTTTAGGGAGTTGCCTGCTTTATTATTATGGATATTTTAAAGTGCGATTTGTATATATACACGAATAATGAAAAATTAACCATTCTCACGAATATTTGTTTTGCCTTTTTTCACGTAAATGTATTTTAAGGGCCAGGCATATTTAACTTTATAAGCATTTTATCTTGAAATGTGTTTCTATTTTCTTCTAGGCATGGTTACAAATTTATGTGTTTAAATACTTTTTGTGATTACTAATCCTGGTCAAACCTCTATATTTTGCCTAGTTCTAGAACGTTAGAGCTCGCCATTTCTCAGGAAAATTGAATTGCTAAAAGTATCTGAGAAGTCCCGGAAGCGAGCAGAAAGCAATAGCGTGTGAGGTCAAAGCATCACATTCCCTTGTCTGGCGAACAGTTCATAACTTTTCCATTTCCACCGGGTGTAGTATTTGTGCAGTAGAGACGTATAACGTCGTTTTCAATTCGCTAGGCATTTCCTGCGCAGAGAAATTTTGTTTAGTCAGGTGGAGTGTGTTTTATTAGAACTGACACAATTAATACGCACAATTTGCATGTGAGAGACGAGGGAATTACTCGTGTTGCACGTAGTGTAGCTCACCGAGAGCGGTTCTCCGAGAATGTATCGGTTGGCATTGAAGATGAATTATCATCGGTCCTCACTTCTTACCAGAGCGTTGAAGAGGCGTTCAGTATCTGAATTTTATAGCTCAATTTCCAACGCTTTTGGAGTGGGGGAGTAGACCGCGTTTATGCTACCGATGTCGAGGATCGTGATGACCTCCTTAAGCGCATTGACAACTTGAGGGAAGAAATAAACGGCGGCGATGGTGTAACGGTTAGCGTACTGGACTGTTGTACCCAAGTTGGTGGGTTCAAACCCGATCGAAGCCGTGGATTTTTATGGGCGAAAAAATCCTTCGTACGCCTTCCTTCGGAGGGGAAGTAAAGCCGGCTGTCCCATGTTCGTAGATTTACTTGCATGTAAAAGATCCTCAAGCCTAAATGACGCCTCTGAGCTAAATTCAAATCGCCTGTTTCTCGCCCAAGAAATACCTCCTTTCTCTCCTAGTTGGTGAAAGGAGCGTAGCGAAATTTGCGTGGTCAGACGGAAGAGCGGGCCCGATGGCCCGAGTCTCGCCACGTAAAATAAGGCAAATTCAATTAAAAAAAAATAAAACTACAACTCCGCGACAAGGAGACCGTGCAGCAACTTGTGTTCGCACAGGAGTACCACTTTGTAGTGCCCCTGGTACACGAGGTGAAAATGTGAAATTTTGGCTATATTCGCCTATATAATTAACTATCCTGATAACACTTAAATAATATTTTTTCTCTCCTTTCATATTCGTTAGATAAGTAGGTAATAATAGAAACATGGAACAATATTTAATCCAATATTTGGGCGACCTTTTTTGCGGAACATAACCAATGACAAAAAATTCTTTTTTTCCAAAAATTTGAATTGGGTTTCCACTATTTCCTTTTGAGGAACGAGAACTCAATTAACCTGTAGACAGACAGCTACGGTCACACAGGCAGACACATAGACAGACACACACAAACACAGAGATACATAAATAGACAGGCACATTGACCTACAGGCACATAGACAGACACGTAGATAGAGAGACAGGCACATAAACAAGCAGACTCATAGACAGACACACAGACAGGCAGATACATAGACGGATAGACACATAGGCAGACAGACAGACATATAGACAGACGAACAGATCGATGGATAGATAGACGGGCAGATAGACAAACAACAGGCGGTTTTCCATGAAGGACGTTTTCGGTATCCATATCCCACAAAACGTACATTCTGATCATACAGGATGTACGAGGAAGTACCTTTTCTCAAACAGGAACAAAATTTATCCGCTTTTCGATATGAGAGCCCTACAATATAGGTTTTTTTCTGGCGGCCGATTTCCGTTTTCTTTTCTCGACACAGCGTTACAATACTCTCTCTTTTTTTAAGTAGGTAGTAACCGAGAAAGTAAAAATATTCTAGCAGAATCATAAGATCTTTTGTTGTTACTGATTATTCATAACGATTGGAATAAGTTATAGGAATGACGAACAGAACCATCGTGAACCTCGCCCGACATTCCTCAAGTACACATTTCAATTCGTTTCAATTTCCTTCGGTTCACAATCCGATCCCTGCAAACTTCTACGAAGCGAAACAGTTCGTCGCCCGCGGCTGATGTGGTGGAGCGAAGGAGAGAGGAGAGCAGCCGGGCGTTGCGGCGTGGCAGTTGCGGGGGCGGGACGCGGCGGGGCGAGTCGACGGTCTCGGGCAAAAAGGGCTTTCTCAGGCACAACGGCTCGCAGTGGACTCGCTCGCACAGGAATGGTCACAATTAAAATTTGGGAACGGAGAGATGGGGAGTGCCAGCAATATCAAGATTTTTTAAAAGCAAATAAATTGCGTCAGTTTTGTTGTTTTAAGAGCTTTGTAATTTCAAACAGTTTGACGTATACATCGTTGTTTCAATGACTGTGTACACGACGGAACCTCTACGTAAGTCTGAGTCTAATGCATCTACAAGGACACACATTGATATTTATTTCTTAATCGTTGCCTCATATATTCATTAAGTGTACATATTTATTAAGTTACACATTTCATTAGTTTATCAATTCATTAATATGTAATCATTTCATTCAACTATTGATTTTCACAGCCATTTGATATTTTGTTAGTAGTTGATAATAGTGAGTACCACCTGCAATGGAGAGTGCACTGGCGAATATCTCGTGCCCGAAGTCGCAGTATTTTTTTGACTCAGTGGGGGCCAAGCGCGACTGACGGCCGCCTTCCAGGAAGTTCCCTCGCTGCTGCGCCGAGGAACTTGCGTCGGGGGACTTGCACCTCTCGTGACCGTTTGACCGGTCCGCGCCGCCCCCGCGCCGCCCCCGCGCCGCCCCCGCGCCACCCCCGCGCCGCCCCCGCGCCGCCCCCGCGCCGCCCCCGCGCCGCCCCCGCGCCGCCCCCGCGCCGCCCCCGCGTCACCCCCGCACGCCTTCCGCCTTGTCCCGCGCCACCCCCGCACGCCTTCCGCCTTGTCCCGCGCCCCCCGTCCCGCCTCACCCCGTCCCGCCAATCCGCCTCGTTCCGCCCACCGCGTCCCACCCACCTTCGTCCCGTTCCGTCGCGTCCCGTTCCGCCCCCCGCACTGGGTCCCCCCCTAAGTCCCGGCCACAGCCACACCCCATCCGCAGGCTGCCCAGCAGTGCAGATGAACCGCGTCAACATCCGACTGGGGTGAACGCGCTTCGCTGGTGATCGTCGGGCTCCGGCGGGCGCGCCAGGAAGGAAAGGTTGCCGCAGGCGCTCGCCTGGCACTGCCGCGCCGAGGGGCGTGGCGCCTTCCACGGCGGAACAAAACAAACCAGGAAAAGGTGTACACTGCCGCTCCTCGGAAAGGTTTTCGGTATAAAACCAATCCCTGTCACGTTTGTCCGAAAAAAATTGTGTTTATTATTATACAATTTTACTTACATTTCGAACGACTTTAATTCACGTTTGTGCGAGTTTTATATATTCCGAATCGAGCAAAGTATTTGACAAAAATGATATAGATCCAATTTTCATCAACAAAAGTGAAAATATAAAAGTTAAATTTTATTATGGCTTCCATCATAATTAAAAATAGCCCAATTAACAATACTGAAAAGGGAAGTAATCCAGAAAAAGATTTTTTTAAACTTTCTTTGGTTAGATTGAAGATAGCCACAGTCCGTACAAGAAACACTGCATTTTTAAGTTTGGTATGGTGGTGAAGCCGGCCTCTATACTTTATTTCAGCCCAGGCTTTACCCTAGGATTTCATTTGCTGAATTGTTTTTTCTAAACTTAAAGAAGAATTGTTTATACATTTAGTTTTATAAAATTAGTTTTTAGTTTCGTCCGATTTATTCGTTCATATTTCAAAATATAATTTAAACAACATACGAATTCCTTAAGGGAAAATCCCTATCAACATTGTAATTTTACAATGTGTGTTTCCTTTTTTTGCAAAGTTTGGAAAATTGTGATAGGTTGCCGAAAATAGGACCAGCGTCATTTTTATTAGCGTCGTTTACTATATACGAGGAAAAATATCGAAGAGAACGTGAGATCCTTTTATAAGACTTTTTATAAATTGCATTAACTTCAAGAGGAAATTACGTGAAAAACTAATCTTTTCGCTCCCTTTCTGCCCCACCATCCTTCTCTACTCGTATTGCATTGTTACTGGAATTATTGCTTGAGTGAGAAGTTGGTTGGAAGCGGTTGCGAGTTTGATTTTGTGAATTTGAAGGGTTTGGGTTGGGATAATTTTATTGTGAAAAAGTCGGGATGGTTTGAGTTTGTGGTAAATTTGGAAAGATAGTGCCGGAAAAAAATGGACGTGGGGATGTGGATTGATGGTGTATTACATTGTTTTTAGATTGGACTGTTTTTAGATTGGACAGTTTTTAGATTGGACAGTTTTTAGATTGGACAGTTTTTAGATTGGACAGTTTTTAGATTGGACAGTTTTTAGATTGGACAGTTTTTAGATTGGACAGTTTTTAGATTGGACAGTTTTTAGATTGGACAGTTTTTAGATTGGACAGTTGTTAGATTGGACAGTTGTTAGATTGGACAGTTTTTAGATTGGACACTATTTTTTGGAAAATGATTTTTTTATAATATGAGCATAATTCGTTTCTGATATCAGCCTTGTGATTACCACTGCAGTTAACACAAACCGGTTTATGATTTTTTTGCAAACACATCACTGAATAATGATTCCCATGACAGTATGCACAGTTTATAACATGATTGCAGTTGTTTCTCATGTGCCCGTAATCTAAGCATCGTCGGCATTGGATGGGTGCTTTTGGTTTCCGACGCCTTTCTGTAGTTACATGATGACTGCATATTTGTGATTTTGAGAATGGTGTCTATAGGTTCATTGCCACTAAAACTGGGCAGCAACGACCGGAATTGGGGTGTTGTCTTTGTGTTGTCTTTTTGCAGTCTCCTGTTTTTATTGGTTGATGGTGTGGTGTAATTTGAATTTTGTAAAGATACCCGATTCTGTTATGGATTGGTGAAGATTTTTTACACAAGTAATTTTTTTTATTTGAAGGTTCCTTGAAAGATTAAAAGCTTTTTTGTTTGTCTCTAAGAGGTATTTAATAAGTTTACGAAAATCTTTTACGGAGTTGGCAACGTTTTGTGTTTTATTGTTTCTGAAGTCTGGTACAAAGTCACTGGTCACTTTATTTTTAAGTTCCTCGATGGAATTGTTTGCGTTGGAGATATAAGACACCAAAATTTGGAGAATTTTACCCTGGAAATCTGTTTGGTCAGTTGGATTTTCACTGAGGTATTGAAAAATGTTGGTTTCTGGTGAAGTTACACCATCGCGCAATTTAGCAAAACTGTTGTCAATTTTTCAGATATATTGTCATGGACTTAATGGTTCATAAGAATTATTTTTATCGGGAATTTTCTTTTTATGTTTCTAAAAATCCACAAAATCACTGTCAGACTTTTTCCGTGTAGTTTCCTCGCTACGATGATTGTGACGACTGCTTGCTGTGCAGTGAACGTAATGTGAAGGCAAGGTTGATGCAGTTCTGTGTGCTGAGAGGGTCTGGAATTACTGCAAGATACCTAGAATAACATTATGGTGATTTTTATTAAGATCATCTAATATGGCAGCTCCTCCTTCTTTAAATTTATTAGCGGAAATTAGATTAATTAATAGAATCATATCATGGAATTGATTAAGAATATTTTTGATTGCTTTAATATCTTTTTTGGGGCCGCTTATAGATTATTTTTATTTTCTTATAGTCAACATGGAATGAATTTTTCTGGTTCATATAGTTATGTGAATGGATATTTTCGTGAATATTTATTATTATTTTTGCATTGATTTCCTTTAAATATTTTGATTTTACGTGGGGATTATTTTTTTAATTGTATTTAGCTTTATTAGTTTAATAAGAATGTTGATTTGTGGAATCAAAGGTATATGATAATTAATATATTAGGCTATCAATTATAATAATTTTATTTGTAAATTATCTTTTGTTATTTTATTTATTATATCAATGTTGATGTTTTTTTGGGTTGGTTGTTTGTGTTAATGATTATGTAATTTTTTTGGATTGAAATGTTGTAACTTTAAATTCTTGTAATATTATTATAAGAATTCTTTTGGATTATAAGTCATTATTGTTTATGAGATTTGTAATATATATTTCTTCTTTAGTGATTTATTATAGAGATAGATATATGATAGGTGATTATAATTTATCTCGTTTTATTATTTTGGTATTAATGTTTGTATTGTCTATAATGTTTTTAATTATTAGTCCTAATTTAATTAGAATTTTGTTGGGATGAGATGGTTTGGGATTGGTTTCTTATTGTTTAGTAATTTATTATCAGAATGTAAAGTCTTATAATGCTGGTATAATTACGGCTTTATATAATCGTATTGGTGATGTAGCATTATTATTATCTATTGCTTGAATAATGAGATATGGTAGTTGAAATTATTTATGGGTAAATAATTTTGGGAATTTGGATATTGAAATGTGATATTTAATTGTTTTGGTTATTTTAGCAGCTATAACTAAGAGAGCTCAAATTCCTTTTTCTTCTTGGCTTCCGGCGGCTATAGCTGCTCCTACACCTGTTTCTGCTTTGGTTCATTCATCAACTTTAGTAACGGCTGGGGTATATTTGCTTATTCGATTTGGTATAATTATTGAAATGTATTCTATGAGTGATTTTATATTATTTATTGGTTGTTTAACTATATTTATGTCTGGTTTGGGTGCTAATTTTGAGTTCATGGCCCTACCGCTTGCTGGAATCGGCGTCACAGGGGAAACGTGACCGTTGGTGACATATCGCAGGGCATCGGATATTGTCTTCCCTGTGGATGGATTGATAGCATAGGCCATACACGTTTCGGTAAATAGTTGTGCTCAGATACTAAAGAATGTTTGAACACAGACACTCGCGCGGAGCGTTATCGACTGCGTTAAGCGGAGCGAATTACTTTGAAATCTCATATAAACAAATATATTCCATTGGTAATAGTTTCTATCTTCAATAATGCATTTTGTGAATAGTAATATTTAAACTTTGGTTCTTAAGTGGTTTTAAAAAAATCGGACAAAATACGTATTCTCAAGCGAAGAATGTTATAATCGAAAAAACATTTCTAAATGATTTTAAGAAAAAATCGTTTTATGAGTTCCTGACACAAAAAAAGTGGGTAATTTTCGACGCCACGCTGTAAATTACTTGTAATCTTTTGTGTAGCCAGAATTAAGATTTTGTGGGTCCTTGATATTGTATAAACTGATCTGGCCGTCGTCCCGCCCCTCTGTATGCCTGGCTGCCTGTCCGCCTGTGTAGGCGTCTGTCTGCTTGCCTACCCATCATTTTGAGCGTCAGCCCGCCTGTCCATCTACCCGTACATTCTCCCACCATCCGCCAGCCCGCCGGCCCGTCCGTCCGTCCGTCCGTCCATCTGTTCGACTACTGTCTCACTGTCCTTCTCACCATGCCTCTGTCTGCGGTTCGTACGTCTGTCTGGGGAATTTTACTATTTTAAACCTTATACAATATTTTCACTTGTGTTCCCCTTCACTTCATTGCTCTGAAAATGTGGAATCTAAAATCAATTAAAAATCTGGTAGAGAAACATTCAGACACTTTTTAAAGATATTAATGAAATGAGCTTATTACATTTTACTATTCCTTCTCTGCTCGGAAATAATCCATCGAGACTGGAAATGAAAATTTCGTAACAGTTACTTCTCTTTGATCAGGTGAAAATCTGGAGAATCCTGTCTGAACAGCAGTAATGCAATTACGAGTTTTCGGCCACAGCATGAGAATATGAAGTGCGTGACTGAAACTCTGGTAAAATATGAGAAGTAGAATCCCATGTGAAGTAGACAACACGCGCTGAGTTGGCGTCAAGTGAATATCTTAATGTTGTAACCGCATTTCATTCGAAACGTCTGAACCGCCTCGTCCTTGAGGTTCAGGCACAACACGTGAGGATCACCTGCAGCTCGTGACCGGAACCGGATTTTCGGTGCAAATAAAAAACTAGAGATGGAGGAAGGGAAGCGACCGACCTTGCTCGGAGTAAGGTCGGGGCGTGTTCTGAATTAACGACTCGAGAATGCACCTGCATCTTTTTAGAAATGGTTTATCGAATCTTCAATTAAAATTTTGAAAGTATAATAACGGTGAAAATTAACATAGTTGTAATTGAATATTTATAACTGAGGTTATTGTCAATTGTTTGCAACTCTTATTAATAATACAGTTATAATTATTTCGTTCAAAATTGTATCATGTATTTGTGAGCACTGAAACGTATGAATTTAAAAGCAGGGCGTTTGAAAAGATAATAGTTAGAATAAACTTATAGAAATCACACTTTCTATTAGCGCAAAATCTAACTATTTTTAATCAGATCATTAATAAATAAATTCTTAAAATATCCAATACTAAAATAGTTTTTAAAAAAATGTATAATTTTTTATCATCTGTACCTTCATTTCCATCTTCTTATGATGGGTATAAAATTGAAACTGATAATGCCCTTTTTCGGTGTTTTTGAGCTATTATTTACATTGCTCTTTTTCCTATTATTCTGAGTAGTGAAATTGCTGATTTAATGGGAGTTTGAGTATCCTCAATTATAGACTATTTCGATTCTAATTAGTAAGCTACAGAACATGTGAATTGCATTAGTAAGTCAGAAAATGTATAGGAAAAATTCATCTTGGACTTGATTTTGTGTTATTGGTAGTGTAAAAGAAGACGGTTTTATCTCCTATTAAGCGAAGATATTGAGTAAAAATGTGCGATGTGGGATCAACCTCAACTTCATTCATCTTAAATTGGAACTTGGTGCGTTTCACTTAAGTACTGATGTTATACATTTTACCATTACTGCACGGCGTCGTTTCACAGACTCGCACAAAACCCTTTGTAATGCATTAGGTTTCCTACAATGCAGAACAATATATCTATCAATGTCCCTATCACAACGCTGACTCCTGTAATAAAGAATATCCTTTCAAATAAGTGATAAAACCTACAAGTTACACAAACAAGTGTAATAATAATTTCGCTGACGTAATCCGCTGTCCTTCGAAGGGAGGCGTGGAGTTACTGATGCCAAAATTCCTAGAAGGCAACGAGAGTCCGGTGTCTTCGGGATTTATTCTTGTGCAGTGTCATTCAGCAAGTTGCCGCAACTTCTACTAAGCTACTACTGCTAGTAATAATAATAATAATGATAATAATGATAATAATAATAATAATAATAATAATAATAATAATAATAATAATAATAATAATATACTTTATTTAATTAGTGGTTCTCTTCTTAGAAATGGTTATGTAAACAAAACCCTGATCGCTTCCCGGCGTGTGCGAAGCAGCATCCTGGAATAAGGGCCATGGAGCACTCGTGGTCTTTCCTTCCCTATCCTGTCTCCTTTCCCCAATCTTAAGCACGAGCGATGGACTGATTTCCTATCTTTAGCAAATCTTTCCTCTGCAGCTCTTAGCGCACTCACTGACTTAAATAATATCCGACACGAGTCGCAGATCCAGAATGCAGAGTACATTTTGAATACCCTGAGCCAGTTTTTGACTCGTGGTAGTATAATTTTAATAAAAAAACGAAAGTGTTGTGCGTTATTCAGAAGGCTCAAAAGTAGAGATTTTATTTACATTACATTACTCAGGGTTGTTGTTTTTTGTTTGTAGTTTTGTAGTTTCAACATTCAAATTGATGTTAAGGAAATAGTCTAGAAATCGAAGAACAGTTATTACATTAAATATTATTTCAATGATGTTGCAAATGCACTCTGTAACTAATCTACCGCACCTTCACTGTCTGGTAAGAGTAAATGTCACCAACACGAAAAAAACTGGCCCTTAGTTGTTGAACAAGAAGTCTCGCGAAACCAATTACTTCTGACAGTTACATTATAAATGGAATTATTTATAATCTCAATTGAGTTACTATACAAACCGCCTTCCGAGTTTCATTGTCCTTGTCTACTGTTTTTCCGACGACCTCAATTCAAGACTTGTAAGTTAAAATGAAATTCAAGATGAAGAGCTTGAAATGAAATTCTAAAAATATCCTTGACCCCATCTCGACACGACAACGGGAAATACACACTGATTTCTTCCCGGAAATAGCATAATCCTTTTTACAGCCTACGCACAGCATGAAGCATGATAGGAGTGTGAAAGATAAGAAGACAATATATCAAACATTTCTCAGCACGTGACCTCGTTGCAGAAAAAAGCGGTTGATTGCGGCGAGCGTTCGGACATGACACGTATCAAGCCGCAGGAGAAGTACATTCTACGTCTACAAGTTGCATAAAAGTAATTTGTTTCAGGTTTGACTTGATACTTTATTTTACTAACGTGAAGGTCGGGTTCTGTTTCTCAGTTTTTGTTCGGTACCTCTGTTTTTTCACCAATCAGGTGTGTATTAATTTCTGTTAAAAACATCGCGGTACAGACAAGCTTCTATTAAAAGGGACAGCTTTCACAAAAGCGTTCGCAACTACATGTAAAAGTTTTAAAACTGCATTAAATGAATATTATTCAAAACAGTGCGTGTTTTCTCGTATCTTGGCATATACAGATTGTGTTTCAAATAGATTATGTAACTGTCATACTTTCACATTTTCCTTGTCTTAAATTCCTTCTCGTCGTGTTATTTAAGAACGGTCATACTTAGCTTCGAAGATAATTATTTTACTGCGAACTATGATTTGGTTATTAAATCGAAGTGACAAAACAGTTCCGCTGTTTCCACAAAAGTATCCACGCTGAAGCCGAAATTGCCCAGAACCAATTCCAACGCACCATCACGTATGCATCCTTGTCCATATCAAATCATCAATTTCATAATTAATTTTACCTCAATCCCATCGTACATTACATTGCTACCAGTCAATATTCAACCTCACCGTAACTACCTCTCCAATATTCACCACATCCAAAATCTATCTCCATTCAATCTTTGTAAAACCTCCATTCATCCTACCCTATCACTAATAAATATCCATTTTAATATCTTCAGTAAGATATTTTTAGACCTACAAGAGAACAGCTGAGGTGTCATCATGAAAACAAAATATGCTGATGAATTGAAGATAAAACAGATCGAAATCAATAAAAAATGTGAATCGTCGGTTGAAGAAATTCTATTAAGTAAATGCATGGAATAAAAAATACGAATCTACTCTCCATATCACGTAGGACTTTCTATCTCCATCTACCATTTCTGGACCACGCTGTATTAGCAAACCTCAATCAATTACCATACATAAATCACATTGTAACTGTTTCAGTATCGGCTACAGGCAACGTCCTCTTCCTTGCGTAAGCATTCTCGTCTCAAAAGGTGAGCATAATTTACTTTCCAATTCATGAACCTCGTAATTTTAATTGAAACCCAGAATGTAGAAGATATACTGCCATTTTCTTGTGTTAATTAATACACCCATTAACAAATACACGTCCCTTACTAATTAGAGGAATAATACGACAATAAATAGCACACAAAAAACTGTTATTAATGGGGCAATGAATTAGCGGTTGGGCAATTTGCATAATAACGCGCGCGCCGCTCTCATAGGCCACTTCCTACTGCGTGGCGGCGCTGGCGGGCGCTAGGCGCTGCGCCGGGGGCATCCGCAGGCTGGCAGTGGGAGGGCCCCATCGACCCCATCGGAATCCGGTCGCCGCTCACACGCGCTCACACGCGCGCCCGCCGCCGGCCACGCCCCCTTCTGCCCGCCCGCGCGCATCGCCCAGACCCCGTCAAGGAGATCGCGGCGTGGGCGCCATCGCCCGTGAAACGCCTCACGCCCAGCGCCCCCCCCCCATCCGCCCAAGGAGACGTGGAGCGGAGCGAACTTGTTTAGCCTTAAGGTGAACGGATCCGCAACCCACCCACATACAATGCGTCACGTCATCCGGTTATATTCAACTCGTAATAATAATAATAATAATAATAATAATAATAATAATAATAATAATAATAATAATAATAAATTATAACTGCATAATTAATAATAAGTTATATAATAATTTTAATAACTATCATCACCTCTATTAATTATTACAATTATAATAAGAACAATATTGTCGAATTGGAAAAGATCATATTTTACGTTACATATTTTGGGGGCACAGTCAGTCACAAGATCACGTCCTTAGGACGTCGGTTGCAACTGTGAGTGTATTTTATTTTTAACTGACACCAAACACTTTCAGGCGTGAATGTATGGGATAGCAACAAAAATAACAATAATGACAGTAATAACAACCCTAACGACAATAATAACTATAAGACAACCCTAACGGCACAATAAAGACAACCCGCAGAATTCGGGTAGCGTTGTTGAAATCTATATAGTTTTATAACTCCAAAACGAAGCGTTTTTGGGCCCTGAATTCTCGAATTGTGCACACCAAGGCCTCAAAGAAACGTTTCTCACACAGTAATCAACACGTCAATATCTTGTTGGACATTATGGTACATTTTTGCTGGTTTGGCACTTCTCTATACTACTTGGACATTTTCCAAATGCTGCGCATTATTTTAGAACAATAATTACATAAATTGATCTTTTGATAATTTATAACCTGCATTGAAAGCCATATTACAAATAGAATGGTGCCAAGCATTGTCCGCCGTTCCTTCAATCTTGCTGGCTTCGTCCACTTCTCAATGTTCGATAGTCTTTAGTTCATTAAGTCGGCCAGAGCAGTCACGACTGGCGTGGATGCGTCAGAGGTTTCCCGGCACTAATTAGTTGTTACGTTACCGCACGATAATGAGTGAGTAACCTGCAGGATGTCTCATTGCCAACGTCAGGCACGCGCCTATATATGTGTGTTCCACAGAACCTATCAAACACATCATCGCAACCCATGGGCGGCGACAATTCGAACCGAAATGGCAGTGACTTGTCGACTGTAGAACGTTTTTGAAATGTCTATGTGAAAGGATTACGCATTCTTTCAGAATACGCAATAATCACAATAAATGATAACAATATCAAACGAATTTTTAAATAATTATTTGATTTTATATTTATAAGATTAAATAGCTTTTAGTTTTGCCCACAATTTCAACACAAGTTCAATATATCCCTAAGTTCATGACACAATATATCAACACAAGTACATGATAGTTATCCAAAAATGTCCTCAAATAACACTGAGCAACAATGATATTTGCCGCGATGAAAAAACCAATAATCATGTATTTCGATGCACTGACTACGGAAAGGAAATGAACTTCATTTAAAGCCATTAGTTAATATTTTCCTTATTTTCTGAATTGCGATCATTTCAGGTTTGAATCTTACGCAAGGGACGAGAATTGCGGTTTTTCTCATGAGTTAACTTGGTGCCGGAGCAATGTCGTAACCATACCAACCACCACACTTCTGTATAATTAATATATGAGTTACGCTTCTGTTTATGTTTCCCTTTCAATGTTTTAAAAGGCGTTGAATGGTAGGGTTTGTGTCACGAAGGTTCGGCTTTACGCTGAAATCACCACAGTAATAGTGTTTCGTGTTGGCAGTGGTGTTCATGACTTGGTGTAAGTCTTTTCTGTAAGATTAATACGCTTCAAAATCGTGAGATTCTTCCATTATGTGTTTGTGCGTTGATATCATTCGTGAAAATGTGAAAATAAAATTTATTTTGTATTCTGGCTCTATGTGAAGTGTTTTTGTCGAGTTTATGAACTTATAGGGAAGGGATTTGGGGTATATTTGAGAAGTATTTTCTAACTAGATAGGTGATATTACACCGTCTCGCACCGTCGTTTCTGGTGAAGTTACACCGTCGCGCAATGCATCAAAACGGTTGACAATTTTTCAGATATATTGTCATGGATCTAACTGTTTATCAGAATTGGTTTTATCGGTACTTTTCTTTTTATGTTCCTGAAAATCCACAAAATCACTGTCTGACCCTTTCGGTGTAGAGTTTCCTGATGACGATAATGTTGACAACTGATGGCTGCGCTGCGAACCAGATCTGAAGCCGGCTTCTATGTTGCCTTCGGCGTTCTGACTGAGGGAGGCAGGGTTGATGTTGCCCTAGGTATTGGTTGGGATTGGCATTGTGGCGAGGCTTATGTCCATGGCGTCGCCGCCTGCTGGACTCGGCGACGCGGGAGAAATGTCACCGTTGACGATACCCAGGGCATCAGATATTATCTGCCCTGTAGATGGATTTATGGCATAAGCCGTACACGTTTCCGTAATTAGTATGTTCAGATACGTACGAGTGTTTGAACACAAGCACCAACCATAAACACGACCGTGTCGAGGCTGATGTAGCCTCTCCGGCGCCGAGCGATTTCGACTGCGATAAGCGAAGCGAACTGCCCTGCACCGTAGTCGCAAGACGAATGATGTGCATTGTACGTGAAAGTTTCTGATATGTATCGTAAAATTGCAAAAAAGTTAATTAATTTAAAATATACACATTGAAAATAAAGATAGCCTTGGAGAAAATAAAGATAGATATTGAAGATTGAAGATAGCCTTAGACAAATTCTCTTTCAAAAAATTTACTGTTTAAAAAGGTAACGTACAGTTTTTTTAAACGAGTAGTTTCCACTAATTTGGATTTGAAATTAATGCAATTTAAAAAAATTTTCTCAAAAATCGCTCCAATTTTCTTCAACATTCTTCCACGGTTAGAAGAAGGGACGATTAAAAGAATGGTACGGGACTCATTTTCGTTGTAGTCTCTGAATTTTCGAAAATTACAACTTTAGAAATCATGCGTGCACTTACGGGCTGATACAGGACCACTAGTTTTAAATAATAGTGTTCACGTAATTTTGCGTTATGTCGTGAACATTTTTCAACTCGAATGTCAGAATCATCGGAGTTGTTAAAAATTTATTCTAGCAGCTCATACATAGGTACCATAAGAACTGCTCTAGCAAAGGGATAAGAATCTCGCTTCAGTGACCTATACATATCATCCCGGATGACTTTTACTTTCTCGCACTTACCTCGTAAGAAGAGAAAATTATATAATTGTGCGCCGGGAAACGACGAATTTTCAGCAGAAAAACCTTTATTGCCGAACTCTGGTAACAAAAAAGTGGATAAATCATTTTGCTGTTTATAGGAAATTACTTCCTCTAACGCGCGGTGTAGCCAGAATACATGTTTCATGGATTCTTGATGGCCAAAAATCGATTGACGGCAAAAGTCTGTGGTCAACGCTAGCACCTAAACCGTCTAGCCAATTTTCTCCAAAATTCATATTCCTCAATCGATCTGAACAAACTAGAGGCGTTGGGAGTTTCAAACGGATACTTTTATTTTTGAAGGTAACTTTTACATGAATCCTCAAAATCTTTATTTTCTCAAAAATCGCTCCAAAGTTTTTGATTAAACATTGTACTCGGGTAGCATAAAGGACGCTTAAGAGAACGGTGCAAATCCCATGTTCATTGAAATCCCAGATTTTTCGAAATTTGCAAGAGTGCAACTGTTTGGAGCAGTCTTCCTTCACCTATAATGTTTGTTTCCTTAATAAAATATGTTCCTGAAAGATAGATCATGTTATAAGGTCATATTCAATTTTTGAAAAATATGTGCACTAATTTTGCACGAAATATAAGCAATTTTGAATTTCTCTATTTTTTCTCAAAAAGTACTCCAATTTTTCTTTACATTTTTTGTTTGTGTAACAAAGTCAACTCTTTGAAAAAGGTCATGTGCAATTTTTTGAAGAAACGAGTAGTGTTTGCGTAATTTGTGTTTGAAATTTATATAATATCTAAAATAAATATTTTTTCAAAACAGCTTCAAGTTTTTGGTTTTTCCATGGATAAAAGAAACAATGCTTAGAAGAGTGGCGTGAGTCTAATTTTCGTTAAACTTTTTGCAAGAATAAGAGCACAACACAATGAACTCAATGCCAGTACGACCATTTTCAAAAACATTTCAAGTTTCAAAAAATATTTTTTCGGAACTCATGCGCCTCGTCTGTTAAGGTTTTTCAGTATATGGCAGTAATATTTGTAGGATAAAAGTTGCCGTATTACATCAAGTTGCAGTATTACGTTACCGCTACAAATAATACGAAAAATTATGTGTTGCTGTAGCATCTGTAATTTCCTTAATAAAATCTATTCTTCAAAATTATATCTTCAAATACAGTCATGTACTTTTTTATCACAATATGGGATTCTTTTAGTGATAATGAGATTTGTGTTATATTTTACATTATTTTATTAATTATTGTATTAAGTATGTTTTGGAGAAGGTGTGAGTGTAACATGCGAGTGATTAGCTTAATATGCGACACAAAGTCCTGAACATTGAGGTTCAAATCTTTGAATAAATGAAAAAGATTTTTTTAAACTTTTTGCAAATATACAGCAGAGTAAACCGAATTCAATTACAAAAGCGCCATTTTCACCACTACGTCTGAATTTTCAAAAATTAAAGGTGAATATTTTATCGAAGCTTTCACACTTTGATTGACTCAGTATATTTTAAGAAATGGCTTAAGAATTAGTGTAGGAGTTGCTATATTATAATAAAACGCAACAATTACTTAGAATGCGAAAAAATAAACTGCTGAAGATCCATTACTCTACAAAGACTCCAAAGTCATTTAACACAAGTTCATATAAACTGTCCTAGTGCGTTCAATGAACATTGAATCCGCCAGCAGTACCGCTGGAAAATAAATGAACGTGGACCTGGTGATGTGAGGACGACACACTCCCCATTAAATCATCATGCACTTTTCTGTCCACATCACTTCAAATTCAGGCTTAGTAATATTAATGTTGAGGAACGACTTATTGGAGGGGATTCAGATGCCCGTGGGAAAGCCTTAACCGTTAAACTTTAGCGAACGTTCAGATTATTTTATTTATTTCCATACTTATTTTCAAGTGTCAGTTTATTCCGATTAGGATTCTGGATTTTTGTCCTGACAGAATCTATCTTCAGTAAACGTGAAGCGTTACGGTGCCCACTCGAAACCGTTGTCTCCGGGGGCCTTGTTCCGAAACAGAAAAACCCATGGCTTAAAAACACAAACGACGGCGGAGGCGGGGAATGGCCGCCTTGCAAGTGACTAGGCCCGTGCAAGCACAAGAATGGAGGCGCTGGGTCAGGAGATGACGGCAGTGGAATGGGAGGGTTGGTGTGGGCGACGTCCACAATGAAGTTGGCGGCAAAGGCATGAATACGAAAGTAGCAAAATAGCGTATTGATCTTGCCGGTGGAGATGGTAGAAGGACATGGCCGCCAAATGTTAAGTGGAAGCCTTAGTAGTCTGCAGAATAGACGGCGAGTTTGCGGTATCAGATGCAACATTTTCGATACACAGTACAATATATCTATTAACATCTCAGCCGTTCACAGACATTAACGTCACATATTAGCAGCGGCGAATCCAGAATACTTTTGGAAGAAGATTAACTTCATCTTGGAGCCTCTGTTAATACTTCTGAAAGAACGATTTCCACAAAGTTGATCACTTGAAATAAAAATATTCACAATGAAAATACTCATTTGGATGTGATGTAATAGAATAAATATTCGGTATATGTTATTAACAAAACCTGAATAAAATTACAAAAACCATGTTGGAGGTTCACGTCCCCCTCATAACCACCTTAATAAGTCAATTCAAAGTAGCGTCTAAAAATATAAACAAACTTGTTAATAATTTTAGAAGAAATACAGTGGAATCTAGCCTTGAGGGTACCACAGTAACACAGTAAAAGGCAATGGTGTCCAAAAATGTAATTGGACAAGTGCAGTAATTTCAGGGATAATCCTTTACTCTAAGATACCTTTGTTGTGGAATATCTCACTAAAATTCATAATAATACTAAAGAAACCAAAGTCCTCTGATTTTAGAGCTTTCGAACACTTAACTTGTTAGGAATTCGTATTTTTAATTTAACAAAAAATGCCATAATACAATGAAAACAAATTAAATTAATAACTAATTTAAGTTGAGAGGTGTTTTAATGGTAGTTAATAGAGGTGTTTTAATGTAAAAACAAATCGTCTATCAATTAAAGTACAGGATTTTGGGGGGATTTGTCGCAAGCTATCTCCCACAGTCGGACAGCGCCCCAGCCGGGACAAGCTCTAAGCTCCCGACTGGTCTCCCACCATGCGTGGTTGTGTTGTGCACGTAAGTGTAAGTTCAAGAGAGAGCGAGAGAGAGAGAAAAAGAGAGAGAGAAAGAGAGAGAGAAAGAGAGAGACAGAGAGAGAGAAAGAGAGAAAGGGAGAGAGAGAGAGAAAGAGAGAGAGAAAGAGAGAGAAAGAGAGAGAAGAGAGAAGAGAGATAGGGAAAGAGAGAGGGGGAAAAGAAAGAGGGAAAGAGAGAGAGGGGAAGAGAGAGGGGAAGAGAGAGGGAAAGAGAGAGACAGAGAAAAACAGAAAAAAGAGAGAAAAAAGAGAAAGAGTGAGAAAGAGAGACAGAGAAAAACAGAGAAAGAGAGAGAAAGAGAGAGTGAGAGAGAGAAAGAGAGAGACAGAGAAAGAGAAAGAGAGAGACAGAGAAAGAGAGACAGAGAAAGAGAGAGAAAGGGAGAGAGAAAGAGAGAAAGGGAGAGAGAAAGAGAGAAAGGGAGAGAGAAAGAGAGAAAGGGAGAGAGAAAGAGAGAAAGGGAGAGAGAAAGGGAGAGAGAAAGAGAGAGAGAAAGAGAGAAAGGGAGAGAGAAAGGGAGAGAGAAAGAGAGAGAGAAAGAGAGAGAGAAAAAAAGAGAGAAAGAGATAAGGAAAGAGAGATAGAGAGAGGGAAAGAGAGATAGAGAGAGGGAAAGAGAGATAGAGAGAGGGAAAGAGAGATAGAGAGAGGGAAAGAGAGAGGGGAAGAGAGAGGGGAAGAGAGAGACAGAGAAAAAGAGAAAAGAGAGAGAGAAAAAGAGAAAGAGTGAGAAAGAGAGACAGAGAAAAACAGAGAAAGAGAGAGAAAGAGAAAGAAAGAGAGAGAAAGAAAGACAAAGAGAGAGGAGAGAGGGAGAGAGAAAAGAGAGTGTGAGAATATGTAAGTGGAGAGAATTGGTCCCATCTTTGGGATTCGCGCCTTAGGACCTCGCGGTCAGAGCCACTGCAGAGATACGTTAACGCTTGAGGCAACAATCTGTATCATTTCAAGTCTTAGAACTAACTTTGGCCAAAACTCTCTTAATTGTAAGACTATAGAAAATGGGAGAAGTTCCTGGGCCGGCACAATGCTCATAACAGTAAATTCCCATTATTCCACATCATTCCTGATTCGCTTCACTAGAGTTGCCTAACAAAATAATATTGCCACATGTAAATTAGGTGAACTTCCCGTTTTCTTAGTTGGTAACTTATACCGTTCATCACGATCACTTGATTTGTTGCCTACACGACATAAGTCACGTGATTACACACGACAACTCTGGTGGGATATGGTGTTTCCATACAACAATCGTAACGTTAGGGTTGGCGCATAGACGATAGGCGCAAGGTGGGTTGATACAGTATAATGCATCACGTTGTGCAAAAGCTCTCTACTGTGAGCGAACCTCAAGGCGAAGTTTCCAGACCGGAAGGAGCACAGATTCCGTAGGAAGGTTTCCGCGGTCTTCGGTTCTCGGAAGATTTTAGAGACATTCAAACACGATGGAGATTCTACGATTATTTAATTACAAGCCACGGCGGATTTCTCGCTGATAAAATCTGTTGTTTCACCGCGAAGTGAAAGTGTTTTTCTGCTGGCGTGTCACATCAAAGAATGGGAAAAGTAGATAGCTAATTTTAAAACTGCACCATTCTCGGCATGGGATTGCATGTCTTCTCTCTCCAGACTTCTAACTGAACTGCTGATGTGTCTTTTTAAGTGTCATTTCTTTTTTTACTTTCTCAGGTTCGCAGTCTGAGTTCTTCAAATGTTTAATGATGCAGGCCACATCACTACGGGATAAAGGGTTGATTAGTTAATTGCTAGAATCAACGCAGTGCACACTAGGACTCCTCGCAACTTATTTCAATATTTTCTTAAAACGTTTTAATTTTAACAAATGCTTATTTTCATGGGTATGAAAATGTATACTAGACCTAATATACCATATAATATAATACCTAACGTAATAATAATACCATATAATACCTAACGTAAATTGATGATGTTCGACCCTAAGCCACCATCCTGATTGAGGTTTTCTGGGTTTACTCAACCGCTTAAGGCGTATGCCGGGATGGTCCCTAGATTTGTTCTCCCAGACGTAAATGTACAGATTGTCCTCCCCTCTTAAAATGTTACTGCTCTATATGTATGTAAATTCAGTGGTTAGGCGGGAGAGGAGGCCCTATGGCCTGAGCCTCGCCATTAATAAAGGCATTATTATTATTATTATTATTATTATTATTATTATTATTATTATTATTATTATTATTATTATTATTATTGTTATTATTGTTATTATTGTTGCGGTTGTTATTATTACCTATGTTAATACATGCCAATGAATTATCGGCCAATTTCTCCTTTGTCGTTTTTTTTTACGAATGGAAACCTTTCTTAGTGAACAACTCGCGTTTTCAAATTGCCAACATGGGTTTCAAAAATAAAAATCTATGGAAACACCCATATTTTCTTTTCTTAAAGACATCGCATGGATCAAAACGAAGTACCTATTGGAATATTGTTAGATCTTTCAAAAGCTTTTGACGTCTTTGATCATAACATATTACTTTCAAAATTACCTACTTATGAAATTCGTGGTATTGCTCTAGATTGGTTATGTTCATACCTTAAACAACGATCTCAGAGAGTAGAAATACCTTACTGGAATAATAGAACATTATGTACACACCTCTCCGATTCTTTGCCAACTGTATGTGGAACCCCGGAAGGATCTATTTTAGGCCCTATTATCGTCGTACTACACGTAAACGATGTGCCCTCGAAGATTAGAAACGGAAGAACAGTTTTCTTTGCGGATGATACGAATGATCTTTTCAATAAATAATCTGTAAATAGTACAATATCAGATATTTTAAATTTGTTCCGTAATAACAAATTAATAGTAAATGAAAAGAAAACGTTTTCAATGCAGATTTTCATTTCAAATAAACAGCTCTGCCCTCCACTGAAAATGAAGGGTGCCCCATAGACTGATGTTAAGGCAACGAAATTTTGAGGTCTTTATATTCAGTCAAACCTTACATGGAACGTCCATTTTTAATGAATTGAACACTCAATTAAGTTCTTTATGATACGCTTTCAGAATTCTTTCCAATTCAGTGTACCTCCATACTGTTCGTTGTGTATATTTCGCGAATGTTCATTCCCGCCTGAGATATAGTATAATATTCTAGGGAAATACATCTCATAGCTCCCAGACTTTTAGATTACAAAAAAATTATACGAATAATAAGCAAATCCCACCCACGTGATTATTGTAAGCCTCTCTTTATTCATCTAGGTATTTTACCATTACCTTGTCTCTTCATATATGAATCAGTGGTGTTTGTCAAAAATGACTTACTTAAGGGCGGGAATATATTTTCACCAAACGCCGTTGTCTATAACTACAACACTCGACGTAGTAATCATATTTATCAGGTGACAGTATCAACAGCTCACTACAAAAAATTCACACTCAATAAATGTACATTATTTTGCTAAACATTGCCAGATGACATTAAACGAATAAATTCGATACAACAGTTTAAATCCCAAGTAAAATCTTTTCTGCTGCACAACTGTTTCTATACAATTAGAGACCATAGGAATCCAAAAGGAAAGTAATATTAATATTAACAACGTCATTTAGTGTATTATTTTCCATTTGGATTGTATAATTCTAAAGAACCTGTAATACATATTGTACTTCAGCTTCTCGGTCAATGACCCCCATCTGAATCAGGATGGTTGGCCCCTTGTTTTCCTTCTGGACATATATGTAACTTCAATTTAACTTCTCCCCAGAGCACGTGACACACAGTTTTTAACTGGTTTTCACGAAAATAAATAAAGTAGTACAAACATAAAAAAATGAAAATAAAAGATAAAGATGGGCAATATTATAAATGAAAATGGTGCAAACACAAATAATGAACATGATTGGCTAAAATGTGCTTCGTGAAAACCAGCTGTGATTTCGTTTCATTTTAAATCTTTTCCTGTATACGAGGATTTCGACTTAAAGAACTTGAAGCCTCGATAGAGCTAGCCTCGACAGAGATTATCTCATGTTGTACTGTTTATTTGTATGTTTAAGTTGCCACGGAACTTACGCATACATTCACATGTAGAAAAGACGCTACGGAAAAGAAGGAGAATTATAATTGTTTTAATTTTCGCAATAGAATAGGTTATAGAAATAGATTGTCCTATTAATATTAGTTGACCATATATACATATTAATATGATTTCACATACGATAACGTCAAATTAATATTTGTGACAATGTTTTATGAATGTTGATTTGCTATTTGAATGACAATAGTTATGTGATGTTTTGGAGTTTTAGTATATATTTTGTCGCCTTCAGACCTACTTAGTCGTTCGATCTGTAACAGGACAAGTGCCAGGAGAGACTGCTGACATAAAAAGGGGAATGAATGGAAATTCAGTAGGTGGCGGAACGAGAAACACGGGAACAGGAGAACATCATGAAAACCTGCCGCAACCCGTTTTGTCCGTGACATAGTTGGCGGCGTAACCACGACTGAGTTGTCTCTGTCATACTACCACCACATCCGTAACTGTTTATTATTACAATTTCATCTATCACATCAACCATGAAAATATCAACCACCTCAATCTCTACCACTACTATCACCACAATCATCACCTCAAACTACCAATATCTCAGCCACAACGTCAACCATCATTCCGGTCGGCGTCGCTACCATAAGCACGGAAGGAGTCTTCATCACCACCTCCAGAACATTATCATTATCACCATTAGCATCACCTCTGTTCCCTGTATCATCAACAACATTACCATAATTACTAACATTACTGACATCACAGCATAACCATCACCAACATCATTACAAGCAGCGCCAACATTGCCAGCATTACCATCACCAACATTATCACCAATATCACCGACATTACCAACCTTCCCAGTATCCCCAACATTATCATCGCCAGCATCACCCTGACCAGCATCACCGTCACCAGAATTACCCTCACCTGCATTACCCTCACCTGCATCACCCTCACCAGCATCACCCTCACCAGCATCACCCTCACCAGCATCACCCTCATCAGCATCACCCTCACCAGCATCACCCTCACCAGCATCACCCTCACCAGCATCACCCTCACCAGCATCACCCTCACTAGCACCCCCTCACTAACACCCCCTTACTAGCACCCCCTCACTAGCACCCCTCACTAGCACCCCCTCACTAGCACCCCCCTCACCAGCATCACCATCACCATCACCATCACAGGATTACCATCATCAGCCACACCAACATTATCATCGCCAGCGTCACCTACATTACCACCACCCATACTATAGCGTAATCACTATCACCAACATTACCGCACCACCTTGTACCACCATCACCCGTCTTCGCCGCCTCCTCAGCCTTGCCGCCGCTCCCACACCGCCGCCCCACCGACCGCGACGGCCACGTCGCCCGCGGCCAAGCCCCGCCCCCGACCCCGGCCCCGCCCCCGCCCGGCCACGGCGCGCAACGCGAGCTCGCGTGACAGTCGCCGCCCGCCGCGCCGCCGTGATTTGCATGGGAGAACCTTCGGCGGCCGCCACGCGGGGGAGGAGGACGCAGAACCGGTGTCTGTTGGCAGAGTTGACGAGAACGACGGCGGCGGCGACCGCGCTGGCAGCCGCGCCGCCGGACATAACGGTCGCCTTGACGATTGCGGAGGGGCATTCGTGGAAATTTAAGCGAAAATCAGGGAACAGTGGTAGGAAACAGTCATTTACCAATAAATTTACATTGTTATTGTCATGCACAAACTCCCTTCAGTGCACGTGATTTCGTTATGTGATCTTGGTTATCTGAGATAAGTGATTTATCTTCAAAGTATTTTTCATTTCAATGACATAAGAATTCATGTTCTTAGTTTACATTACAGCCAAAGAACATTTATATCCAAACAGCAGATTCCTTTCATTGCAATTACATCATTGTACTCCATATTTGTACTTGAAACGCCGCTAGCAACGCTTTGGGACTCAAGCTTATCAATAAATAGAATGTCGCAAGAGTTCCATCCCTGCCAGGTGCCGGGAATTCGCCTTATACATGTAACATAGCTGAATTTGTGGCTTCTGCGCTAATCGAACTCTGAACAGTGGTTTCCGTGCTTTTCCTCGTCAGTTCCAGGCGAATGCTGGAGTAGCAACCTGTCTAGAATACAAGCAGCGTGTCGCGGACTGCGCGTGATCCTCCAGTTCGTGTCCTGTCCCCATTCCCCGACCTTAGGGCCGATCATTTATTCTCACTGATCTAGAAAATCTCCGTCGCGGTTTCGGACACGGCGTACATATTAAAAATCTCCAGATGCATTTTGTGGCTCGTAGTTAGATAACAGAAATAAATTTAAAGAAATTTGATTAATTACTATATTTACTATACTACTTCTTTAATTTGCTCTTATGTTAAAAATTTAATCCTATTAACGAGAAAATTACTTTGCTATTTTCATTAAATACGTAGGTATTTTCATTTACAGTAAATTAAGCAACTATACTACAAAGCTAAAAGAGAGAACATCAAAGCAATTTTAACCAAGAAAGTAAGAAGTTCAAGAAGAAAGCATTAACGGACGAATAGGAAGAAAAAGTGCATTTTGTACGAAAACTGAATGAATTTGGACAGAAAAACAAAACAACCGCAACCAAATGAAGATAAGCAAAAATTGTGTAAAAAGTAAAGAATATCAATATTAAATCAAAAACGGAAAAAGGTAAAATTAGACATAAGAAAATTGTATAAGACTGGAAAATAGTTAGAAAACAAGGAAATAAACAAAGTTGAAAAGCAGAGAAAAGCGTTTCATGAAAGAGAAGAACAAATGTATTGAGACTTAATCAAAATGTAGAAAATAACCTATGTTAAAAAAGTCAATAAAAAAGAAATTAATCTTGTATTTCAGAAAATGCTTTCCAGTTCTGCACAACATTCTGATGATTACTACTACTTTATTTTCAATTTGTTCTCTACATCCAACATTGCTCAAAATTGTTTACCCAGAATAATGAGAGCAGCAGTCATTCAGTTCCGACACTTCCTACAGAGCGTACACAACATACAATATAACATAGTAAATATAACTGAAAAGTAGAGTGAAACTAAATGAAGAATTACAAACTGAAAATTAAATTAGAGTCGATGTAGGTCGAATTTGGCGGTAAATTAAGCGTTAAGTAATATATCAATACTCAAAGTTTTGTCAAAATTCTCCACAGATATCAAAGTCTTATGACCAACTTGATATGGTTTCATCTACAATTCTCCACTGCACAAAGACCTTCATATAGCAAATATATTTGTTTAACATGAAACTATTCATGCTACAAAAACACATACATTTTCGAAATATTTCTAATGAGGAAATTTCCGAAATTCTATGTTCAATGAAGATGAGGTCGCCACCATTTTCAAAACCACCCTTAAACTACCCAAGGAATGAATATAAAATAAATGGGGAACCGTTTTGAGAAACATTATAAATTGCCTTCAAGTCAAGCAAACATTACGCGAAAACTACTTCTTTTTTCAAAAGACATGAGACAATTTTACATGATCTTATTTAATGGTCTAATATTTGAGATGAATTTCGTTGATAAGAAATCTCTATCTTAAATATTGTAATTTTGCAATGTTGAATTTTCGCAATTTCCGAAAATAGGTTTAACGAAAAGTGAAGTCAACAAAAAATGGGACAGCCCTAATTTTTATAATAGTAAAAGATTTCATCAAGGAAATAATCTGTCATAAATATTGTACTTTTCAAAAGCTTTTTTTTTGAAATTTCGAAAAGACAGAGTTAGCCAAAATAAAACGAGCACAGCGAGGAAAAAGTGTAAAGAAAAAATTTAGCGCCGGTTTTAAGAAAATAATTGTTTAAAAATGTCTATATCATATGAAAATTACATGAAAAAATTAACATTTTTGAAAAATGTACATGGTCTTATTTCAAGATCTGTCATGGAAGAACAGTTTTTATTAAAGAAATATTTCCCTATTCTCAACTCATAATCTTCTAAACAAAAAAATTGTCAAACTCAAAATCTTCAAACTTTTGCAATATTTAAGAATTCACAGTTCAAAGAAAATGAGACATGCACCATTATTTGAAGTGTCTTTTACGCTTTCCGAGAAAAATTAGTTCTTAATTTTTGGAACCATTATTGAGAAAATTTTGAAAAAGTTAAGCCATCGTGTAAAGTATACCCCCCTCCCAATTCAATATATCCGTCGGCCAGACCGATAAGGGAAAATCGATTTTGGAGAAAATTGTCTGAACTGTTCTGAATCTGTTATACGGTAGCAGTGACCACACTCGGACGGATAGACAGACGTTTTGCCGTAAACCAATTTGTCGGTAACAACGAAACACAAAGCGGGGATTTTGACTACAAAACCTGTTAGAAAAAGTAATTTACTATGTGTATAGAAAAACCATTTATCCACATTTTCGATATCAAAAATTCAGTACCAGTTTTTTTCTGTCTAAATATCACCTATTTTTGCAACAGCATTACATACGACAATAAAATGACATCGTACGAAGGAACAAGGAAAAATGTTTGTTCTCGATAATTGATTTAATGGTATAAATCTGAGTAGATAATATGAGGCTAAAACCGGTACAAAACGCAATTCGATATTGCCGTAGGATTTTGAATCTACAAAATTAATTGTTATGTACTACAAGCCATGAAATCGTAATCGTCATATTGAAATACTTTGGAAATATACGGAAAGTGAAAAGATTTGAATTCTTTCCAATCATAACTTATTTTTCGGTTCTGTTGACTTTACCCTTGGGTATTGGAACTGATAAGTCGAAGAATTGAGACGTCAGAATTTTACTTACAATGGGTTCGGTAAATGAATGTAGGATGAAGGAAATTAGTTGGATTTATCATCACCTCTGATGAGAAAATGGTATATATCACTCTGTACGGGAAGAGGGTGTCTCATAACACACTAGTATGATCAACTCGACAAACATTTTTTTCTATGATTCCAAACCCTGACTGATCTTCGACATCTCCTCGATAGTTAGATCGAATTCTGCCATAGCTTGTAGAAGAATTGTAGTAACCGGCTGCTCTGATCGAGAGTTTTTCGTGGTTTGTCCTAGCAATAGCACAATACCGGGCGAATCCTTCGGCCGTACGCCGAGAAAAGGGCCATGGACCGCACGTGATTATTCCTTTCCCATCCTTGTCTCATTCTCTATCCCTACGTGCGCGCAACACACACACACACAGCCTTACGCCTAAAATACAAAATAATCAAAATCGTGACAGGTATTTCCCCATCATATTAGAAATATTGAGACTCCACCGGGCTTTTTTACGAACTGGGCTGCCCTTTCCTCTCTTCGAGCTCTCCAGCTGGTAGCGGCTGCTCGGAGGCCAACCCGAAAGCCGTAATCCGAGCCCGCTCACGTAACACCGTCCGGAGTGTTCTCCTCGTCGTCGTCGGCAGGCGACGGCGGCGGCAGGCGCGGGGCAGTGGGCCAGCTCTCAATGGGCGCCTGCCAGCAGCTGCGTGAGCCGCCTGACCCACCCGCCGCAGCCCGCTCCGCCCGCACCATCGCCGCCGCCGCCGCCGCCTCGAGGCCGCCCGGGCGATTTCCGTGGCCGGCGGGCGCGCACCTGGGACCACCCGCCCGGCGCCACGCGCCCCGCCCCCCTGCTGCCCTGCTGCCCCGCGACCACTGCTTAGCGCTGGCACTCACGTGGTACAGTTCCAAAAATGAAGTGTTATTTTGAAATGGTGATGAAATCTTTGCAAATAAATGGTCGTTAATTAAAAAGGAAGGTTACACCCTTATTAACCGATGTATACAGAAGAAAACATTACTAAAAAGCCTCCCACCGGTTCTAAGAAATTATTATTATTATTATTATTATTATTATTATTATTATTATTATTATTATTATTATTATTATTATTATTATTATTATTATTATTATTATTATTATTATTAATATTATTGTTTCGCTAATCGCTCATCATCGGGCCACGCCTGTTCTCACCGGATCTGTCTTGAATATGGGGGTGCATGTTAATTTTCTACGGGGGATGAGTATTTTACCACTAATACCATTTTTATACCCCAGGGTAGTTAGTCCTGGAGTATGGGATTAAACTGTGATGGTGATGGTGGTGATGATGATGATGATGATGATGATGATGATGATGTTGAAGAATGATGAAATAGGAACACACAAACATACAGAAACACAACCATGCCCGAGTCGGGACTCGAAACCGAGATCTTCTGGTCAGAGCCCGCTACGGAATCGGATCATATCGGCATTATTATTATTATTATTATTATTATTATTATTATTATTATTATTATTATTATTATTATTATTATTATTATTATTATTATTTTGTTATTATTTTGAAATTCTGTAATTTATTACTAGTATTCGAGTTGTACCACATTGGCTGTCCTTATATGGTCGAAGCACAAGAAGTGAAACATCTCATCATCATTTAGTGAATAAATATGTTTAGAAAATTATTTATTTTCATTAGTAAACTTAATAAAGTTTAAATGAGCGGCTGTATCTGGAATAAAACACAGACTGTGGTCACGAAATACTTTACATTTTCATTAAGGATCAATCTAATATCCTGAAGAAAAATAACTTTTTAGATGTGATTTAGATTTAGATTTATTTCGTCAAAAAAAAAAGAAAACAGTAAAAACTATATGTGACTCAGAAGATATTCTGCGCAGGTTTTCCTGAGTTCCAGAATCTCTTCCTATCATTTTAACTATAAATAGTTAAAATAAGAGTAAAAGTTCAAAATAAATAAATATAAATTTTAAAAAAGCGTAAGATTAGCAATATTTGAAAAAAGAGACATTTTCGTTCCCGAGTTAAAGAAAACTTATTTGCATCGGAAAACAAATTGTAAGTATATTTTTCTGCATTGCTAACAAAATAGTAACTCGCACTTACTTCTACAAGCAAAAGGAAAGTTCAACAAAACGTGGGCATAGTGAAGCTACATTTACGCCCAGAAGCAAAACAAGGGGCCATCTCAGCATTTGCTCAATAGATCAGGGAAACTGGACAAAAACCTGATGGAGATGGTCATTGACCCGGAAGCTGAAGTAGATTCTTTGTCACAAACATTAAGTCTTTTTAAAAAATTTATACACTACAAATAAAAACTAATTATATATACCACTGTTTTATTAAAATAATCATTTTTCTTTTTGATAATCAGTATAGTCTCTAATTGTATAGAAACAGTTATGCAGCAGAAAATTACAGATTCGTAAATAAATAGGCAAGGCAATGGTACGATTTCAAGCTCAATAAAGAGAGACTTGCAGGGATCACGCGGATGGCACTTTTTCATTATTCGAAAACTTTTCTTTTGCAACCAAAAGGACTAGTACTCCATGATGATCTTCCCCAAAATATTATGCCAAATCTCAGGCGGGAATGCACATTTGTAAAATACACGAAACGAGCTGCATGAACGCTGACAGAATTTGAAAGAATTCTTAATGCGTAACATAATGAACTTAATTTAGTGTTTAATTTTGTTATAAGTCCATTCCATTTGAGGTTTGACTGAATTGAGAGATCCTGAATTTTTTTTACCTGAACATTAGCTAATTCCATATTGATCATTTTCAATGGAGCATGTGAATTGAAATGCAAAAATACATTGAAACTGTTTTTCCTTCCTTAACTTTTAATTTGTTATTACAAAACCAATTTGAAACTTCTAACATCGTACTATTTATTGTTTCTTTTTTACACAGAACATTCGTGTCATCTGCAAACAAAACCGTGCTTCCGTTCTTAATAGACGACGGCATATCGTTTATGTATAACAGAAAAAGGATAGGACCTAAAATCGAGCCTGGCGGGACCCCATATTCAATTGGTAAAGAATTGGAAAGATAAGTAAATAATGACCTTTCGTGCCAGTACGGAATTTCTACGGTAAGTGCCAGTACGGTATTTTAGATCGATGGTTATGGTATGAGATTATCCAATCTAGGGCGATACTACGAATTCCATAAGAAGGTAATTTTTATAGATGTTATGGCCAATAACATCAGATTTCGAAAGGTCTAAAACTATTCTAATAAGTGCTTCATTTTGGTCCAATGCTGAAGCAACATCTTTAAGAAAAGAAAAAATTGCAGTTTCCGTAATTTTTTCCGTAACACCTCTACCAATTTGTATTCTTCCTACACAGTGTTTACCACAACCATGTTACATAATGCATCTCCCAACATTCATCCTCAACATCAATAACTGAAACCTCTTCAATCTGAACAACCTCAACCACTTCATTCGCAACCTGAACCTCAACCTCTTTAACCTCCTTAACCTCCTTAACCACCTCAACCACCTCAACCACATCAACCAAATCAACCACCTCAACCACCTGAACCACATCAACCACTTCAACCACCTCAACCACCTCAACCACCTCAACCACTTCAACCACCTCAACCACCTCAACTACCTCAACCACGTCAACCACCTCAACCACGTCAACCACCTCAACCACGTCAACCACCTCAACCACGTCAACCACGTCAACCACGTCAACTCTCAGATCCTCTACTACATTTTTCTCATTCGCATACTGATCCTTGTTCCCTTCTAACTCTCACCATCATTCCATTGAACCAGATCTCAAAGTTACCTCGCATCCCATCGCCCATTCTCTATCACTTCCACCTTCGGCTGGCGCCGCGTGTTACGCACGGTTAGTAATAATCACCAACGGGGCGACCTCGCTGCGGGCGGCGGGCGCGGATGGCGGCCGAGGGGGCGGGGCGCGTGCAACGCCATCTCCTGCCCTCCATGGCGACACAGTCCATCCCGCGCCCGCGCCCGCCGCCCGCGCACCCACCTACCCTCGCCAGCCTCCGCGCCCACGACCCGCCGCCCGCCGCCCACCGCTCACCGCCCACCGCTCGCCACCTGCCACCCACCGTCCACTGCCCGCCGCCCGCCGCCCGCCGCCCGCCGCTCACTGCCCGCCACCCGCCCACATACCTACCCTCGCCCGCACCCACCCCCACCCAACTGACGACCGCGCGCGCCCGCGCACGCGCCTGCGCCCGCGCCCGCCACCCACGCCCGCCGCCCGCCGCCCGCCTCGCATCCTCCGCCCGCGCCCGCCGTCCGCGCCCACGCCCGCCCCCCCCCAATCGGCGGGCCGCGCGCGCGCGCAATCGGGGACGCAGCCGGAGCAGAGGTCGCGCGTGCCGCCGAGAGCGCGCTCCAGAGGCCCGAGAGGCGGACGGCGCCGCTCGAGCCGCCGCTCTCGATCTCTCGATGGTCACGTGTGAGAGGCGGCCGCGCTTCGGCCAAGGAGCACCGAACAAAGGAACCTGCGCCGGCCACGCGGAATGGCGCTCTTTGGGAATTCAGGCGCGCGGCGGCCCACTCTGGCACCTACGCGCTGCCTTCGGCCGTAATTCAATTCCCGGTCTTTTCAGGTGTCACTTAGTAGGGCAAAGTAAGTGCGATCACAGGTTGTCGCATATCTCTCCCGTATTCGCCTGCTCTATCGTCCTTCATCTAATTAAGCCTTGTTTGTTTTCTTTCACTCATCAAATGCTCCGGTTGATAAATTTATCAAAGGGGTCCTCGAAATTACCTGTAAATCGACGAGATGTGGTGCCCTGACATTTCCAATCAACGCCTGCTTGAATAATGATTGCTCCACAACTGAATAAAGTATTAATACAAAAATATTACAAATTAATTAATATTAAAATTAGAAAATATCACTGGATATTACAAGGTCCTTCGGCCAGTACATGGCTAGCATTCTCAGTTTACATGGACCTGCTCTTCAGTTCGATTCCTGATGAGGGCAAGAAATATGTATTCAAAAAATCTTAGAACGTATGGCTAAGGCAGTGCAAGTTTCTCTAAGAAAGTGAAAATGTGCGGAGCTTTCAATATTTCCGAACACATCGCGAGTGTACTGAAAGAAATTCTCGTAGGAATAGATATCAGCAGCGATAGTACACTTGCAGCGATACCACGGCGGTGGCGCTGTCAAGAGAAAGGTGCTCATGGAGCTTCGGACGGACGAACGGACAAACGGACGGACGAACGGGCTAACGGACGGACCGTCCGACCGACCTTCCGTCCGTTCATCCGTCCGCTTCTCCGTCTCTCCGTTCTTCCGTTCGTTCTTTCTGTCGTTCGTTCGTCCGTTCGTCCATCCGTTCGTCCGTCCTTCCGTCCGTCCGTCCGTCCGTCCGTCCGTCCGTCCGTCCGTTCGTCCGTTCGTCCGTCCGTTCGTCCGTCCGTTCGTCCGTCCGTTCGTCCGTCCGTTCGTCCGTCCGTTCGTCCGTCCGTTCGTCCGTCCGTTCGTCCGTCCGTTCGTCCGTCCGTTCGTCCGTCCGTTCGTCCGTCCGTTCGTCCGTTCGTCCGTCCGTTCGTCCGTCCGTTCGTCCGTCCGTTCGTCAGTCCGTTCGTCAGTCCGTTCGTCAGTCCGTTCGTCAGTCCGTTCGTCAGTCCGTTCGTCAGTCCGTTCGTCAGTCCGTTCGTCCGTCCGTTCGTCTGTCCGTTCGTCCGTCCGTTCGTCAGTCCGCTCATCCGTCCGATGTTTCCACAAATTTTCCGAATCCAGCTCCCACAAAACGTCGATGACTAAACAATGTGTTCGAGGAATTACTTTATTTTCTCTTTACTACGTAAGTAGGATACGTATACGTCACAAAGCGAAAGAGTTTCAGAAATCATTTTATTGATTGATGATTGATTCCAGAAGCACTAGCTGCTAAGGTCATTAGTCCCGTAAGTGTAGTTCATACTTTTATCGCTGAGGGTGGCGGTGATCTTCCCCCGCTGGATGGTGAGATCCGGCACCGACCTACGTCGGCTTGCATGGTTTTACCCCCAACCAGGTATCTCCCACCAGCGGGGCACTGCCCCAGCAGGGCAAGCTCTAAGCTCCCAACGGGTCTCCCGCCATGTATGGTAGCGTGGTGCACGTAGGTGTTTGTGTGTAAAAGGTGGTGATAGGACAAGAAAGAGAAATGAAAGATTGTTCGCGGCCGTTGCCAGTTTTTCGGGTACTTCTCTGGCATTTGCCTGTTTCTGATGAAAGAAATCACTGAAAACTACAGATCCGAGCAGTCGGCCGGTAGAATTTTCCTCCAGGCAGCGGGTGAATGCGACCCAGCGATGTAGAAGCACACTTAAAGAAGTAGGACACCATAGCATGTTTGGTCAGACCAACCCTTCGGCCATCGGTTGAAAAGCTACTAACCAACTGAAGCACGAGAAATTCGAAAATAATACTAATTTATAATATTTTGAATTTTTAAAAGTTTAAATAAAAGAGATTTCTGCAACTGAACCTAGAATATTGTGCTCTACTTTTATAAAAAGCTTTAAGTAAAAAATACCGGCCCGTACTGGCACATGAAGTCAAGCACTGAGGTTCACAAGGAAGGTTCCTCCGGGCTATGGTTTCCTGTGTTATTGCGTACGTTGTTTCAATCTTATGAAAAAAATTAATGTTGCGGTACTTTCAACACACTGTCATTATATAACACAAAATTACACGAAAACCAATAATACTTTGAAAAGAGAAACATGAAGTGATTTAATTGTATAATATTGAAAAATAGGTTGCATTAAGGAAAATATGGGGGCATGGGTATATGTGTGTGTATCTCTATGTGTGTGCCGTCCTTTCATCCCTCACTATCATTTCATCGTTCATATCCCCA
Source organism: Gryllus longicercus (assembly GCA_038098605.1). Lineage (NCBI taxonomy): Eukaryota > Metazoa > Arthropoda > Insecta > Orthoptera > Gryllidae > Gryllus > Gryllus longicercus. Next base: position 20,091 of record JAZDUA010000136.1, on the reverse strand, counting down.
GGACTAACAACCATGGGAGATAAAAATCAGGATTCAGCTAAAGTGTTGATCCCCCCAGATAATGGTACTTGCACCTGCTGACGCAGGATGCCCGCGTTGTCCGAGTTAGCCTACACGCGAAAACAAAATGTGAAGTTTTAAAAGGGTGTCAAAAAATCGTCGAATGTTAACCAATGTTTCAGAAAAAAAATTAATTGCCATAGGTGCTTCATGTAATACATTCCCCAAAATTATATTATCCGTTTCAAAATCCGGTTTCTCTAAAAAAAGAGGCACGTCTCTGGCAGCATTACGTAACCTTCTCTACGCGTAGAATACGAAAAAAATTAAAATGGAAACAGTAGACTATCGAAAAGCGCAGAAAACATGAATAACAAGGATGAAATAACTAAAGTCATTTTTTAATAATGTCAACAACACTTCATCATCATTCCCATAATTAATAACACGGCTAAATTAAGAGTTGGAATGTTAGGGGAAAAAATATCTTCAGTATCATACTGATACATAAAAAATTTCCTAATCCCCAAAATGGAAAGTGTAAATCGCTAGTTTTCATAGTTATGAATTATGGGGCGGAAACCTGGGGAGTGGATAGAATAGATCGACCAGAAAGCATCGAGAGATGATTACAAATTAATTCTCGGAGTCTCTAGATTCGCAGTAAATGTCTAGGTCTTAAGACAAGTCGGTAGTGTAGGAATTTGGAAATATTTTAAAATGAAACCCATTAAGCTTTGAAATAGATTAGCAGGTGAATATGCTGACAAGCCTATACATAGATGTATGAAAGTGTAGTTTCGGGGAAGCGACCAACGCTCCTGGTCGCACAAAATTAAACTTTTCCTAGAAGGCCCAGGTCTGGGAAACGTTTCTCCGGAGATGGTTGAGGATTGAGGAACACGTGAGAGAGAACGGCTAATTTCTGATAGTCACTCGGATATAAAAAGGCGAGACATTCTGGCACCAACGGCCGAAAAACGTCCGCTAGTTGCACAAATTCACACGGGTGTATGGGGTTGCAAAAGTCGCGTTGACACACTTAGAAGAGACGCAATACGGGGATACGCGTGGTTCAGAGTCTGGGGAGGGGATGCAACGTAGATTGAAAGGCTCGAATGGTAATGGCATCTGTGTGCCTTGCCGTGATACGTAAGCAAGATTGTATCCACATCCGTTTAAATTGCTGTGCGACCGAAACATGGAGAGGAAAATGGATGGGAATGGGAAACTGCTACTTTCAACATCAAAACGTAATGATCGATTAGAACATATTAGGTGATAAAAGGTCTCACTTTATGAAAGAATTAGAAAATTTCTAGAAAAGTTTCGCATAATTAAGGAAACGGAAATTCGGGAGTGGGAAAACAGCACTGGTTAATATGAGCGTAGCCTAGACTGGAGAGGAAATAAATAAATTAATAAGTATTCAATGAATAATAAAATCAGTCATTTAAGTTAAGTCAGTAAACTGATAGGTAAATAGTCATTAAGTAATAAGTAAATAAATAATTCAATAAAAAAGTAAACTGATAATGATGTATATATGATAATGATAGTATAATGATGACATCAGAACCGAACTGAATATATTTAATCTGATGGACAGAATCCAATCATTAAGGAGAAACTGGCATGACCATATTCAACGCATGCCTCCAAACAGAATCCCCATAATAATATATCAGTACAATCCCAAAGGAAGAAGAAATGTTTGCCGCCCACTAACAAGATGGAAAGACTCACTCTCTTGATGTGGAAACAGGCCTTAAGGCCTAACTCCATGATGCAGAAGAAGAAGAAGAAGATGAAGTAGTAAACTATCTTATAATTAAATAAGCACATTAGGGAGCGGAGTGGGTATCCGAAAAGAAAGCGAAGAGGCGATGCATCGCGATGGTACGGACGATCTTCTGTGGCGCTATTTAGGTGCTGAGGAGGCTAAAATCTGGAAGGAGAATGCGTGACGCGCGCGCTAGGAAATAAATAGTTTAGAAAAAGTCCGATAGATTAGCATGTACTCGGCTTCTGAAGGCAGGTTTTTCCCGCTGCATGGGCTGTTCCTCAGCCGTACTTTATGGACTCTTTTCTGCGACTTTGATGCGATGGAGACATCATTTGGAGTGAATTCTAGAATTCGAAAGGTTGGAGCGGGTAGGGTGTACGTGATCTATTCCATGTTAAATCGCGCGAAAAATACCAAAATTTAACCTTGCTTATTTTTAATAGGATGCAAAGGGACTCAGCAACAAAATTCGTTTCGCTGACACGTCGAAAAGCAGTAGTTGAATTGGTTTCGCGATTACCCATCCCTTCTGGGAGTAGAGTAAGATACTAATATTTCTTGAAACCCTAATCAGGCAAACGGCTATTCCTTTTATAGTTCTTCAGACCTTGAATCAAAGACTGACCGAGAATACAATCCGATTGTGAATGGAAAAGAAGAGCGTGTTCTCATACTTACAGTCGATTTTTTAGAACTATATATGTGCAGTGCCCACTTATGTTTTATAGAAAATGAAACAAATTTTCATTTTTTTAAGTAATTATAATTTTTAATGACATTTTTAAGAAAATATTTACAGTACACATTTCAAAGTATTAAATAAAACAAATCAGGGATTTTTTAAAAACATTCGAAGCAACAGTTTATAATAGTAAATTCCAAAATTTAATATAGACATAACTACACAAATAATCAATTTTCAGGTAAATAAAAGAAACACGTGTCCCTTTTTTGATATCCAGAACTAAGAAAAATATCGTACATTAAAAAAAAAGTCTTGTGCGATTTGACATGAACCGGCTCGGGTAGTGTAACGGTTTAAAGGCCTTCGGCTTAGTCACATAGTAACAAGTTATTTAATTTATAAATGATATAATTACCTATTAAATACAAATAACGAAAATTAGTTGCATGTAGCACCAAAACTTCTGGCGAACAAAACTACACACATTTCATATACTGATTATGATTATTCAGTTGGTATGAGAATAGTACGCGAATAATCAGATAAATTCAATGAAATATTTGCATATTCAAAATCTAATCGTTTCGTTCTTTTTTGGATTTTTCCGCGTTGGCTGAGTGTCTAACGAAAAAAAAGAGGCACCTCTCACACAGCCAATGTAATTTCGTCGCGAATTGGAAATTAGAACATAAGTCGAGAGGTGTAGTAAAAATGCTGTTGAACAGAACTAAGCAAAATAGTTTTCCAGAAATTGGAACACATCCTGCTTAAGAATAATATTAGTATAAATACGTTCTCTAAAACTTCAATCGAAAGTATTTTACCAAAAAAACAAAAACAAAAGAAACTTCACGTATATTACAAGAAAAATTCTGTTTCACAATGCAACACGTGATTAGCAAATATTTCATGGCGAGCGGTCTCTACCATGGAATCTTCCTGTCGCATGCCGTCAGCTGTCTCGTAAGCAGTGGTGAACGGAGTATAAGAATTCACTCAGCATGCGTAGTATGGGAGTTTGCGTACTAATATAATAAAATATTCACATGTTTCCTTCAAGTGGGAACCGTTTCATTGTTTTCGGATTTTTCTCGAGTTCTACATATATATGTAGAACTACTCTCTCACACATGGCCGAAGATTACATAGTTTTCTTTTTTCTGTGGACAGAGGAAATTAGTAATATAAATTAGTAGCCTGCAGCAGCAAAAATTCTTCTGAATTTAACCATACTAAATGGTTTTCCAAAAACTAGGAGGCACACTGATCAAGGAAAACAAATAAAATTCTCCCGTAAAACAGATTGCAATATCTACCAAGGAGAGTCTTAACGAACTTCTCTTGCCATATCATAGTATCGAATATATACACAGCAATTATTCTTCATATACCAAGAATATAAAAATGTTGATATTCCATGACGCAGCAGGTAAATAGCACATAATTAACGGCGAGGGGATTTTACTTAGAGCCTTCCTGCTACATGACATCGGCTGTGTCGTTTACAATGGCGCACCGAATATGTGAATTCAAACAGTAAACGTAGTATTAGATGGGAAGAACAACAAAATCAAATATTAGCATTTTTCAATGAATTTTAAATTCTTTCAGTGTTTTTGAATTTTTTTCTCCGGGTTCGTGGGCAACTAACGAAACCATAGAGATCTCATTTACTGCACAGATTTTTGACACTTCTCGCGCATTGAAAAACTAAGTAATATATCTGTGTGTGTATGTGTGTGTGTATTAGGCTTGCATGCGAGTAATTAAATAGACCATATTTTTTGTTTAAATTAAGTATTGAGAATACTGGAAAAAATTCTCAATTTTGATAAACACCTCCCGAGAAAATTTGGTGGAGTTTTCAATTAGAATGGAGACATCAGAAAGGTAAAAAATGTGAGAGATATGGAACATCAAATAGAGGTGACCTCTGTTTTCACAGACCGCGCGAAGATTTACGAAAACATTGCTTCACATTTCTAGTTAAATACAGAAGGGGAGGTAAAGTTTTGCGAGACTCCTCCTGAAGACAGTGTGAGACTTTATCGTAGAATATCATGGAATGCGTCTTCCTCACGAGAAACCACTGGATGAAACAGTGCTCTGACAGAAAGGCAGAAGCAATGGAAAAACTCACATGCAGCAGCACAAAATAATGTATAAGAGATAAGTGGAAAGTTACAAGCGAACTGGCAAAAAGGTCTAAAAGGTGCAGAGTATAAAGTGTGCAAGGCAATGAAAACAAAATGTGCAAGGGAATAAAGACGTATTGTGGAAGAGTGTAGGAGTGTGAGAGAAGTTACTCGTGGACCGACAGGGTCGCCCAGCAGGCGAAGCAGATGAAGAGGGAAATGTATAGTCAGAATTTTAAAACAATGTCTGTAACAAATTAAAGACAAGAAAAACGTGACTTCGCCGCCCCAGTCCGCCACCCTCGAAAAGGAGATCGGGCTGCCAGCCGGCCCCTCCCAGCAGGAGCGCGGTCTCAACGGCTGCCGTTTGGTAATCTAATAAGCCGAGGATAAAAGCACGCGTGTCTCAAGGACCTTTCTAGAATATTTATTCATTCGTAATCGTGTTTCGAAAGCACCGGAGGCAACACTGACACGGTCGTATG
>JAZDUA010000136.1:0-10000 GCA_038098605.1 Gryllus longicercus | reverse complement strand
TGCTGCTGCTGCTGCTGCTGCTGCTGCTGCTGCTGCTGCTGCTGCTGCTGCTGCTGCTGCTGCTGCTGCTGCTGCTGCTGCTGCTGCTGCTGCTGCTGCTGCTGCTGCTGCTGCTGCTGCTGCTGCTGCTGCTGCTGCTGCTGCTGCTGCTGCTGCTGCTGCTGCTGCTGCTGCTGCTGCTGCTGCTGCTGCTGCTGCTGCTGCTGCTGCTGCTGCTGCTGCTGCTGCTGCTGCTGCTGCTGCTGCTGCTGCTGCTGCTGCTGCTGCTGCTGCTGCTGCTGCTGCTGCTGCTGCTGCTGCTGCTGCTGCTGCTGCTGCTGCTGCTGCTGCTGCTGCTGCTGCTGCTGCTGCTGCTGCTGCTGCTGCTGCTGCTGCTGCTGCTGCTGCTGCTGCTGCTGCTGCTGCTGCTGCTGCTGCTGCTGCTGCTGCTGCTGCTGCTGCTGCTGCTGCTGCTGCTGCTGCTGCTGCTGCTGCTGCTGCTGCTGCTGCTGCTGCTGCTGCTGCTGCTGCTGCTGCTGCTGCTGCTGCTGCTGCTGCTGCTGCTGCTGCTGCTGCTGCTGCTGCTGCTGCTGCTGCTGCTGCTGCTGCTGCTGCTGCTGCTGCTGCTGCTGCTGCTGCTGCTGCTGCTGCTGCTGCTGCTGCTGCTGCTGCTGCTGCTGCTGCTGCTGCTGCTGCTGCTGCTGCTGCTGCTGCTGCTGCTGCTGCTGCTGCTGCTGCTGCTGCTGCTGCTGCTGCTGCTGCTGCTGCTGCTGCTGCTGCTGCTGCTGCTGCTGCTGCTGCTGCTGCTGCTGCTGCTGCTGCTGCTGCTGCTGCTGCTGCTGCTGCTGCTGCTGCTGCTGCTGCTGCTGCTGCTGCTGCTGCTGCTGCTGCTGCTGCTGCTGCTGCTGCTGCTGCTGCTGCTGCTGCTGCTGCTGCTGCTGCTGCTGCTGCTGCTGCTGCTGCTGCTGCTGCTGCTGCTGCTGCTGCTGCTGCTGCTGCTGCTGCTGCTGCTGCTGCTGCTGCTGCTGCTGCTGCTGCTGCTGCTGCTGCTGCTGCTGCTGCTGCTGCTGCTGCTGCTGCTGCTGCTGCTGCTGCTGCTGCTGCTGCTGCTGCTGCTGCTGCTGCTGCTGCTGCTGCTGCTGCTGCTGCTGCTGCTGCTGCTGCTGCTGCTGCTGCTGCTGCTGCTGCTGCTGCTGCTGCTGCTGCTGCTGCTGCTGCTGCTGCTGCTGCTGCTGCTGCTGCTGCTGCTGCTGCTGCTGCTGCTGCTGCTGCTGCTGCTGCTGCTGCTGCTGCTGCTGCTGCTGCTGCTGCTGCTGCTGCTGCTGCTGCTGCTGCTGCTGCTGCTGCTGCTGCTGCTGCTGCTGCTGCTGCTGCTGCTGCTGCTGCTGCTGCTGCTGCTGCTGCTGCTGCTGCTGCTGCTGCTGCTGCTGCTGCTGCTGCTGCTGCTGCTGCTGCTGCTGCTGCTGCTGCTGCTGCTGCTGCTGCTGCTGCTGCTGCTGCTGCTGCTGCTGCTGCTGCTGCTGCTGCTGCTGCTGCTGCTGCTGCTGCTGCTGCTGCTGCTGCTGCTGCTGCTGCTGCTGCTGCTGCTGCTGCTGCTGCTGCTGCTGCTGCTGCTGCTGCTGCTGCTGCTGCTGCTGCTGCTGCTGCTGCTGCTGCTGCTGCTGCTGCTGCTGCTGCTGCTGCTGCTGCTGCTGCTGCTGCTGCTGCTGCTGCTGCTGCTGCTGCTGCTGCTGCTGCTGCTGCTGCTGCTGCTGCTGCTGCTGCTGCTGCTGCTGCTGCTGCTGCTGCTGCTGCTGCTGCTGCTGCTGCTGCTGCTGCTGCTGCTGCTGCTGCTGCTGCTGCTGCTGCTGCTGCTGCTGCTGCTGCTGCTGCTGCTGCTGCTGCTGCTGCTGCTGCTGCTGCTGCTGCTGCTGCTGCTGCTGCTGCTGCTGCTGCTGCTGCTGCTGCTGCTGCTGCTGCTGCTGCTGCTGCTGCTGCTGCTGCTGCTGCTGCTGCTGCTGCTGCTGCTGCTGCTGCTGCTGCTGCTGCTGCTGCTGCTGCTGCTGCTGCTGCTGCTGCTGCTGCTGCTGCTGCTGCTGCTGCTGCTGCTGCTGCTGCTGCTGCTGCTGCTGCTGCTGCTGCTGCTGCTGCTGCTGCTGCTGCTGCTGCTGCTGCTGCTGCTGCTGCTGCTGCTGCTGCTGCTGCTGCTGCTGCTGCTGCTGCTGCTGCTGCTGCTGCTGCTGCTGCTGCTGCTGCTGCTGCTGCTGCTGCTGCTGCTGCTGCTGCTGCTGCTGCTGCTGCTGCTGCTGCTGCTGCTGCTGCTGCTGCTGCTGCTGCTGCTGCTGCTGCTGCTGCTGCTGCTGCTGCTGCTGCTGCTGCTGCTGCTGCTGCTGCTGCTGCTGCTGCTGCTGCTGCTGCTGCTGCTGCTGCTGCTGCTGCTGCTGCTGCTGCTGCTGCTGCTGCTGCTGCTGCTGCTGCTGCTGCTGCTGCTGCTGCTGCTGCTGCTGCTGCTGCTGCTGCTGCTGCTGCTGCTGCTGCTGCTGCTGCTGCTGCTGCTGCTGCTGCTGCTGCTGCTGCTGCTGCTGCTGCTGCTGCTGCTGCTGCTGCTGCTGCTGCTGCTGCTGCTGCTGCTGCTGCTGCTGCTGCTGCTGCTGCTGCTGCTGCTGCTGCTGCTGCTGCTGCTGCTGCTGCTGCTGCTGCTGCTGCTGCTGCTGCTGCTGCTGCTGCTGCTGCTGCTGCTGCTGCTGCTGCTGCTGCTGCTGCTGCTGCTGCTGCTGCTGCTGCTGCTGCTGCTGCTGCTGCTGCTGCTGCTGCTGCTGCTGCTGCTGCTGCTGCTGCTGCTGCTGCTGCTGCTGCTGCTGCTGCTGCTGCTGCTGCTGCTGCTGCTGCTGCTGCTGCTGCTGCTGCTGCTGCTGCTGCTGCTGCTGCTGCTGCTGCTGCTGCTGCTGCTGCTGCTGCTGCTGCTGCTGCTGCTGCTGCTGCTGCTGCTGCTGCTGCTGCTGCTGCTGCTGCTGCTGCTGCTGCTGCTGCTGCTGCTGCTGCTGCTGCTGCTGCTGCTGCTGCTGCTGCTGCTGCTGCTGCTGCTGCTGCTGCTGCTGCTGCTGCTGCTGCTGCTGCTGCTGCTGCTGCTGCTGCTGCTGCTGCTGCTGCTGCTGCTGCTGCTGCTGCTGCTGCTGCTGCTGCTGCTGCTGCTGCTGCTGCTGCTGCTGCTGCTGCTGCTGCTGCTGCTGCTGCTGCTGCTGCTGCTGCTGCTGCTGCTGCTGCTGCTGCTGCTGCTGCTGCTGCTGCTGCTGCTGCTGCTGCTGCTGCTGCTGCTGCTGCTGCTGCTGCTGCTGCTGCTGCTGCTGCTGCTGCTGCTGCTGCTGCTGCTGCTGCTGCTGCTGCTGCTGCTGCTGCTGCTGCTGCTGCTGCTGCTGCTGCTGCTGCTGCTGCTGCTGCTGCTGCTGCTGCTGCTGCTGCTGCTGCTGCTGCTGCTGCTGCTGCTGCTGCTGCTGCTGCTGCTGCTGCTGCTGCTGCTGCTGCTGCTGCTGCTGCTGCTGCTGCTGCTGCTGCTGCTGCTGCTGCTGCTGCTGCTGCTGCTGCTGCTGCTGCTGCTGCTGCTGCTGCTGCTGCTGCTGCTGCTGCTGCTGCTGCTGCTGCTGCTGCTGCTGCTGCTGCTGCTGCTGCTGCTGCTGCTGCTGCTGCTGCTGCTGCTGCTGCTGCTGCTGCTGCTGCTGCTGCTGCTGCTGCTGCTGCTGCTGCTGCTGCTGCTGCTGCTGCTGCTGCTGCTGCTGCTGCTGCTGCTGCTGCTGCTGCTGCTGCTGCTGCTGCTGCTGCTGCTGCTGCTGCTGCTGCTGCTGCTGCTGCTGCTGCTGCTGCTGCTGCTGCTGCTGCTGCTGCTGCTGCTGCTGCTGCTGCTGCTGCTGCTGCTGCTGCTGCTGCTGCTGCTGCTGCTGCTGCTGCTGCTGCTGCTGCTGCTGCTGCTGCTGCTGCTGCTGCTGCTGCTGCTGCTGCTGCTGCTGCTGCTGCTGCTGCTGCTGCTGCTGCTGCTGCTGCTGCTGCTGCTGCTGCTGCTGCTGCTGCTGCTGCTGCTGCTGCTGCTGCTGCTGCTGCTGCTGCTGCTGCTGCTGCTGCTGCTGCTGCTGCTGCTGCTGCTGCTGCTGCTGCTGCTGCTGCTGCTGCTGCTGCTGCTGCTGCTGCTGCTGCTGCTGCTGCTGCTGCTGCTGCTGCTGCTGCTGCTGCTGCTGCTGCTGCTGCTGCTGCTGCTGCTGCTGCTGCTGCTGCTGCTGCTGCTGCTGCTGCTGCTGCTGCTGCTGCTGCTGCTGCTGCTGCTGCTGCTGCTGCTGCTGCTGCTGCTGCTGCTGCTGCTGCTGCTGCTGCTGCTGCTGCTGCTGCTGCTGCTGCTGCTGCTGCTGCTGCTGCTGCTGCTGCTGCTGCTGCTGCTGCTGCTGCTGCTGCTGCTGCTGCTGCTGCTGCTGCTGCTGCTGCTGCTGCTGCTGCTGCTGCTGCTGCTGCTGCTGCTGCTGCTGCTGCTGCTGCTGCTGCTGCTGCTGCTGCTGCTGCTGCTGCTGCTGCTGCTGCTGCTGCTGCTGCTGCTGCTGCTGCTGCTGCTGCTGCTGCTGCTGCTGCTGCTGCTGCTGCTGCTGCTGCTGCTGCTGCTGCTGCTGCTGCTGCTGCTGCTGCTGCTGCTGCTGCTGCTGCTGCTGCTGCTGCTGCTGCTGCTGCTGCTGCTGCTGCTGCTGCTGCTGCTGCTGCTGCTGCTGCTGCTGCTGCTGCTGCTGCTGCTGCTGCTGCTGCTGCTGCTGCTGCTGCTGCTGCTGCTGCTGCTGCTGCTGCTGCTGCTGCTGCTGCTGCTGCTGCTGCTGCTGCTGCTGCTGCTGCTGCTGCTGCTGCTGCTGCTGCTGCTGCTGCTGCTGCTGCTGCTGCTGCTGCTGCTGCTGCTGCTGCTGCTGCTGCTGCTGCTGCTGCTGCTGCTGCTGCTGCTGCTGCTGCTGCTGCTGCTGCTGCTGCTGCTGCTGCTGCTGCTGCTGCTGCTGCTGCTGCTGCTGCTGCTGCTGCTGCTGCTGCTGCTGCTGCTGCTGCTGCTGCTGCTGCTGCTGCTGCTGCTGCTGCTGCTGCTGCTGCTGCTGCTGCTGCTGCTGCTGCTGCTGCTGCTGCTGCTGCTGCTGCTGCTGCTGCTGCTGCTGCTGCTGCTGCTGCTGCTGCTGCTGCTGCTGCTGCTGCTGCTGCTGCTGCTGCTGCTGCTGCTGCTGCTGCTGCTGCTGCTGCTGCTGCTGCTGCTGCTGCTGCTGCTGCTGCTGCTGCTGCTGCTGCTGCTGCTGCTGCTGCTGCTGCTGCTGCTGCTGCTGCTGCTGCTGCTGCTGCTGCTGCTGCTGCTGCTGCTGCTGCTGCTGCTGCTGCTGCTGCTGCTGCTGCTGCTGCTGCTGCTGCTGCTGCTGCTGCTGCTGCTGCTGCTGCTGCTGCTGCTGCTGCTGCTGCTGCTGCTGCTGCTGCTGCTGCTGCTGCTGCTGCTGCTGCTGCTGCTGCTGCTGCTGCTGCTGCTGCTGCTGCTGCTGCTGCTGCTGCTGCTGCTGCTGCTGCTGCTGCTGCTGCTGCTGCTGCTGCTGCTGCTGCTGCTGCTGCTGCTGCTGCTGCTGCTGCTGCTGCTGCTGCTGCTGCTGCTGCTGCTGCTGCTGCTGCTGCTGCTGCTGCTGCTGCTGCTGCTGCTGCTGCTGCTGCTGCTGCTGCTGCTGCTGCTGCTGCTGCTGCTGCTGCTGCTGCTGCTGCTGCTGCTGCTGCTGCTGCTGCTGCTGCTGCTGCTGCTGCTGCTGCTGCTGCTGCTGCTGCTGCTGCTGCTGCTGCTGCTGCTGCTGCTGCTGCTGCTGCTGCTGCTGCTGCTGCTGCTGCTGCTGCTGCTGCTGCTGCTGCTGCTGCTGCTGCTGCTGCTGCTGCTGCTGCTGCTGCTGCTGCTGCTGCTGCTGCTGCTGCTGCTGCTGCTGCTGCTGCTGCTGCTGCTGCTGCTGCTGCTGCTGCTGCTGCTGCTGCTGCTGCTGCTGCTGCTGCTGCTGCTGCTGCTGCTGCTGCTGCTGCTGCTGCTGCTGCTGCTGCTGCTGCTGCTGCTGCTGCTGCTGCTGCTGCTGCTGCTGCTGCTGCTGCTGCTGCTGCTGCTGCTGCTGCTGCTGCTGCTGCTGCTGCTGCTGCTGCTGCTGCTGCTGCTGCTGCTGCTGCTGCTGCTGCTGCTGCTGCTGCTGCTGCTGCTGCTGCTGCTGCTGCTGCTGCTGCTGCTGCTGCTGCTGCTGCTGCTGCTGCTGCTGCTGCTGCTGCTGCTGCTGCTGCTGCTGCTGCTGCTGCTGCTGCTGCTGCTGCTGCTGCTGCTGCTGCTGCTGCTGCTGCTGCTGCTGCTGCTGCTGCTGCTGCTGCTGCTGCTGCTGCTGCTGCTGCTGCTGCTGCTGCTGCTGCTGCTGCTGCTGCTGCTGCTGCTGCTGCTGCTGCTGCTGCTGCTGCTGCTGCTGCTGCTGCTGCTGCTGCTGCTGCTGCTGCTGCTGCTGCTGCTGCTGCTGCTGCTGCTGCTGCTGCTGCTGCTGCTGCTGCTGCTGCTGCTGCTGCTGCTGCTGCTGCTGCTGCTGCTGCTGCTGCTGCTGCTGCTGCTGCTGCTGCTGCTGCTGCTGCTGCTGCTGCTGCTGCTGCTGCTGCTGCTGCTGCTGCTGCTGCTGCTGCTGCTGCTGCTGCTGCTGCTGCTGCTGCTGCTGCTGCTGCTGCTGCTGCTGCTGCTGCTGCTGCTGCTGCTGCTGCTGCTGCTGCTGCTGCTGCTGCTGCTGCTGCTGCTGCTGCTGCTGCTGCTGCTGCTGCTGCTGCTGCTGCTGCTGCTGCTGCTGCTGCTGCTGCTGCTGCTGCTGCTGCTGCTGCTGCTGCTGCTGCTGCTGCTGCTGCTGCTGCTGCTGCTGCTGCTGCTGCTGCTGCTGCTGCTGCTGCTGCTGCTGCTGCTGCTGCTGCTGCTGCTGCTGCTGCTGCTGCTGCTGCTGCTGCTGCTGCTGCTGCTGCTGCTGCTGCTGCTGCTGCTGCTGCTGCTGCTGCTGCTGCTGCTGCTGCTGCTGCTGCTGCTGCTGCTGCTGCTGCTGCTGCTGCTGCTGCTGCTGCTGCTGCTGCTGCTGCTGCTGCTGCTGCTGCTGCTGCTGCTGCTGCTGCTGCTGCTGCTGCTGCTGCTGCTGCTGCTGCTGCTGCTGCTGCTGCTGCTGCTGCTGCTGCTGCTGCTGCTGCTGCTGCTGCTGCTGCTGCTGCTGCTGCTGCTGCTGCTGCTGCTGCTGCTGCTGCTGCTGCTGCTGCTGCTGCTGCTGCTGCTGCTGCTGCTGCTGCTGCTGCTGCTGCTGCTGCTGCTGCTGCTGCTGCTGCTGCTGCTGCTGCTGCTGCTGCTGCTGCTGCTGCTGCTGCTGCTGCTGCTGCTGCTGCTGCTGCTGCTGCTGCTGCTGCTGCTGCTGCTGCTGCTGCTGCTGCTGCTGCTGCTGCTGCTGCTGCTGCTGCTGCTGCTGCTGCTGCTGCTGCTGCTGCTGCTGCTGCTGCTGCTGCTGCTGCTGCTGCTGCTGCTGCTGCTGCTGCTGCTGCTGCTGCTGCTGCTGCTGCTGCTGCTGCTGCTGCTGCTGCTGCTGCTGCTGCTGCTGCTGCTGCTGCTGCTGCTGCTGCTGCTGCTGCTGCTGCTGCTGCTGCTGCTGCTGCTGCTGCCTGCTGCTGCTGCTGCTGCTGCTGCTGCTGCTGCTGCTGCTGCTGCTGCTGCTGCTGCTGCTGCTGCTGCTGCTGCTGCTGCTGCTGCTGCTGCTGCTGCTGCTGCTGCTGCTGCTGCTGCTGCTGCTGCTGCTGCTGCTGCTGCTGCTGCTGCTGCTGCTGCTGCTGCTGCTGCTGCTGCTGCTGCTGCTGCTGCTGCTGCTGCTGCTGCTGCTGCTGCTGCTGCTGCTGCTGCTGCTGCTGCTGCTGCTGCTGCTGCTGCTGCTGCTGCTGCTGCTGCTGCTGCTGCTGCTGCTGCTGCTGCTGCTGCTGCTGCTGCTGCTGCTGCTGCTGCTGCTGCTGCTGCTGCTGCTGCTGCTGCTGCTGCTGCTGCTGCTGCTGCTGCTGCTGCTGCTGCTGCTGCTGCTGCTGCTGCTGCTGCTGCTGCTGCTGCTGCTGCTGCTGCTGCTGCTGCTGCTGCTGCTGCTGCTGCTGCTGCTGCTGCTGCTGCTGCTGCTGCTGCTGCTGCTGCTGCTGCTGCTGCTGCTGCTGCTGCTGCTGCTGCTGCTGCTGCTGCTGCTGCTGCTGCTGCTGCTGCTGCTGCTGCTGCTGCTGCTGCTGCTGCTGCTGCTGCTGCTGCTGCTGCTGCTGCTGCTGCTGCTGCTGCTGCTGCTGCTGCTGCTGCTGCTGCTGCTGCTGCTGCTGCTGCTGCTGCTGCTGCTGCTGCTGCTGCTGCTGCTGCTGCTGCTGCTGCTGCTGCTGCTGCTGCTGCTGCTGCTGCTGCTGCTGCTGCTGCTGCTGCTGCTGCTGCTGCTGCTGCTGCTGCTGCTGCTGCTGCTGCTGCTGCTGCTGCTGCTGCTGCTGCTGCTGCTGCTGCTGCTGCTGCTGCTGCTGCTGCTGCTGCTGCTGCTGCTGCTGCTGCTGCTGCTGCTGCTGCTGCTGCTGCTGCTGCTGCTGCTGCTGCTGCTGCTGCTGCTGCTGCTGCTGCTGCTGCTGCTGCTGCTGCTGCTGCTGCTGCTGCTGCTGCTGCTGCTGCTGCTGCTGCTGCTGCTGCTGCTGCTGCTGCTGCTGCTGCTGCTGCTGCTGCTGCTGCTGCTGCTGCTGCTGCTGCTGCTGCTTGCTGCTGCTGCTGCTGCTGCTGCTGCTGCTGCTGCTGCTGCTGCTGCTGCTGCTGCTGCTGCTGCTGCTGCTGCTGCTGCTGCTGCTGCTGCTGCTGCTGCTGCTGCTGCTGCTGCTGCTGCTGCTGCTGCTGCTGCTGCTGCTGCTGCTGCTGCTGCTGCTGCTGCTGCTGCTGCTGCTGCTGCTGCTGCTGCTGCTGCTGCTGCTGCTGCTGCTGCTGCTGCTGCTGCTGCTGCTGCTGCTGCTGCTGCTGCTGCTGCTGCTGCTGCTGCTGCTGCTGCTGCTGCTGCTGCTGCTGCTGCTGCTGCTGCTGCTGCTGCTGCTGCTGCTGCTGCTGCTGCTGCTGCTGCTGCTGCTGCTGCTGCTGCTGCTGCTGCTGCTGCTGCTGCTGCTGCTGCTGCTGCTGCTGCTGCTGCTGCTGCTGCTGCTGCTGCTGCTGCTGCTGCTGCTGCTGCTGCTGCTGCTGCTGCTGCTGCTGCTGCTGCTGCTGCTGCTGCTGCTGCTGCTGCTGCTGCTGCTGCTGCTGCTGCTGCTGCTGCTGCTGCTGCTGCTGCTGCTGCTGCTGCTGCTGCTGCTGCTGCTGCTGCTGCTGCTGCTGCTGCTGCTGCTGCTGCTGCTGCTGCTGCTGCTGCTGCTGCTGCTGCTGCTGCTGCTGCTGCTGCTGCTGCTGCTGCTGCTGCTGCTGCTGCTGCTGCTGCTGCTGCTGCTGCTGCTGCTGCTGCTGCTGCTGCTGCTGCTGCTGCTGCTGCTGCTGCTGCTGCTGCTGCTGCTGCTGCTGCTGCTGCTGCTGCTGCTGCTGCTGCTGCTGCTGCTGCTGCTGCTGGCTGCTGCTGCTGCTGCTGCTGCTGCTGCTGCTGCTGCTGCTGCTGCTGCTGCTGCTGCTGCTGCTGCTGCTGCTGCTGCTGCTGCTGCTGCTGCTGCTGCTGCTGCTGCTGCTGCTGCTGCTGCTGCTGCTGCTGCTGCTGCTGCTGCTGCTGCTGCTGCTGCTGCTGCTGCTGCTGCTGCTGCTGCTGCTGCTGCTGCTGCTGCTGCTGCTGCTGCTGCTGCTGCTGCTGCTGCTGCTGCTGCTGCTGCTGCTGCTGCTGCTGCTGCTGCTGCTGCTGCTGCTGCTGCTGCTGCTGCTGCTGCGTGCTGCTGCTGCTGCTGCTGCTGCTGCTGCTGCTGCTGCTGCTGCTGCTGCTGCTGCTGCTGCTGCTGCTGCTGCTGCTGCTGCTGCTGCTGCTGCTGCTGCTGCTGCTGCTGCTGCTGCTGCTGCTGCTGCTGCTGCTGC